>JAZKJV010006235.1:0-347179 GCA_037367405.1 Ottelia alismoides | reverse complement strand
TCCCTCCGACGACGCCTTCCATCTTCCAGCAGCTTAAGCTCCGCCACTTGGCCGGAGCTTCTTCGCCAGACCACCGCAGTACCACTTAGGCCTCGCCCACCATCCCATCAACTTCACGAGCACACGCACGAGCTCCGGCTCTACCTTTAACACATGCAGGAGCCAAATGATTCATTGATCGGAACCTCGCCGGAGTCGTCTTCGACCTTCGTCGCCTCCCACCTCCTTAGACCTTCTCCGACTCCTGGGATCACCGCCACCTTCGCCGCATCGCCACGAACCTTCTGGGATAGCTCCGACAAGTCGGAGAGCTTCATCAACACGAAGAAGGATGGGCGGAGCAAAGGCAACTTCGCCGGAGCCCCGCCATCTCTTCCGCAGGCGGCGGAGGACCATCGGAGGAGAAGTACAGCTGCCGTTCGATCACGTCGATCGAACGGTCCACAACGTGCCTCGTCGCCCCTCAGCTGAGCTTCACAGGAGTCGTTGGATCCCTTTAGATTCAACGGTGCCTAGTGCGCCACGCGTACCCCCTTCCGCAGCAGCTCTTAGCCGTTGGATATCTCATCTGATCCAGTGGCGGACCGTCAGCCACGTCGCCATCTCCACCGATGCCAGTAACCGTTGGATCAACATAGATCTAACGGCCTGATGTCACGCCACGAGTCTTCATCGCCACCCATTGGATCGAGCTCGATCCGAGGGTCCACAACGTGCCACGCAGCTTCGGTCCGAGCCTCTTCTCCGAGCCTAGGCTCGGATCGTCCGAGCCTCACTCTAGACCTCCAGAAGCGCCCGAGCCGAGCCCCTAGCCTCCGCAGCTGTCCGAACCTAGGCCGCCCACGTGAGGAGCACGTGCGACCTGGGAAATTTACACAGAGGCCCCTGGAACTTTCAAATATTGCAAAAAGGTCCCTGTGAAGCAGACCCACGTGAGGAGCACGTACCTGGTAGAGAATTTGCACTCGAGTCCCCAACATAATAGGTAATTGCATTTAAGTCCCTATCAGCATATTTACTTTATGTATTTTTATTTTCCTGTATTACATTTACACCCCTATGTTTGCACGCATCCCTAGGTTGCATTTCACATCATTTTTCATTCTAAAAGTTGCATTTTGTTGAGAAACTTGTCCTCTGTCTATTGGGCCACGTGTCATATTTCTGTAATTTCAGTAGATTTTTAAATGAATTAATTGGTTGATTTGTGGAATATTTTTCCCAGTGACACCTTTTGATTTATATTTATTCTCTGTGATTCCAAAAATCCTCAAAAATTCACAGTAGCTTTAGGACAGTAAACTTAACATGCCATAAAAATTTCATGTTATTTGCACACATATCGAGGCCTAAATAAATTATTGAGTGATTTTCTCATTTTAATTTTAACAAATTCATTTCACATTGAAATTAAGATCTGTCAATTTTCCTGGATTCCTTATCATTAGAGCTATCTAGAATAATTTATCTCTTGAAAAAATTGTGATTTGTTATTTATTAAAAATTAATTAGTGAAAATCACCCTGTCTGCATATTTAATTCACAGTAAATTCATTTAGTGTCTAAAAATTCCAAAAAACTTATGGTAGATCATTTTCATCATAATTAATCATCTGGCCAATTTTCAGAATTTTTGGACTTCATTTGAATCTTAATTGAATTAAACTTTATATTGTCCTGCTGGTTGCATGTGTCTGCACAGAAAATAAAAAAAATTAATTCCCTGAAAATCCAACACTTGACATTTGCTCAAAATTCACCTAAAGAGACAGATGCCTCCCTGAGTTCGACCTTGGACTTCACCAAGTAAAAAAAATTCACCGCTTGAAATTAACTTGACATCAATTAATAGTGGTTTTTGATTAGCCTCTCGTATCCGACTGCAACGAACGATTAAACTTAATTTGGACAATAATTGACCGAATTAACATAGGTTGCAGGGCGGTTATCACAGACAATCGGGCAGCATAACGACGACGCTGCTGCGATGGAGAACCTCTCTAAGGCATCCATGGTGGACGGCCATGAGAGGAAGAGAGATGGCGTGCAGAGAGAAAGAGAGAGAGTATGCTCCAATATTGCATAGCCCAAGAGAGCATGGTATGTCTCTCTATTTATAGGGTTTTAGGATCCATGGATCTCAATCCATGGGACATATAAAATCAATGGATGACATTGATTTATGTCAATCCAATGGTCAAGATTGTTGTTGGTAAAAGACAACAACTTGTAATTTAATTTATATTAAAATATATTTGACAAAATCAAATATAAATCAATCCTAAATTACACCAACAAATAAGGAGAGAATATATATGGAGATTACATCTCCATGTACTTTCAAGGGGGATGGCCACCCATTCCATATAGGAATTGGGTGCCGCCCACCACCTTCCAAGTGGGGCAATCTCATGGATTTCCATGAGATTGCATGTCTCCTTGAATTTCTCCATTATTTATTTTCAATAACTTTTTGTTGGGATTTATTCATCAAAAATAATTCACAATTAATTTTGGGAATATTGCAATCTTGACATTGGAAAATTGTGAATTACATTCACAACCCAAAACAATATATAATTTACATTATCAATTAATTACACAATGTGTATCCAATACACATAATAATTAATTAACAAATATAAATTATGATTGGCTCTCTCTAATACATTATAAATCACATTTATAATATATTATGAATAATATGAATATTTCTATCCACATTATTCATATCCATGATAATTAAATCACATTTAATCATCTTGGATCTCTATTCTCATGTGCCCAAATAATATGAATCACATTCACATTATTTGCATCTTTGATAATTAAATCACATTTAATTATCTCAGATAACTCTTATTATAATATGCATCAAATTCATATTATTCATGATAATTAAATCACATTTAATTATCCATTTTCTCAATGCTCAGATATATATATATATATATATCAACAACAGAATTATCCATGAACTCTTTCAAGGACAATGCGCTTTCTCCGCGAATACTTGGAGATAAGGACAGAGCGATTGTTTTGTTTCACGTATAGTGACTTGGATAGTGAGATTACATCTCAAATCCAGATCTCGGGTGTCCCATAGATGCTTGATTAAATCAAGACCGCAAATCTAATCTTCTCATTGTATCTGAACCACATTCAGATCAATGTCCAATATTTGGATCAAGATCAGATTACTTCTCTACTGAGAGGAGTCACTAAAATCCAGACCCGTTTCATCACTCCCTAGGAATGGAAGCGTCATGGTTATACAATCGTTTATGATCACATCACCCTCAGGTATTTCCAATACATGTACATCCTGCATACTGGAAGACTCAGAATAAACCCAAAGTATTAGATCAACTTTATACTGTCTACTTCAGGGTTTTATCAGTAAGTTTCCCATTTTGATCATTAGGAGTCGGTATCGATCATATACTTTCCAAAAGCATATATCATACCTAGGTCTTGATCATATACTTTCCCAAAGTATATAACAAACCTACAAATTCAGTCAAGCTTCCAAAGCGAGACAACCGTGCGCACGGAATTTGATTCTTCCCAATATCTCATGAGTGAGCTCATGTCTTCCGGTTCAGTAGTGAACCTGTATGATCCCTTTGAGAGATTGTATCACTCTTATGCCCTTATATGCACACTAGCGCATCGGTGTATAGACCTTAGTTAGGTCATCAACCTATTGGTCTGCCAAATGTACATACTTACACATATAGTAACACATCTGTCTCCGGTCAGAGGATGTGTGCCTATATCATGACAGCATGTGATATAGGACTTTGGTTATCTCGATCTCGTTAAGTCAACTCTTTGACCTAACTAATCTGACACCTCCGAATCTCTATTCCTATGCATAGGACCTGCATCAAGAGGTCGATCAGATATCAGCCTAACTGAGAAAGGATTGCCATCTCCTACTCAGGCTGGAGATCATCTCTTAATAATCATTTGACGGTGCTTGATGAGTCCTCAATCTATCTCATTAGATATTCATCTAAGCACCAGCCTTTATGATTCAATAATTGAATCAACAGCTGTATGATCATTAAGATGTCCATGGTACATAACCCTAATTGTACTAAGGGACCTATTATGCAAATTATGTATTCTTCATTTCAGATTAGGGAATGATACTTGCAATAACATTTATTACATAATGGCTCGTCGTGGGCTCGCATGTCCAACAGATCGTGCCAGCTCTTGATTTTGTCCTTGTAGATCATGTTATTATCGTGTGCCCTGTTTCTGATTTCCAAAAGCTCATTTAAATCCATATGTATGCTCTATTGTCCCTCATGTGTGTTCCAGATCATTTTCTTTAATGTCCATTCAGATTTGTGTCTCAATTCAACAAGCAGATGAAACAACTTTCCATAAACCATTTGGAATGGGGAGGTTCCAAGCAGTGTCTTTTAAGCAGTCCGGCATGCCCATAGAACTTGGCCCAAAGGATGGGACTAGTTCTTCCTGTCAGGGAAATCTAGCATCTGCAAAATACCATTTACCTCCCTATTCGACACCTCAGCCATGCCATTCGATTGTGGGTGGTATGGATTAGCGACACGGTACTCGATGTCGTAGGCCTTTGTTGACTTTTTCATTTTTCTGTTAAAAAGTGGCTACCCCCATCAGAGATGATGACTTTGGGAACCCCGAACAATGAAATGATGTCATCTTTCACGAACCTATAGTCAGTCTTGTTGTCTAGGACTCGGGTAGGGATAGCTTCCACCCCACTAGTGACACGCCAAGCGACTCGAGTTAGGAAATCAGATAATCAAGGGTCGTTGCGACCTGAATCACAAGGCAAGAGTCAACAAGAAAAAGAGAAAGCACTCAATCAAAGAGATAAAAACAATCAAAGTATGGAAAATGTAAGTGGTCTCCGCTATTTATTTTTACCTGGTATAGCAACCTGGGTCGAACATAAGGAGCACAAAAATGTACGAAGTAGTCGAATTTCGAAAAAGATAGTTTTTGTGGTTTTTAATTTTACAAAATTTTATAATTTTTAATTAAGGAACAAAATGTGCAAATAAGGAAATAAATCAAACGACAAGCTTTTTGAATTTTTATTGAAGGCTAAAAATGCTTGAAAAATGAAGATAAAAATATTTTTGGGTTTTTAATGTTATTAAGTGTTTTTGGGGAATTTTTAAGGATTTTTTGGTTTTTTATGATTTTATAAAAATCAAATAATGGCCAAAAATGCAAACAATGCACACCCAGGACAATATTGCAAGTTAAAAATAATTAAATGCCCTAAAGACCTAGTTATGAATTTTATGAGAAAATATACATGAAAAGCTACAAATAGGAACTGAAATGGGATTTTTTAAATTTTTTAGAATTTTATATGATTTCTATAAATTTTAGGTCTTTTGTAATTTTAGGGTTTTTACGAAGAGTTATCAAACAAAATTACTACGTAAACAAAGCATACAAAAATACACAAGCACTAATTTCTTTGGAATTTTTAAGATGATTTTTAGAATTTTTATATATTTTTGAAAATAGACATAACACTTTTTAAGGGTTTTTTATTTTTAGAAAATAATGATGCAATCAAATTAATCCACAAAAATTATAATAAATATTACATGTTAGCAGGAGCTAACAGTAATTTTTATAGAATTTTTGAACTTAATTTGGTATTTATTTAATTAACTTAGAGACAAACAGTTTGCAGGTATCTACTTGTAATTATAATAAAGTTCAGGGTCCAAATAATAACACAAATGAAAAGAGCAAGGCCTAGTTTGCAAAATATCCACGAAAGCACGCACACAACACGTGAACAAGCCTCGCAAGGGTATAAATGCAAAACTCAAAAGCTTGCCATGCGAATCATAACATCCAAAGTATAGGGCAAATCATGAAAATAACCCAGAAAAGCACGTGGGACGACATGTGAGTTCACACAAACTGGACTAAAATGCAAATATAAGAAAAGATGAGGTCCAAACTGCAAAATATCTGAACTACAACTTTATTTTACTGGACTTAAACTAAAAACTAAACTAAGTAGGGATAAAAGGTAAATATACCCTTGCAGGGTGCGAAACACGTGGCGGGCGCTGGGGGTAGCGTAGGCGTACAATCCTGATCTCTGGCAGTCCCAGCCTAAAGGATGAAAGGCTGCCAAGGCTGACGACTCAGATGACATATGGAGCGAGGAGGCGCATCCAATGGCTGGAAAAGGTTCTAGAAGAACACCTCCTTGCCGAGCTTCGATCGAGCGGAGGAAGAGATCCGTCGACCCGATGGAAGATCGAGGAGGTCCAGTATCCTCGTGGAGGTGTGGCGCATCGGGCTGAGTTGTCCGATGGAGGTGGTGATGGGCGGATGGTCGTGGCGATGGCCAGACACCTGGAGGTGCTCCGCCTGAGCAACTGGAGGCTCGGGATGGGTTCCTTACGCGCGAAAAGACCTGTAAATGGTAGAGCAACTTGGGGGTGTTGCTTCGGTCGGGTTATTGCTGGATGAAGATAAGGTAAGCGAAGGGAAATGGAGCTTGACTCCCGGCGACTGTGAAGGAGGGGAATCTCGACCTTAATCTCGACCTGGGGGTTGAGTCTAAGGGTGATCAGATTGTGTAAAAAGATGGCTGGTGGTATGGGGTGTCGATCGAAGCAGCTAGATATGGCGAACGGGGCTCCGACCGGCTGGTTTGAGTAGATGAGCGACGATGGTGGCAAAATTAATGATTGAATCGAACTGGGAGATGGAAGCTAAATGGTAGGTACCTGATGGTTCAAAAGTATTCCTACGCTTCAGGCAAAGATGGTAGTTGGAGTTGTGGCCTCAACCATGCTGCGGCGAGCAGGGAGGTTGAACGCGGCGGAGAGCTCTGACCACGTAGGGGAGCTGCAGCTACAGGCCACCAAGCTTCAATCCAAGGGCACTCACAAGCTGTTGTCACTCTGTTGGAGGTTCCTAGGGATGGAAGAAGGGGTGAGGCATGAGCTACGCTGTCAGGAGAGGGAAGAGGATAACTTATAGGTCACTCAGAGGTCTAAAAAGATCTGCAAGTAGCGCAAAACCCTAGAGCATCTTGGATCAACCAAAGGACCCGGGAGGATGTTGGATGTATGAGGAGTATCATGTTCGAATTTCGAGGAAAAAGGAGCTTGGAGTAAGGCTAAAAATTTTTGAAAAGGAGCTCCTGCGAACAGTATCCGGGTTTGACCCGGGAAGGGGGAACCGTTGACCGGAGGTCAACAAAATGGCTAGCCAATCAGAAAATCAAGATTTACAAAATATTTACAAATTCAATAAAAATAGTAAATGATTTTAAATTAAAAGTGTACAAAATAAAAAATGTTTATTATTTTTCAAACTATTTTTATGTGATAGTTAATTATTTTTATGAAAAATAATTAGTGTATATACTGTATATAGTATTATATACATGTGTAATATACCAATGTATTATGTACAAGTATTTTTAATTTGTTATTTTTGCATAAATACCTTATTTTGTATTTTATTTAATTACAACATATTTTTAGGAGTATAAAATAATTTTTATTTTATTTTTATAGATTATTTGAAGGTATATAATAAATAGATGATGTAATACATATGCATGTACAATTAAAAGGAGGATTTTATTTTATTTTTATCTTTTCTTTAATGATTTTTATTTTGTTTTTATATTATTTCTAAAAACATATACAAGGGAGTAAAAATAATAATTTAATTTTATTTTGTAAAAAATAATTATATATAAATACAGGTAATATGTACAACACAAAGTAGACCCTATCTCTCTCTACTTATTTTATTTTGCGATCGGATCAAGGCTTGACCTTCTCTTGGGTTTCAGGTCACTCTGTAATTTATCTAAATACATCCTTCCTTTTTCTTTTTTATTTATTCTTTTATTTTTGCACAAAAACATGCTAATTATGCAATATTAACAAATGCATGTTGAATGCTAGGTTATTTTTTTACAAGTATTTACAAGCTCTTTGCCAAGATAAATAGCTAAAATAAAAGAATAAAGAGTGAGAATCAGGGATTCATCACCCCCGTATACTTTACCTTTGCTAGTCCCTTAGCAAACACTTATTTGAAAAAGAAGTGAAAAGAAAAGAAAAAGAAAGAGAAGGAGAATCAAGGTTGATTATTAAACTTATCTTCATTAAATTGAAGTATGGAGCTCAGTCAGACCTTTGAATTATTAGTTTGTCATAACCTTATTGAGATCTAGATTTAAAACTCGACAACCTCTAAGTTCCACCATTCTATGGTCAAGACTCCTCAATAATCCAGATCAGAACAAGTCTACAACGCAAACTCTAATGACTATGCATCTTTCCTTGTACTATGTAAGTGATATGTAGCTCCCCACCTCAGAAATGACAAAGAAACAACATCCCTCAACAAGGTAACTCTAATTCCTCAGTCTAGCAGCTCTTTCCTCGAGGAGCGGGGTATTCCCTTCTAAGTTCAAGTTCAACTGACTCAAGAAGAGGGGGAAAGAAGAGAATGGGTCGTGGCTAGTGTAGCCACGTATCCCTAGGAGCCTAACCAGTGTAGCTAAGTATCCTACTGCAAGCTTCATGAGATGAGAATGTGTCATACATAAGCTTTACTTTATTTGACTGTAAACACCCAGGCAAGCATTTTATTTTCAATCAAGCCTGTCCAATTTTTTGGAGTTTTTCTTTCTTTTGCATTTTTTCATGTGCATATGTACAACATATCTACATGATGCAACATATACATAAGGTCTTTTCTTGTTGAGCCAGTAGACTATCCCTCTTTTGAAGCATTATTGCAACCCACAACTTCTGTCTTTATACCTCAACACCACCAGACCAAGGTGAGGTGCACATCCCTCCCTAAAGAAAGATGAGAGGTTCCGCCTAGAAGTACTACCCTCGTATGCTACCCCAAGCCAAAGGATTCTGCCTCCTCACCACCTCATCCGTGTGGAGCTATGTGTAAGGTGTTGGTCCAAGTAAAGCCATTCGCAGTGAGAGTCATGACTACGTTGTTAAGTATTCTACTTGGGCTTATCAAGATGACATGTGAACATAGCCTAGTGGACTCAAAGAATTAAGTCACTAATGGACTTAAAAAGTCTTAACCCCAAATCCTATAAGGTTCCTCTGAGAGCTAGGTGGATTAAGGTCTTAACCAAGCTCCATTTTCCAATTTAATTCCAGACTAGTTTAAATATCAACTATAATTCAGAAGTATACAAAAATATGTACAAAACTCTTTTTGATGTAATTTCAAAATATGCAAAATTTTTATTTCAAAATATGCAAAATTTTTGAAAATGTTTGAATGCTAGAAGAAGAAGAATTTTTCAGCTTTTTACAAACATCTCCACAAATTCTTGCAAACTTTTATTTTTCAAATATTTTTCAAAATTTTTGTACTATATTCATAATTTTGATACGAAAAATATTTACAAACTTTTTATAATCAAAGCATTTTTACAAACATTTTTACAAAATAAGTTTTACAAATAGCTATTTACAAACATGTATGTGCAAGAAAGAACTTTATGTGAAATAAAAATTTTAATATTTTTGTGATGTGGTTTTTAGCTTAGCCATTTTATTTATTAACACACTCACTCAAAGTACAAGTTATGGCTAAAGTATATATACAATGTATACTACACCTCTCCCCCATATTAGCTCGAACGATGTCCTCAGAGTGATCAGAGAGAGATGAAGAAGACATAACTCATGTTGAGTATTGAGAAGTGAAAAGAAGAGCTATACTGCAACGACGAATAATAGAATATACTGAATAGAGGTCGGCGATTCCCATATACTTGGGATCAAGTAATCCTAAGTATAGAAGTTTGTACACAAGGGGAAAATCGAAGGTAAGAATGTAGATGGTTTAACTCCCCTATACTTAGGGTCAAATATTCCTAAGTATAGGCAGTAAAACAGAGGTAAAAAGAATCAAAAGAATAAGCAAAAATCTGGCACCCCCTATACTTAGGGTAAAGTACACCCTAATTATAGCATAATCATAAGATCGATATGGGGTGTTAGACAGAAGAATGTGAGATATGGACATCTGGATCTATACAACTGTGGAAGAAGGTGATAATCATACATGAGATGCAAATGATGTGAGTCAAAGACCGCATCTCATGCAAAATGAATAGGAGAAACGTCAACGATCAGCATATCATGATCTACATATGGCTTCAGGTGTTGACCATTAACTCAAAAGGTGGACTCAGATGACATCTCAGATATATCAATGCTGCCATTATCATGCACCTTTCAGACCAAGTATGGTCCCTTCCATTTGCTTTGCAACTTCCTTGGAAATAACCTCAGCCTGACATCAAATAAGCATACTCTCTGGTTCAGCTCAAACTTCTTATGGCTGATATGAGAATCATGCCATATCATCGTTTGCTCCTTGTACTGTAGACAACTCGAAAAGGTTGTATCTCTATGCTCCTCCAGGGCTGCCAATTCTACCTTCCTATGATCTACTATGCTCTGTGGATCTAATTATATCTCAGTGACAGCCCAAAGTGACTTGTGCTTTATCTCCACAGGTAGATGGCATGGCTTGCCATAAATGAGATGAAAGGGAGGTGTACTCCGTCTCTCCTTTTTGAGATCATGACTAACGCTTCAGATTTCGCTATAGGAGTTGTGTCAGGACAATGGCGAGAGGGGACCCCGTTTACGATCCACTACGCAAGCAAAGTATTAGACCCTACGCAGAAGAATTACACCATGATTTAAAAGGAAATGCTCGTTGTAGTATGGGCCATCGAGAACTTCAGGTCCTATATTTTGGGCTCTAAGGTGACAATCTACACTGATTACACAGTTATTCAGTACTTAATGGAAAAGAAGGATGTGAAGGCACATCTTCTTATATGGATTTTACTCCTCCAAGAGTTTGATTTGGATATAAATGATTAACCTGGAATGAAGAATGTTGTGCTTGATCACCTTTTTCAGATTGAGCTTAAGGATTCTCCTGATTATGTACAGATTAGAGAGACCTTCCCAGACAAGTCAATTTGCGTTATTGACTCACTCTCGTGGTATGCCAACATGGTGAACTTTCTTTTCTCCAAGCAGGTTCTCCATGGTTGGACTAGGAACAGCATTGACTGACTGAAGTCGGATTCGAGGAGATACCATTGGGACAATTCTTTCCTTTTCTTCGAAGGGTCGAATTGTATTTGGAGAAGATGTATTCCTCGGGAGGAGTACCAGAGTGTCCTCACATATTGTCATTCACTTGAGGCTAGAGGATACCATTCGGGGAAGAGAACCGCTCACAAGGTACTTCAATGTGGATTGTATTGGTCGACCCTGTTTCGAGATGCTATTGATTTTATACGGTCGTGCCCGATCTGTCAAAGGATAGAGGGACAGTTGGACAGAGAGATGAGATGCCCATGCAGCCAGTGATTATTTGTGATGTTTTTTATGCATGGAGCATAGATTTTATGGGTCCCTTTCCCAACAGTCAACGACACGAGTACATCTTGTTGGCAGTTGACTATCTATCTAGGTGGGTGGATGCTATCCCAACCCAAACCACAGATAGCAAGATTGTCTGTAAGTTTGTGAGAGACCATATTATTTCTAGGTTCGGGGTGCCAAAAGTTTTGATATATGACGGGGGTAGCCACTTTGTAAACCGAGATGTGAGATCTTTACTAAGGACTACGGATATGAGCACAGAGTTACTAGTCCTTACCACCCACGGTCCAATGGCATAGCATAGGTTTCTAACAGAGAGGTGAAGAGTATTTTGCAGAAGTTGATTCGTCCCGATAGGAAGAACTAGCCTCAGCTCTTGGACCTAGTTCTGTGGGCCTATATGACAGCCTACAAGACACCATTGGGCACTTCACCATTCAGAATGATCTATGACAAGCCATGCCATTTGCTCGCAGAGCTGATTCACAAATCCGAATGGACAATTAAGCAGATTAATTGGAGTTGTCACTTAAGGAAGCTTTGTCGAGACTTGAACTTGAACGAGCTCGTGGAAATCCGAAACAGGGTTTATGACAACAGTTTGACTTATAAGGACAAAGTAAAGAGATGGCATGACCAGCACATTAGGTGCAAAGACTTTGTCCCTGGGCAAAAGGTGTGGTTGTTTAATGCCAGGTTGAAGATGTTCCATGGGAAGCTCAAATCTAAGTGGACGGGTCCATTTGTTGTTAAGAAAGTGCACGAGAATGGAAGTGTAGAGATAGCTGATCTCACATATGGTGCACAATACCATGTGATGAATGGACATCTGTTGAAGCATTTTGTAGATTCTAAAGAGCAGTTAGTCCAAGTCAAGGTCATCAATTTTATGCAGAGTAAGCACAGAGCAGATACATCATATTTCTCTTCATGAAGATGCATCATAAAGATTCAACAGCTTAGAAGATTCATTCACTCTTGTACATTCTCCCTTCTTTGTATATTCCCCAGATCACATCGATTCTCACAATTACTCATGTCCTATACTTAGGCTGACCGGAGCCTAAGTATAGGGGGGACCGATGCCTACCATGTGTATATACTCATCCATTTCTCCTCTTGACCTCGTCCGCCTCATTTTTGCTCTTCTTCTACACTTAGGCTAATCAGAGCTTAAGTATAGGGGGACATATCGACTTCTACACTTTTTGTTATTTTAGCTCTCCTATGCTTAGCACGAGCTATTTATTTTCCTTGCTTATTGTGCTCTGAGGACATAACACATGCTAAGTATGGGGGCGTGTATATATTACATATATACTTTACCCCTAGCTCGTGCTTTCACATATTTTTATATATATTATAAAATAACTACGGGATGGGTAAAATGGAAAAATAAAAAAAGTTTTTCATAAAAGAAAACAACTTTTTTCCAAAATATTTTTCAAAAAAAAATGTCCTTTCTTATTTACCTTTGTTTTTCAAAAAAAACTTTAAAAAAAACAAAACCCTTTTTCAAAAAAAGCTTTTTTCTTCTTTTCCTTTCTTTTTCAAAAAAACATCAATCAAAAATAAAAAATAATAATAAAATCACAAAAAACTAACTAATGAGTTGGTTTAGTCCCTGACACTTTCACATTTACAAAAGACTAGTGAAGTTCAAGAACACTTGGTTTATGAGGTCTTGAGATTTTAGTTAACCAACCTTAGTCATTAGGGTCTTTAACTTAATTATTCACATTTCCCTGGTTTGAAATATTTGTGTGCTATATTGTACGCTTAGTCTCTACCTTAAGAATATGATCAACACCTCATATACATGACTGCAGTTATGATGATATGAGTTGAAATTTCACTTGAGGAACTGGGATTAGGGATTTGAGTTTGGACCTGATTTTATGATGCTCGAGTATGGGATAAAATCAATGAAGGCTTCATGAAACCTGAGTGTCAGCACCTTTAGCCAATAGGAGAACATGGTTCTTGTGCTATCTCTTGACATTTACCAATGTGCCAGGGTGTGATGAAAAATAAAAATTGTTGATCAGTGTGCACCAACTTTTGGTAAAAGCAGTGGAGCTAGCCAAAGTTTCGATAAAAGAAAGAAATGTTGAAAGAAAAGCTCTCACCATACAAAGTCAAATATCAAAGAGCTTCCACCAAAGGAGAGCGCTCCCAACCATTTCAAAGTGTCCACTTGGACCACCGCTATTAGGACCATGAGTCGGGCTAGCACCCAAAAAGGGCTCTACATCGTATAGTGATACAAGTCTGTGTGTCAAAGGTATCTTAGATACTTAAAAGAGACACATCCCGATGTACTCCAGGAAAACAAGTGCAGACGACTCCCACTTCTCTTTACAGACACACTGATCAACAACCAAAAAATGCATATGTTGAGTTAATAAGGTACTCGAGAGGATCCTTGTTCCAATGAGAGGGAGAGAAGAAATGACACAATACTATTCCCTCCATCAATTGTTCTTCCATCTACACTTTGAAGCCTGACAACTAAAGAGACGATGGATTGGATGCAAGAAATGATTTGTTCCCTAATGTTGAGGATCAGGTTCTTTAGAGAGTATCTTGGACTGGAACCTTGGGTGACATTGCAATTCTACTCTTGTAACTGCAGTCTGCACTTAAAGTCATATCTCTATTATATATACACACATATATACAAACAGAGAGAGTCTGATGATTAGGGAATTTGGATACATTTTGACTAGAGCTTGGTTCAGCTTAGAAATTTAAGATCTCTACAATCGAGAGTTCTTGAACGGATCAAGTTTTGTATTCACATGCACAGTCAAATTTTAATCCAACTTATTCATTCTTTATTTGCTCAAGGACTAGCAAAGTTTAAGTATAGGGGGTGATGAATCTGCGATTCATCATCTTAATATATTGATCTTAGCAAAATCCCTTAGTAAAATCTCAAATAAATGTTCATAAAATAAATAAATTAACAAAATGACTCCGGTAAATAAAATACACTAGTTATTGTATATTATATTATATAAAATAAATAATAATAAAAAGCCACAAAATAAAGGAGTTTTTTACTTGTAAATATCCCAAAACTTCATGTATTTTTAATAATTTCATTTCAACTCATTTTATCTAATTCTTTCTCTGACTTGTTTATAAAAATGTCCATAAAAATACAAAAATACAAAATAAATTTTATCTCAAATAAATACTCCTAGATCCCAAAGAGAAAAAGGCGTAAAATACAACTTCCCGGTCAAATTTCTGCTCCGTATGAACTCTAAATTCACCGAACTCACTTTTAAAGTTTAAGTTAGAAAATTATCTATCTGATGAAAGCGGTTTCATCTAAATCGGAACTCATTTGAAAATTACGAGTTTTGGGACAAAGGTGTACATTATATATAATGTACATATTTTTTCTCGTTTTTTATTAATTCTCTTAATCACAAAAAATCCAAAAAAATTATTTTTGTGTTTTATTTTATTTCTAGTATTTTATTTTATTTATGTTTTACATATATTTTATTAAAAATACAAAAAAATAAAAATTAGAATAGTAAAAAAAATATTAACATATTGTTTGTTTTATTTGTGGACTTACTTTTGTAAATTCTCCACTCACTTTTCTCTTTATTTTTTATTTTAGTAGCCTATATTATTTTTTCCTTTAATTAATTTTCATTCTCTACACTAACTCCCATATTCTTCGATTAGCCACCAAGTCTTCAATTAACTTCCCATTCAACTCCACCATTTCATTTAACCTCCCATTAAACTCCATCATTCCACTATTTTTGTAACCTCCATTTTTCCTCTCTTTTTATATATTTCATTCTCCCCATTTTTGTATTTGATCTACCTTTATGTGAGAGAAAATTGAGAGCTCCTACCACCCGTCTCGGCGATAGCAAACGATGAAGAAGAGCGACGACCGCTTCCTCTCCAGTGAGATCCGTTGGCATTCCGGCTAACATCGCAACTGCCCCCGCGTGCTGCTCGAACTCATCGCCCGTTGACAATTCGAGTGAGGACCGTGCTTCTCGTGAGCACACCATAGGCGTCCGTTCCCATCATAGGTAATTCTCTTTTTTATTTTGTCATTGTTTTTATTTTGTTTGCAAATTTTTTCTCTCTCACATCACATCACCATATCATCTTCACATTTCATATCATCATCATCACCCCACCATCATATTTGCATTTTTTATTCCCTATTTAAGAAAACTAAAAAATAATATTTAAAAAATCAAATCACAACACAGGAAAAATAAAAAACAAAATTACAGCAAGTGGCTGGCCCCCCACCGCTGGCCATTGCCACCCTTCGTATCCCTCCATCGTCGCCACCACGCCCTCCAGGACACTGTCGGCCTTCCTCTGCCACCGCGAGTAGTGGCCGCCTCCCCATCCCCCAGCGGCCGTGTCGCCACTCCACCAGCCCACACACGATCGCCCATCTCCAACCCGCCAATGGCATGCCCATCTTCCCCCTCTCCAGACCGCCACCACAGTGGCATCCTCCCGTCTCGTCCACCGCCATCCACCCCTACCGCTTCCTCGCACGTTTGCGACACCACCGCTCATCCATCTGTGTTGCCTCCATACCTTAACTGGCCACCTGTGCAAATGAAGAAGAAGAAGAAGGTCTCTTTTGTTTTTTTTATTTTGTAAAATCTGTATTTTTTTCCTGTTAAGTTTTTTTAATTACAAACCAGTCCCTATGCATCTTTTTGTTTTGTTCAAGTTAAATTCTTTTTGCAAGAACGCCCTTATGTTTGCATATTGATTTGGACATCAATTTCACATAATTTTATTTAATGAAAAATGTCATGTTGTTGAGCAATTAATTCTATATCATCTGGATATTTATTTGGATTTTTGCGAGTTTTGGGAAATTAAATAAATATTTTAGTGAAAATTATATATTTTACCTAATTCGTGGTTTTAAATTCATATTTAACTAACAGTTGCTCCAAAAATTTCTTAAAAATTAGAATGATGCCTTGAAATGAGCTTAACTTATTATCCAAGTTTCATCTGATTTGGAACTATCTTGTGTCTTACATAAATTGTAGAGTAATTTTAGTAAATGATTTTTAGTTAAATCTACACATTATTTTTGCAAAATTCCAATTCTCTTGGATTTCTCATATAAATATCTTTTTGAGATAATTCGCTCTCTAGATAAATTAATATTATGGATTTATTAGGAATTAAATACTTGCAGCCACTTTGTTTTCATTAAAAAATCCATACAAAATTCATATATTGTCGAAAAATCCAAAAATATTATTGTAGTCTCATTGCATCATGTTTAATTTCCACTAAATTTTTAATAATTGTTGCATTCTATATGTGTGAGAAATTGCATATAAACCCCTGAAAAGTGTGTATTTTTTGTTATTGCATTTTAACCCTTAAAATTCCAAAAAATGGGTTTTGCATTCATTAATTGATTAGGTTTCTAGAAAAAAATATAATTTAGCTAAATTGTATTAATTTCATATTAAACTTAATTTGGCTAAGTTGTGTATTTTCTTAAACTTAATTCAATAGCATTCGCATTTTTGCATCATAAAAAATCTAAATAATCCGCATTGGAAACCTAAACCTAAGTTATTTGATTTGACCTAAAGATTTCCTTTACCTCCCTATGTTCGACCCAGAACTTGCCCGGAATATAAATTTAAGATGGGACACTCCTCGTCTTTTCTCGGTTCTGATTAATTGGCTGAGTATCATGCTACAACGAGTACTTAATAGAACCACTCAGGGCCAATTCGTCACCTACGTCAGGTTTCAACATTCTTGGTATCGTTGGAAAGGTCTCGACAAGTACTATGCAATAGATTACTTATTTGCTAAATGTAGCTATTGGATCATGTCTAAAATCTAATAAGAAATGAACAAATGTGTATAAGAGGTTGATCGAAAATCGTATCTCGAATCGTATCAAGACTCATTTGTATATTTGTCCGATACCTATATCGTATTTTGTATTTAACATATATATATAAGTCTCAAGAATCTCACAACCACTTCCCACAAGTCCATATTCAAAATGCGCTGGTACTCACGGGAGGGCCTAGCATCATCCTAAGGGTAATGGTATGAGCAAAAAGCATGATTTATCCCACGGAGATCCGATACACTCTATCGTATAGCTCTGTGGTTCTTTTCAAAAATCTCAAGCAAGCGAGATTCTTGTTCATCAGTCAGACTGGAATTGATAATGAAAAAGAACATCTTGGGTTAGCCTGCAAGAAAGGCGTACTTGAGTGTAGGATGTATGGTTTGAGCTCAAGAGTGTCCCTATCATCAAGTATGCTAGGCTCAACCGTTTTTTGAATCCAGAATCGTACTACATGTGGATGGATCTTTTTCTACAAAAGGTGCAACTAACTGATCTGTTTGTGGACTCGGATCATTAAATGTATCCAAACAACCAAATAAAATCCATGCCCGACTCAACAACCTTACCCTCAGATTGTTCCAAGAGAAAGGGGTCCTGATAGATCTAAATGGACCTTTTTGTCATCGAGGGCATAAGTGGGATGCATCTCTCATCTACTTTGCGCTCAAGTACTGGCTCCAGATGATCTCGCAAATTACGCTACTAACACCTCCCTCTCCCAGTAAGAGGGACTCATTTACATATATGGGGTTCTGTAACCATGACCCTATTGTGTTTACATGACCGCATTCTGCATCTGAAGAAGACTGTGACTCTGTATTGGATTCAAAGACGGGTCGTTGCTGATGGATCACTCATATCGCGGAGGGATCCTAGCGTCCGACCTTGAAGGGTCTGCAGTGCCCGACAAGTCAGGTTCGACAATCTTTGTGTTGTCGCTATCTGACCCTCAGATATCCACAATCAAGTGCATCAACAATTAACCCACAATAATGCTCAAGCAATGAATAAAGTGTGCCAAAATTTATTATACCCTATGAAATGATATGTATAGTATGCAAGTGTAGGGGTCTAACCACAAATGAGTAATCGGGATAGTCACAAAATTTGACAAAAAAATCAACAAATGTTTTGTGTGTTTTATAAGTATTTTTTATTTTTATGAGTTTTTTATATGTTATATTTTTTGGATTTTTATTTTTTTTATTTTTTAATTTATAATTTTTATATCCTTTTTATATTTTTTTCTGGTTTTTAGTTTTCTTTTTTATATGTAATAATTATATATAAGTATATCTAGATAATATGTATAATATAATAAATATATAAGATATAAATATTATATATATAAGTCAGAAAAATACCCCAAGGTACAATCTTTTTTATTTTTAAGGGTTTTTAAATATTTAAGGTATTTATAAATAATAATAAGTAATATATAGTAGTAATATACATAAGTTATATAGTATTCTATTTATAAATATAACTATATAATAAAAATCTGCCAAAATAAATTATTTTTGTTTTTAAAATTTTTTTCTATTTTTGGTAATTCTCTTACATTTTTTTGCTATTATTTATTTTTAACTGATTGAAAAAGTCAAAACAGTGAGCTAAAATACTAGACCAGGTTGTTTTGGAATTTAAAAATAGATAAATACCTCAAAATTTTCCAAAACTATTTTTAATATGTAATATATCACAAAAACCAAATTTAAAAACATGAACTTTTTTATTTTTAATTAATTTTTAATAATTTTTATAAGGTTTCTAGAGTTTTTCTTTTTTCAATATTTTTCTTTTGTAATTGTTAGTTTTTGGTCCATAGTTGCAAAATACAATAATAAATATACTCTAATTTATTTCGAAATTTTTCAAAATATTTTTATTTTTTTATATTTTTAAATGTAAAAAAGAGAAAATGCACTATTTATGATTTTTTATAATAGAAAAAATACTTTTTCCTTACAAAAATATATGTGATTTAATATAGTCCTAGGCTCTTAAAATATATTTCCTATAATTTTTGGATACAAAATACTATTTTTAATAATCAAAATACAAGAAAATAAAAAATAATGCACTAGTAGGTACATAAATGCATTTAACATAAAACATTAACCAGAACACATTTCAAAACTCCAGGGGCATACAAGTAAAATTTTGTGAATAGTCAATTAATAACGTGCCGGTAAGGGTATTTTTGTAATATCCAAAAGGTGATAGGGCTTGATTATAAATTAAACATAAAATATTACGCTGAAATAAAAGTTCTTGGGCTAATTTATAATAAAAACTCAGGATGGGGTCCCTACAAAATGCCTGTTACCCTCACGTGTATGCGCACATGAGGCAATATGGACTGAACCAAATAGTAAATAAAATAAATATGGGAGCCTAAATGCCAATACTACAAATATTTTGAACTACAGACGGATGTTTGTGGACTAAAATGGAAATGCAAAAATGAAGGTGTATCAGGCAAAATTACCCCACTTACACACGATCCAATGACCGATAGCTCCCACTTGCAATGCATTGCCAAATGAACAACCGATGACACTTTGCTTATGGTCTGGCTGGATTAGATCTAGCAGCTTGATCGGACGCCTAAGAGGCCACCAGGAAGAACATGGAAGAACAACCGACAGGTGAACTTCTATCCGCCCTCCTGGTCGACTCTGACCATGAATTGGATCTTAGGCTGTGCAAAAGAAAGCTGGAGGTCATCCTTGACGGCTGGGGAGTTCAAATGGATCAGGGACCCATCAATGGGGTCCTGGAAGGGTGAAGAAGTTGGAGCTCCAAAAATGCCTCCAACATGCAAAAATCAACCCAAATCGGGCCCTCCAAGTCCAGAACCTACAGAGTTAAGCTTGCACAAGAAAAGGGGGCATTCAAGGAATGGTTTAGTTCTAAAATGAACGAAGGTGGGGTGTAAGGGATGGCCTCTGATGAGAGGCGGAGGAGGAGATCTGATCTTCTGATCGAGTCTCGAACAAAATAAATGGGGGTGCCTGGGATGAAGAGAAGGTGATGAGGAAGCTGATAGAGGGGTCCAGTGAGGCAGAGAATAGTCAAAGCACGGTGGAACAACGGTCGGAGCTCAAGCTCCGACGAACTACGATTTGGGTTCTTTTCGAAATTAATGATGAAATTAAAAAAACTAAAAGCTACACTATTCTAACATTACAACTAGGAACGAAAAGATCTAAAGAACTAAGGCTCAACCTGCAAAACAAAGAGCCAAGGAGGAGCTCTGCTTGAAGGTCTCACTATTGTCACTTGCAAGCTTGGGTACGAGGAATCCTGGGGATTTCAAGGTTGAAATGGGATAAAATTCAAATGAGGTTTGACAAGGGATTTATGTACAGGGCGTGCTTTGACCGAGGCCTTTGCCTGCACCATCGATCCATCGATTGAGGAAACATGCTGGTGTGAACGACCAGTGATCGTTGAGCAAAATCAAAGGAGTCATCCCTAGAAAATGCAAGGAACATGTAGAGAAAATCGAGGAAGAATGGGTGGTCAGCAGCTCTGACACACCCATAAGAATAGGGGGCTAGTTGACCGGCGGGTCAATCAAGGCCGACCCCCAATTGGGCCACGTAGGCCGGTAGGCGACAACAAGAAAAATAAAAGAATTAGAAATTCTAAATAAAATAATAAATGAATTGATTAAATAAAACTAAAAACATAAAATTATTTATTATTTTATATGGAATTTTATTATGATTCTAATTTATTTTTTGAGTTAATTTATTAGGTGTTACTTTTCACATGTATAATTATAGGTATATTTACCTATATATTGAGTATTTTATTTTGATTTTGTATTTTGTATTTTATATTTTATTATTTTATAGACATAATTTCTGTATTTATAACTTATTTAAATATACATACACACTCATGCGTACGCGCGCACACACACACACAAACACAAACATATATTTATTATTTTTTTGAATTTAATCATGTTTTTCAATAATTATGTATACAAATTATATAGGTATATTATAAGTAGGGTGCAAGGAGCCTACATCGGGTGATGTAGGTAACTTACCTACTTCGGGTCATTTTTTCGTTATTTTTCATTTTTTCGAATGAACCTTAGTGGGGTTTACTTAATATATAGAGTGGATTATGTGTTTTAAATTTCGTGAGAAAAAATATTTCTAACATGCCCAACTAAAGGGGGTCAATTTCAGCAATTCTAAGACCGTTAAAATTTGACAGTCTTGATGGAGGGGATAGAAGTCTCGAATTCAGTTGAATTTGGAGTGACACATTGGTGGTATATAGTGATGTAAATCCCTGAAGATTTCATTTCAAAAAAATAAAAAATTAATGAGAAAAAAACCCGATGTAAGTAAGTTACCTACATCACCCAATGTAGGCTCCTTTTTCCCTTATAAGTATATTCATCTATGTATTGAAGTATACTTATTTATTTTAATGTAAATTTAATTGTTTTATTCTAATTTTAGTATATGTATTTTAAATTATATTTAAAATTTATAAAAATAAAGAGAGAAAAATAAAAAATAAATATATTGATTATTTCGGACATGTAAATTGCACAATGAGGTTCAACCTCTTGTATATGGAAGTGCGAAAGAGGTTGAATGAAGAGCCATTATCTAGGAGAGTACGAGAAAAAGATATGTCGTATAGATGGCTCACGACATAGTGACCACCCATGTGTCTCTTTGTCCTTTGCATAGTGTTCCAAATAGCGCATGTTGTGGCCATTGACCATACATGTTCCTCAACACTGGAATTCAGCTTCCTACTAGCCCTAGTAGGTGTGCATCTCATTTTAAGGTACTTTTGAAAAGCAAATATCATGTGCACATATCTATCAAAGGGGATGGTCACCTTGATATTCTCTTTGAAAATCCTGGCCATCTCTTCATCAATTTTTTGGTTTTTTGGGTTTTTCTTCTTTCCCCTTTTGAGAGCATTGGGGGAAGGGATTATTTTCTCTAACTCATATTCAGACAAAACAACATCATCATTAACATTCAACTGAAAATCTGAGTTCTGTACATGACTTGGACTATGAATATGTACATTAGAATAAAAAGTGCAAAATAGGAAATGTGGGGATCATGGTGGTACGTACTCTGAAGGTGTGTGCTCCTACTTCTCATTCCTATAATCCTTATTGATGCTTCTCTCATTCTTTTTGTCTTTTTTGGAAAATTATGGGGATTCGAACCCCCCTTTTGTGCTGAAGGTCGTGTTACTGATGGTGTTGGTTCCTCTCCTCATCCTTTGAGTCCTCCTGCTGAAGGTGGCGTTACTGATGGTGCCGGTGCCTCTTCTCATCCTCTGAGTCCTCCTTAGGTAGAGTCTTTTGGATTTCCTCCTCCTGTTCTTTTACCAGATCCGGTACGATAACGATCCTTCTGCTCCTTAGGGACATATGGTTATATCATACAAAATGATCTCATATTCGGATTCATGAAGATCTGAGTAGTTTACGTGGTCTCTGGGTCTATGCTAACTTTGGTTCAGGCTATTGGGGTTAGCCTGGACTAGAGCGTGAATGGGACTCCTCAGTGATATCTGCTTGTCTTGGATGCGAGAGATACGGTTGCGATATGTCCCCATGTCTTGGCATTCATTCTTGATCTGCTAGACCGCATCAGTAAGGGATTGTATCGCTGAAAAACCTGGAACTCAACCCTCTAATAGTGTGGAAATAACACTTCTGATATCATTGCAGTCGGACTGAATTGTATCGATCAAAGATCGTTTAATTAAATTAATAAAATTTATAATTAAATCAAACGGTCGAATTTATATTTTGCTTGGGCAAGCCCAAGGTCGAACTCAGGGACACGAGCCTCTTTAGTATCATTTAGACTCTTATTATTTAGATTAAGTGTTGGATTAAAGAATTGTAGGCCAATGAATGCAAGTATGTGAATATGCCCTAATCAGATAAAATCCATGAGCAAGAAATTCAGGTCAACTTCAGCATTGATTAACTAAGAAAGTTTCATTGAAATTTTGATCCAAGACATAGAATAAATTACATAAATGACACTCCACGAACAAAATTAATCATCGAACTTTAGAGTGTCAAATCAGAAAACAAGCTATGCCATTAAAAAGATAGCAAACCAAGCATCAAAACACAAAAGAAATCAACTCAATCGGACAAATGATGCTCAAGTTATTAACAAAGGAAACCATGGGCATAAACGCAAGAAAAATATAAAGATAAATAACAAATAGGTCCCTAGAAGTACTATAATGTAAATAGAAAAAATATTGAGGCCTTCTTTGTAAATTACCCAATGTGCAGGGGTATATTTGCAATTATTGAGAACCCCATGCAATCGGGTGCAAATTACCCTAGGCGTACGTGGTGTCCACGTGCTCGCTGGACCTGATTGCGATTTTGAAGAAGTACAAGGACCTCCTTGCAAATTTACCCAGAGTGCACGCGACAAGCATGTGGGCTCTAGGCTCGGTGGAGATGCAGGCTCGTAGGAGGCTCGGACATGTGGCTTGGCTTCGGAGAAGGCTCGACATACGGCTCTGACTCGGAGAAGGCTCAGCATTTGCTCGGTACACCCAAGCCTACAAGCTAGGAGGATGAGGCTCAGATCTTCTCGGCGCTGACACGTGGACGTCCAAGGACCACCCGATCATCGAGATCGGACGGTAGCTGGAGTCTCAAAGATCGTCGACATGGAGCTCTAGGAACCGCTGGATGGCCACCAGGGGTGCCATCCAACGACACCTATACAACCTGACTCTTCTCCCTCCATCGTGGAGCTGGTGGCGAGAACAAGACCTCCGGCGAAGGTCTCCACGCTCCGCCCGGCCATGGTCGGTAATCTGGAGCTTAGCAGTTAATATGGCGATGATGGCGATGAAGATCAGAACATGGAGAACCACCAGGGCATTCTGGATTGAAGAGATGACGCGAGACCACCGGAGATGAAGCTCTAGAAATCATCTCCAGCAATGGCTCCGGCCACTCAAGTAGGACCTGCAAGAGTTAGCTCTAGCCGAAGCAAACGTGTGGGTGGATGTAGTGAGTGAAGCGAGGTTCCCGACAAATGAAGGAAAGGAGGAATCGGAGCTCCTCTCCGGCGAAGTGGAGAGGAGGTGGTGTAGCGGTGGTCAGGTGCTGGAGAAGGGGGAGGATGCGTTCGGAGAGGTACACGAAAGTGGTGGAAGTGTGATGGATCTAAATAGAGGGTAAGAGAAATCGAAGAAAAATGCAAAAGGGGATTGGAGATATCTTACCTGGGCAATGGCGATCGTCGGTGGGTTGGGCTTGAGCTCCTCGACGGAGCTCGAGTCGTTGTTGAACCCCCTCAACTGGATGGGGCAGCTCGAGCGGAGGTGAAGCTCCACGACGTAGCCGTGAAGGCGGCGGGTCTCACCGGGAGCGTAGGTCATCTTCGCTCAATCATCGCACCTCCCCCTGTCATGGGGAGGTGGAGGAGTGTTGGTCCTAGCCCCTCGTATAGGCGGACAAAGTGTGGAGGCAGCGACGATGATGTATTTAAAGAGTCGGAAGTTGCTGTTCCGGTGAAGGTGGGCAAGGTTTTCATGGAGAATATGGAGCGTAGTATAGGGAATAATGGAGGGAGTGGCTGCTAGCATGGATGATGGAGGATGGAGCTCCATCGTGGGCTCATTGGGGAGTGGAGAAGATGGTGGATGTGGTCGGGAAAATAGAAAGGGGCGCTTGGAGTACGAGGTGGGCGAGGGAGGAGTGCAAGGTCGAAGAAGGAGTCTCGGTCGTTGGATCTCACGATCCAACGGCCATGTGTGGGGCTCTAGTAAGCGGTGTGGATTGGATCTAGGATGTGAGATCGAAGGGCGTAAGGAAGAGACACATGTCGTGAGTGGGGGCGGGCGGAAATGAACGACCGCGATGAAAGGTGGGGTTGATCGAAGGGTTGGAAAGTGGTGTGGGAAGGGATGGCAATGATAAAGGTGCCAAGAGATCGTTCGGTCGGCAGACGAGGCGACATGTGGCTGAAGGAGAAGAAGGCGCTCATGGACGGACCAAATGTGATCATGGAGTGGATCGAATGGCTATGAACAACTACGGAAGTGAACGGTGATGATCTGAAGGGAGAGAGGGCCATCGGATGGTGAAGAGAGCGGGGTGCATGGCACGTAAGGGATCGGGCCGCGTGGCACAACCAGAAGGTGCCACGTGGCCCAATCAGATTATTTAGAGAAGAAAAGTGAAATAAGAGGTGTAGGTGGTCGAATTTGGAAAAATTCAAGACCTGAAAGTTGTAGATCTCGATGAGATCTACAAGTTTCATGTTGACCAAAAACGGAGATGAGATAAACAAAAGGAGAAATATTTTTGTGAGCATTTTTAAGGGTAAAAACACTAAGAATTTTAATTTTGTTATTTTTTGTATTTGTAATTTATTCCATGACTCTGATATAAACACGGGTTTGTCTGATTTTTATTGACACTTAGTCTAAGCTAGGGGATTAATAACCGCATATTAATAGCATGAGACTGTGTTTCATCAATCCCCTATACTTAAACTATGCTCGTCCCCGAGCATCTCAAAAAATGAACGAGTTAGATTAATCCCCTTGTGCATGTGCATAAAGGATCTGATCCATTCAAAAATTCCCAATTTTAGAGATCAAAATCTTAGAGCTCAACCCAACCTTAATCAAGAGACATCTAATTCCTCTAATTTTCCAGACTCTCTCTTTGATATATATAAATTAAGGATATGAACTTAAGTGTTGACTGTGTTCACGAGAGTAGAGTCAAAACGTCATCCGAGGTCCCGATCCAAGAAATTCTCCTAAGGACCCAATCCTCAACACTAGGGAATAAATCAAATATTGCGTCCAATCTACCGTCTCTTTAGTTGTCAGACTTAGAAGTGTTGGTGACAGTCTAGTTGATGGAGGGTTTTGAATTGTTTCATTTCTTCTCTCCCTCTCATTGGAACAAGAATCCTCTCAAGTGAATTATTAACTCAATGCCATTTTTTGTTGTTGATCAGTGCGTCCGTTAAGAGAAGTTGTAGCCATCTGCACTTGTTTTCCTGGGAATACACCAGGGTGTGCCTTTTTTGAGTACCTATCGTACCTTCTACACCCAGACTTGTAGCATTTACGATGCATAGCTCTTTTTTAGTGCAAGCCCAACTCCTGGTCCTAATAGCGGTGGTCCAGGTGGACACTTTAAAAATGTTTGGGAGCACTCGCCTTTTGGTGGAAGCTCGGTTGATATTTAACTTTGTGGAATGAGAGCTTTTCTTTCATCATAGATATTTCATTGCTTTGTATTGTTTTAACTAGCTCCACTCTTTTACCAAGAGTTGGTGCACACTGATCAACGGTTTTTGTATTTATTTCACACCCTGGCATTTAGGTAGATATCAAGAGATTGGTACAAGAACCAAGTTCTCATACTGGCTTAAATGCTGACACTCAGGTTTAATGAAGCCTTCAATGATCTTATCCCATCCTCGAGCATCATTAGATCAAGTCCAGACTTGAATCCCTCATCCTAGTCCCTCAAGTGAAATTTCAACTCATCTCATCGAGACTGCAGTCGTGCATGTGATGTGATGATCATATTCTTAAGGTAGGAGACTAAGCATGCAATATAGCACGTGAATCTAGAGAACTAGGAAAATATGGATGGTTAAGTTTAAGACCCTGATGGCTAAGGTTGGTTAACCTAGAATCTCAAGACTTCATAAATCGAGTTTTCTTGAACATCACCAATCCTGAGTGGAAGTGAAAATGCAGGGGATTTAGTCCAACTCCTTCATCCATTTTTTTTTGATTTTTTTGTGAAGACTTTAAAAGACATCATGATTGCCTAAACTCAAATGAGTAGATGCATCTACATTTAGCCAGTATAGGTGTAAGTACATGCTGAGGCCCGTTGCTTGAGGACGGATCCTTGCGCAGTGTCCTCTAAACCACCTACTCTGCTAAGGGCGAACCCTCACTGAACGCGGCTACTTATTTGGGTTTAGTAGTCACTTTTGACTCTTAAATGATTTTTATTTATTTTTCATTTTTATGGATTTGTTATTAAAGTTAGAACAAAGGTTAGACTCGTCTTCCTTGAAATCAAGAAGAATATTTTCCAAACCATGTCACACAAATAAGGATTTTCCAAACATTTTCAAACGATTTTTCAAAACAAGAGAAACTCATTTTTTATATCATTTTCAAAAATATTTTTCTTTGAAAACAGTGTAACATAATATAGAAAAGCCTTGAAAACAATTTTGTCCACTTAGTTCGAGAGATTATACTTTAGCCAAAAAGTTTTCAATTTTCAAAATTTTCAAAATATAGCTAAAGTACATATACTGTATATACGGTATACCCCCCTATACTTAAACTTTGATATGTCCTCATAGCACTAGATGATACAAGGACATAGGTCCATTTAAGTATAGAAAAATATACGGGAACTGAGGTGGGCTCCCCCTATACTTAGGTTAGGGAAGGGAAGATGGGTAAGAACATTACGGGGATTCAGGTCTCCCCTATACTTAGGCTGGGAGTAGCCTAAGTATAAAGATGGAGAGTTGATGTTAGGGAGACCTAAGGTGAATGAAGAAGAAGGATGGGTATATAAATGAGCGGATGAATCTTCAGAGATTAATGGAGTACTTAAGGACTAGGGGAGGGTTTCGGAGCATTCACGGCTCAAAAAAGCATGCAATACCCTTAAATTCACCAATTCACACATGAAACCAACAAATGTTGGTTAGTTATCTTGTCGATTTTATTGGTGATTAAAAAGATTCTAGTTTATGCGGGAATCAGGAAAACGTTGAACAAAAACATTCTACGTAAACACGGGTGTTGCTCTCCCAAAACAAGATTTTACTCCATTTTAGGTTGACTTGCAATTATCAATCCCAAATTATTTGCTTAAGGTTGCCACTGATTAAAGATCAGCACAAATCAAGCAATCGTCGTCTATAGCTCATTCCCAATTTCCATCAACCTAGGTGATCAAGCCAGGAAGGGAGGTCGAGAAAAAGCCATGCAATCGATAAAAATCATGATCTAGACTAAGCGAGAAAACATGTAGTGCCTTGAGCGAAAATTCGTGAAAATTTGGACTGAATTAATATCAAAATCAAATGTATGCAAGTCGATGGAAAACCACATCTAACATGCTTCTATTTAGAGGAAAGAATATCTTTTAATTTTGGCTAAGTGAAGCGATGTTTATGTGCGTCTATAATTAAAGTGTACCCTACCTACGATCAAACACGTAAAATAAAAGAAATATGAAAGAAGCTCAGAGAGTCGCGTGCCTAATCCTAGGTCGACACTCAAGTGGGGCGATCCCCACACAACCACATATAACTCGTTCTTTTACAAGCGCAAGTCTTCGAGCGAAGACCGCTGTAAAGATGATTATTACATTAGGAATAAAAATGCAAGACATTTTTTTGTTCTTCGATTTTTCTCCAAAATTGCTTCTGCAGCTCCTCGCAGCGGGGAATAACCTGCTCCTCGCCTCCTCGAACATCAAGGGCCCTGCCACAAAAACACATATTAGATATCAATCGAAACAAATTTAATAATGCAAGATAATATGAACAAATTGACCTACGTATAAAAATACTTAATTTAATAAATAGAAATCCAAATAAAACATAAGATGAGTTTTGTCCCCGACAACAGTGCCATTTGAAAACCCCGAAATTGAGCCATTTAATAGTGTAGAATTAACACTTCTAATATCATTGCAGTCGAACTGAATTGGATCGATTAAATACCATTTAATTAAATTAATAATTAAATCAAACGGTCGAAATTTATATTTTGCTTGGGCAAGCCCAAGGTCGAACTCAGGGATACGAGCCTCTTTAGTATCATTTAGACTCTTATTACATAGATTAAGTGTTGGATTAATGAATCGTAGGCCAATGAATGCAAGTGTGCGAATATGCCCTAATCAGATAAAATCCATGAGCAAGAAATTCAGGTCAACTTCAGCATTGATTAACTAAGCAAGTTTCATTGAAATTGTGATCCATGGCATAGAATAAATTACATAAATGACACTCCACGAAAATAATTAATCATCGAACTTTAGAGTGTCAAATCAAAAAACAAGTTATGTCATTAAAAAGATAACAAAACAAGCTTCGAAACGCAACTGAAATCAACTCAATCGGACAAATGATGCTCAATTTATTAACAAAGGAAACTAGGGGCATAAACGTAAGAAAAATATAAAGATAAATAACAAACAGGTCCCTAGAAGGACTATAATGTAAATAGCAAAAATAGCGAGACCATCCCTGTAAATTACCCAATGCGCGGGGGTGTATTTGCAATTATTGAGAACCCCACGGGGTCGGGTGCAAATTACCCCAAGCGCACGTGGTTTCCACATGCTCGTTGGACCTAATTGCGATTTTGAAGAAGTACGAGGGCCTCCTTGCAAATTTACCCAGAGTGCACGTGACAAGCACGTGGGCTCTAGGCTCGGTGGAGATGTAGGCTCGAAGGAAGCTCGGACATGTGGCTTGGCTTCGGAGAAGGCTCGGCATACGGCTCTGGCTCAAAGAAGGCTCGGCATTGGCTCGGTAGACCCAAGCCTACAGGCTAGGAGGATGAGGCTCGGATCTGCTCAGTGTTGACACGTGGGCATCCAAGGACCGCCCGATCATCGAGATCAGTCGGTAGCTGGAGACTCAAGGATCATAGACGTGGACCGCTAGGAACCGTTGGATGGCCACTAGGGGTGCCTTCCAACGGCACTTGTATAACTCGGCTCTTCTCCCTCCGCCGCAGAGCTGGTGGCAAGAACAAGACCTCCGACGAAGGTCTCCACGCTTCACCCAGCCATGGTCGGTAATCTAGAGCTTGGCAGTGAAGATGGCGGTGCTAGCGATGAAGATCAGAACCTGGAGAACCGCCAAGGCATTTTGGATCGAAGAGATGGCGCGAGACCATTGGAGATGAAGCTCTGGAAATCATCTCCGATGATGGCTCCGGCCACTCAAGTAGGACCTACAAGAGTTAGCTTTAGCCGAAGCGAACATGTGGGTGGATGCAGTGAGTGAAGCGAGGTTCCCGACAAATGAAGGAATGGAGGAACCTGAGCTCCTCTCCGGTGAAGCGGAGAGGAGGTGGTGCGATGGTGGTCAGGTGGTGGAGAAGAAGAGGATGCGTTCGGAGAGGTACGTGAAAGTGGTGGAAGTGCGATGGATCTAAATAGAGGGGCAATGGAAGATGATGATGCGTGTGAAGGCCTAAGAAATTAAGAGAAATCGAAGAAAAATGCAAAAGGGGATCGGAGATATCTTACCTGGGAAATGGCGATCGTCGATGGCTTGGGCTTGAGCTCCTCGACGGAGCTCGGGTCGTCGCTGAACCCCCTCAGCCGGATGGGGCAGCTCAAGCGGAGGCGAAGCTCCGCGATGCATTCGTAAAGGCGGTAGGTCTCTCCGGGAGCGTAGGTCGTCTTCGCTCAATAATCACACCTCCCCCTGTCACGGGGAGGTGGAGGAGGGTTGGCCCTAGCCCCTCGTAAAGGCGAACTAAGTGTGGAGGCGGCGACGACGGTGTATTTAAAGAGTTGGAAGTTGCAGTTCCGGTGATGGTGGGTGAGGTTTTCATGGAGAATATGGAGCGCAGTAGAGGGAATAATGGAGGGAGTGGTTGCTAGCGTGGATGATGGAGGATGAGCTCCATCGTGGGCTCGTTGGGGAGTGGAGAAGATGGCAGATGTGGTTAGGAAAATAGAAAGGGGACACTGGGAGTACGAGGTGGGTGAGGGAGGAGCGGAAGGTAGAAGAAGAAGTCTCGACCGTTGGATCTCGGGATCCAACGACCATGAACGGGGTGCTAGTGAGCGGTGTGGATTGGATCTAGGAGGCGAGATCGAAGGGCGTAAGGAAGATCCACGTGTCATGAGTAGGAGCGGGCAGAAGTGAACTCCCGTGATGAAAGGTGGGGTTGATCGAAGGACTGGAAAGTGGTGCGGGAAGGGACGGTTGTGATAAAGGTGCCAAGAGATCGATCGGTCGACAGACGAGGTGACACATGGTTGAAGGAGAAGAAGGCACTCATGGACGGACCGGATGTGATCGTGGAGTGGATCGAATGGCTAGAAACAACTGCAGAAGTGAACGGTGATGATCTGAAGGGAGAGAGGGCCATCAGACGGTAGACAGAGCGGGGCGCGCGAGGCGCAAGGGACCGGGCCGCGTGGCGCAACCAGAAGGCACCATGTGGCCCAATCAGATTATTCAGAGAAGAAAAGTAAAATAAGATGGTGTAGATGGACGAATTTGAATAATCTCAAAACATGATAGTTGTAGATCTCGTTGAGATCTACAAGTTTCATGTTGACCAAAAATGGAGATGAGGTCAAACAAAACGAGAAATATTTTTGTGAGTGTTTTAAGGATAAAAACACTATGAATTTTAATTTTGCTATTTTTTGTATTTTTAATTTATTCCATGACTCTGATATAAACATGGCTTTGTCTGCTTTTTATTAACACCTAGTCTAATCTAGGGAGTTAATAACCGCGAATTAATAACATGAGACTAGGTTTCATAAATCGTCGAGATGAGGGAGCCTAAATTATTCATGGGTGGGGTTTGCTACTCCTGGTGGTGACTACAGGATGGGTCGTACTGATGTCTGTACTAGCCCTATCGATATTGTTGCTAGTGGTGGGATTGAGAGGTGTGAGGTGGTGGTGGGCCCTGATGGCCCGACAGATAGGTACGTTGCTGCTACTGCTGAGGCTGGTAGCCTTGTCCCAGCCTGGGTTGTACAATACATGGTATGGGAATGGATCCGATGTCCTGGTAAGCTAAAAAGGGTCGGTATGGCTGACTGCTCCCAATCCTCGACTGTCTACTGAAGGGGTCATGGTTGTACCACAACCCATTGACCTCCAAGATCTGTGGATGCTCCTTGTAGACTGTCTTAACATGTGGGGGTGCAATCTGATCCTACTGAGTGTATTATTGCTGCCTACCCAGTATCTATGAGACCCATGTACCTGCTCCTCTATGAGGTAAACTCAGTGTACATGTGCATGTGGTGCAAAAGGGGAAGGTAGCCTCATCTTGGCTACCTTCTCAGCTAACTCCTCCACTTGCTTCAGCAATCAGGAAATGCTCTCAAGGTGGATGACCTTCTTATTGATTGCTCTACCATAGTAAGTTTGTCGGATATTATCCCCATGATGGGGATGAGGTCATCTATCAGATCAACTATAGCTTCCGTAGGAATCTTCTTAGATAGGAGTGAGGGAGAAGCCTGATAGGCCCTGGTGGCTTGAGATCTTTCTGTTTTCGCCATTTGTTGTATGATCTTCCATACGACTTCTTCATTATTAATCATATAGCTTCCTCTACGAGCTACACTCACTAACCCATGCATCTTAGGGGTCATACCGTAACACAAGGTCTGAACTAAGATCGCCCTTAGAAATGCCATGGCGTGGACGTTTCTGCAATAAATCATTGAATCTTTCCCATGTCTCATATAATGGCTCATGAGTAAACTGAGAGAAGCTAGCAATCTTGGATCTTATCTTATTAGTTCTACTGAGTGGGTATAACTTCTTCAAAAATAAGTCTTTGAACTGCAACCAAGTAGTACATCTATCCTTGAGATTCTTCAACCAATGGGCAGATTTATCTCCTAAGGCAAAATAGGTATACTTCAACCAGATGTAATCTTGACCAACCCTAGGATGGCTAAGGTTGTTACAAAATAACTCGGAGTCTTGTAGGAATGAATATGGTTCCTCGGTTACATTCCCATTGAAGTTCGGCAGCAATCCTATGAAATTGGGCTTCAACTCAAATGTCTCAGGTGGAATAACCGGTACGAGCCAGTTATTGTTCTCATTAAGTGTTGGGTTGTAAGCATCTATCATTGGTCTATCTAATCCACCCACCTCAATCACATGTCACATCTGAATGCTTAGATCTATATTCTTTTTTTTTGTTATAGCCAATCGAGCAAGGATTTGATGCAATGGGTCATCTCTTTGGTCCCCATCATCATCAGGCTACTTCTTAGGCTACATCTCTTCACAATTCTCTTCACCTTCATCAGAAAAGGGATTGGAATTAGAATGTTGCAAAGAATTTAGGCTAAAATTACTGAGGCGAAAGTCTTCCTCAATGAGAAAGGAAGAGAGAAAGGGATTGGTCTGGGATTGACTAAACCCTTGATTAAAAATGTTGAAGTTGAACTCAAGATAAGAGTGATCTTGAGACCAAGGAGGTCTGGGATGAGATGTATCCTGGATCTCGTGTGATGATAGATTTGGAGTGTTCAGTGAAAGGTTCATGAAGTTCGAACAAATATTACTCTAATTCTCCATCTTGATGTTAAGCGAGTCAAGGATAGATCACAAAAATTGAATCAAAGAGAGATGGTGAAGGCACGGAAGTACAACCTATGATACTCTATATGTACACAAATCAGTCACAGTTCAAACTGCAATTCCACCAATTAGACAGTGAAGGCCACAAAGGTTCGACCAATTATCTTTTCAATTTTGTTGTTGGTGATAGTATAGTCTGTGACATACATGTGTGTCTCCCTGATGCCCAGATGTGATTTTACTACACCTCAATTAAAGGGATGATCTGTCGGGGCTTCCAAGTTATACCACACCCCTAAAGTAAGTAGTAAACTGACACACCCAAAACGTCAACTATGGTAGGAGGCGAGCACTTATAGCTCCCAAACCCACAAAAGTCAAATCTAGAGACTTAGGATGCAAGTCCATGATTTTGGGATCTAACCTTAGGAGCTACATCCTCATCCATTTAGAGTCCGAGGGTAGGTACCTACATAGAAGGACATGGTTACTCTCCCATAATGCAATATTGATTTTGTTCCAATTTATTTTGATTGTCCTTGTTTAGCAGTCCTAATTGATATTAAGTTATCACTGAAGTCTATAATGAACACAAGAATACATGTTTACTGTTCATTCACAATTTCTTTTAATGTTAAGTGAGAAATCGGCGAAAGGAATCGAGGAAAACCAATATACGTGTAAACAGTGATAGTATGCTCGGTTAGAAGACTTACAACGCTTTCCATCTCTCTCCATGTGGGATGTAAAACAGATATTGAAATCTAACTATATGATGCAACCGATGAAATCACACCTAGCAGAAAGTTTTATTAGCGGGAAAGGAAAGAGTTGATTTGAGCAAATCAGAACGAACTAAGGTGCGTCTTTTATGTGAACAAGTGTGGCCTATATTAGTCGAGCACAATCAATAAATCTAAGGAAGCTTTAATAGCCATGTGCCTTCCTAATGCTCAAGCCACTCAAGTCAAGCCCCATACTTAACACAAAGGGTGAAACAGGTCTCAACAAACACAAACAAAGTAATGTCGAAGTCTACATACAATCACGAGTCTTCAGTTGAAGACCGATGTAAAGAATTACCTACTTTATTACAAATTGATTACAACAATTATTGAAAAATGAAATGAAAACTCTCTCTCAACAAGAATTCAATCTCCCTGGCACTTCAACAGAAGGCTCGCTCTGTGACTCATCGACCTCCGTTGTGCTCCAAGTCCAATGGACCCTCGCACAAAAGGAGAGATATATGTAGAGAGGGAGAGAGAATAAAGTATATACAACAATAAAAGAAAATAACAAAGAAAACAAACATGAAAACAAGAGGAATAGTCACAAGAATGGCTCGGGGGTCAGACTACCTTAAAGATTGGAAAATCTAACATTAGGTTTTCCAAATGAACCTAAGCCATTTTCTTCACCGAAAATGATGTTATTTGATGATCCACGAAATACCCTACTTAATATCTCAATATTGTTATAGTCAGATGACCGACCCATAATCACCCTATTTAATTCGTCATTTTAATTGTAGACGGGTAATTCAGGATCTGTAAAAAAATGACCACATTGAGAGAATAATATTGAGAATTAATTCTCAATCGAGACAATTATTTATTTTACTTGGGTAAAGTGTCATGGTCGAACTAAGGGAGATAATATGAGGTTAAGAACTAATTTTCAAATAATCTAAAAAATTATATTTTCAAAAAAGAATATTATTTAAGTATTTTTCATGTATTTTTCTTTTTTTTCTATTTTTTTAGATTGTTATTGGTTTATTGGTTTTTCTAATAGAAAATGTTATAAATCAATTTAAGAAATGCGATGTAATTAATTTTAAAAAAAGTGATAAATGGGTTTTATAAATATTTTAATGTAGGAAATATTGTTATGATATGTGATGAGAGAGAAATAAAGAAATAAATACAATATTTTCTTATGATTTTTAATTGATGAATAAAATAATGCAATGCAAGGATGGATGTAGGAGCGTGAGCAAGAAATCAAGACAAAGCCAATCAGTTCAATCAAGAGAGCCAATGAATTTTAGAGAATGAATACTCAATTAAAATCAAATAAAACCCCAATGTATTTCCACAATTGTATTATTAATTGAGCACTAAAAATAATCACAAAAAAAATAAGTGTGCACAATATCAACAAATAAACTCCTCCATTTATTCACACTAAATAAAGTCTTCAATTGTGAAATTAAGTATTCAATATGATAGAAAATTAAATGATGTTTAAATCAACATAAAAGGACTTAAAAATCCAACAATGGATGTGCATGTTATGAATAAATGAAGTCTAGGGACCAAAATGTAAATAAAATAAATAAAATGTTATCAATTTAGACCTTTGGACGGTAGTTTTACAATTTCTCAAATATGCTTGGGCCTCCTTGTAATTTACCCTTGTGCAAGGTGTTTCTAGTATACAGGCTCCAGTGCAAAATCACCCAATTACATGTGCGAGGCACGTGAGTAGATTTCTACATTATTTGTAAGAGGCGTGGGGAGTGTCCCGCAAAATGCCCAAGTCACATGTGCTATACACGTGACTCGGGCCTTGTTCGGGTGGCAGCTCGAGGTCCGTGGACGATTCGCCACATGACGTGCTTCATGTTGCTTCAGTGTGCACGAGGGGATAGACTGGGATAGGAGGTTTGGAAGTAATCTGATGCGTCTAATGAAGGTGGATCGACATAGCAAATTTAAGTGTGAACTAACGACTGAGATCAAGGTTATTCTTGATCCTGAGGTAGTTGTACTCCATACCTAGGGCCGCCTTCTTCTTTTTCAGTGTTCTTCCTCCGACGAGTCTTTCAGTGAGGGAGTGCTGACACACGACCAGAGCTCATCGGCGTATAAGATAACTGAGGAGATGAGGCTCTGACTTGTTCCTGCAGATGCGAAGATGGCTCAAGACACTAAGGCTTGGCCTGTGGTGTGATGGACTAAGAAGAGGATTGGACGGTGGGCTTCATGGGTGAGCGATGGAGGTAGAGCAGAGTTGGCGAAGGGTTGCAAAGGAAGAAGAGAAATGATGGGGTCTCAAAGGTGGAGGAGATATACCTGAGGGGGTTTGGTGGTCAATGTCTCTTGTGAGTGGAGGAGCTTGAAGATCTCTTCAATCTTTGACTCAAGCCATAAAGATGGTGAGTCTTAATCGCTAGTCGAGGATAAAGCATCAGCAAGGTCAGTTAGACCTTGGATCTCACCGATGAAGAGGTCTTCACCTGAAGGATCAGGGACATTGTCACCTCCCCTAATCTTTATCTCTCTCTCTATTGATAATGGCAACAAATACAGATTCAGGAGACTGATCTTGGATTCAATAGGGAGATGAAGAGGCGTAATGTTTTGGGTTTGGGGGTTGGAGGAGATAACAGAGATCTGGTAGAGGCGTAGGGATTTGGGGTTGATGGTTGGAAGGGATAATAGAGGAGGAATCGTAGGGGGTTAAGGCTCTAACGGTCGGTGATGATGGGGTGTGAAGGATTTAGTATTAGGTGGCTGGTTTCAACTGCCATGGAGATGGGATAACGGAGGTGATGTTGTGAGGGGCTCCAGGTGACGGTGGTGACAGGAGGAAGGAGGAGCGGCTGGAGGAAGGAGAAGGATCAGATGTCATTGGATCGTACTCAATCCAACCGTTGGGTAGGTGGCATGTGAGGCTCATGTGCGTGGTGGCTGAGAGAGGCTGGGTGAAATTGGACCGTTGGATCAAAGCAGATCCAAAGGTTGGGAAGGAGGGTGCTACGAGACAGAGATGGATTGACCAAAAGTTTAGGAGGACCAATGAGGCGGCGCCACATGGTGCACTTTGACCAAGACCATTGACCAATGCAAATAATGTAGAAATTAATATATTAAAAATAACAAATGGATTCAAATAAAAAATTCTCAACATGAAAAATGTTCGTCTAAATATAATCTACAATGTTCATAGACGACTCAACGTGAATGAAATCAACTTTGCAAGATATGAATATTTCTGGTTATATTTTATGAATATGAAATATCATTTTTTAAGTTCTGCAATTTTTATTTGATTTTCTGTGGATGAATAATGCATGCAAAAATCGAACATGATGTGGAATGACGTGATGGACTCAAATGTTATGAATAACGCATGCAATAATTGGAGAAGTTGTTGTAACGTCAACGAGAGTACTAACTGATCTCGTCGAGATAGAGTGTCGGTCGTCGCTCGATCGATACTCTTGCGCTCGCTATCACCGAGACAAGTTAGGAAGTGAGAGATGATGCTCGTGAGGAAGGATGGGTGAGGAAATATTAAGTACTTAATAAATACGTTCTTAAAGTTAAAGGGACAAACCACTGGAATATTTTAATGGAAATTTATGAAGATGAGGAGATTTGTACAAGGAAAACATGGATGAGAAGAGTCAAAAGATTACCATAGTAGAGTCAATATGGAACTACAATATGGATAGTTTTTAAGAATTTGCATTTAACTTAGAAGTTTGAAAATTATTTTTCTGTCAAAGAAGAAAGGTGAATCGGTGTTTTGGTTCAATTGGTTTCGATTGCGTCAAGCGACCCAACCAGATTTTGGCTAGTTTTTATTTTGTAAGTAAAAACTAGATGATTGTAATCTTTTTCTTCTGATGATTGGTCTAACATATTGAATTGGTTGGTTCGGTTCGATTTTGTAAAACTGTCATTATAAACTTGACTGCCATTACAAATATCACAACAAAACTGGGAGGCTATAAAAAAGTCGAATACTTATATCATTGAATCGAGGTGATTTTAGTACTTATTTATTACAAATCATACCTATATAAACATATAAATATTTTGCAAATATTCAAACTGTTTTCTCGTAACTTAACAAAAAAAATTGCAAGATTTACCATTTAACCTCGATCTTGAGAAAACGTTTAAAAATAATGGTGGTCTTCTTACTGCTCATTTACAGTATCAACGTATCAAGATACTTATATGTTACAATTTCATTCGCGATTATAATATCGTCATCATTTCCTCTAACATAATCATGTAATTTCCTTTAGGTTCATACTTTCTTTCAACAACATGCTTCTCTATATTCCAATTTGATATATTAAAGTTTTGAAAAAGCTATTGAACTCTTGAGTTGGTACCTTGAAATTTTTTCTGTTTTTCTCATTTGTGATAGCTATAACTTATATGTCTAATGTTATAGGTTTGCATGGCAACATAATTGAAAAAGTCACGTTCAGTCGCTTCCTTTATCACAAAATACCCTCCCATACTTTGTTGAAATACCTTCACCGCACTTATTGAACACATTGATGTTACTCGAGGGTATCTAATAGAGGTAACACTCTAGAAATTTCTTTTTTATAAAGCTAAGTAAATACATGTGAATTTATTTACTTTATTTAGAATTTATTCTTAGATTACTTACATAGGGCAAACACTTATTAAGCAAAAGCTACTATTTCAAGCATCTTTATGGATAAAAAATGTGGCATGGATGTTGAAAAAAATGTTAGCAACATACAAACTCTCTTCAGTGATAGTTATTGCTCGAGTTGCTCTAAAAAACCACATTGTTCTAGGTACTCATTCAACATATTATGTATGCACTTTCTATAATTTATAAATACATTATGACACTTCATGAAATTTATTATAGGACATAGTAACAATATTTATTTTTAATTTTGTTTTATCTAAATAATGAAACTTAGAGCATGTTTGGTTGTCAGATTACCCCAGAGTAACCTGACATATCCCTAGCTCAGCCAATGCATCCCTGTGTTGGAATTAGTTAAAAGGATCCTATAATTTCTTTGTTATAATTTTCTAACTATGTTCAAATAAAAAATAATATCAAAAACATATTATAATCATAAGAAAAGTTAGTATAATACATAATCAATGTGAGATCACATTGCATTTATCATTTAAACCCTCTCCAATCCTTCCTACCATCCAAACAACTACAATTCACTGGAGGATACTCCAACCCAACCCAACCATGTTACCAAACATGGGGTAGGGTGGGTTGGGGTAACCTCCGGTGAATAATAATTGTTTGGATGATTATGAGGGTTGGAGAAGGTTTGGAATAAGGAATATGATGTGATAGCACCTTGATTTATGATAGAATTTCAACACAGGAATGTATGGGGATACATCGGGTTACTCCGAGGTGACCCGATAACCAAACAGACCAAATAACCCAGAAGAGATCCACATTACGACTTTTGGAAATGTGGCTCATTTTTTTTTTAAATAACAAAACCTCAACTTTGGGAGCCAAGTAAATATTTAACCCTTTCTTTATTATGCAAAATGATTGAAATTACATACAATTGACTAAAAATTCATCCATGATAACTATATTTATTATTATAAAATGTATATACGATGATGCATTGGATCTCCTATGATATCTTATCAATACATGTTTTTGGAGAAGATATATCCTTCATGTTGAGTAACAAAGAAAAACCATATATTTGTTCACCAGAAATATTTCACAGCTACTTTAGTTCAACATACTTGATATCTCACCCACTTTGGATCAACTTTGACCACATTGTGATACATATCATTTCATCAATTTCCACATTAGTAAAATCTATATAATTACCATTATTATATAAAACTTTGGTGGAGGCTTACATTTTATTCTAACAAACTTCAAGACGGAACTAAAAACAACTTCACTGAAATATATTAACAATTTAGTTTATATTATCTTTCTCATTCCTTATTCTTACGGTTGTTAATTACACCTTGAAATAGTACCACTTACCTTTTTTTCTTCTAGATTTAGCATTTTTGTTACTAGAAGAACATATGTAAATATATTATAGACATAGTCATACCTGGTTGAATCTTATCTAGTTTTTGCATTGTATACGGAAACACACTTTTTGTTGTTTCGTCAATGTGATTAGTTGTCATCGTCAAGAAAGTTTCTATTTACTAATCTTCCTTCATAAAGAATTTGATACGGTCGCATGTGTTAGGATTACTTTCTATTTACTAATCTTCCTTCATAAAGCATTTGATACGGTCGCATGTGTTAGGATTATGAATTCTAATGAGGTGAGACTCATAATCCTAATAGTATCTGATTTGCATTCTATTTACTGTTCTATTGGGAATAAGACTACGGCCTGTTTGGTTACTGGATTGGTATGGGTTGGACTGGGTTGGGGTATCCTCCTGTGAATAGTAGTTGTTTGGAGGGTTGGGATGGTTGGAATGATAATTGTGATGTGATGTGGCATTGATTATGTGTTATATTAACTTTTTTAATGATTATAATATATTTTTATGTTAATAAGTGTATTTGAACGAGGTTAAAAATCATTATACCAAAGAAATTGTAAGGTCAATACAAGTATTCCCAACCCAGGAATGCAGGGTTGGAGCTAGGGATATGCCAGGATACCCCGAGGTACCCTGGCAACCAAACATGCCCTATGGTTGTAATGGGAGGGGGGGTGGAGGCATTGCCTCAGTACCACCACAAGAATAATATAACCCCTAGAGAAAGGGGGGAGAGAGAGAGACGAAAGAGAAGAGAGATAGAGGGAACGGAGAGAGTTGTACTCCTTCTAATTTATAGTGATCTTTTTTCTCTAGTGGTCGCGATGGGTGACCGCTCACCGTTATATCTGATTGTTCTTTTCTTCACATGCTTCTGTGATAGTGGTCGATTGTGCATCCATATCCGTATAAGGTGATATGTATCCTTAACAGCCGGTATCCGAGAGGAGACGATACCGACTCATGTCTTAACAACATGAAGGCACACTCACTATAAAACAATGTTTCCTCCTACATGTACGACTGCATATAAATAAGGCGATTTTCCTTTCCTTGAGCCTACTTTCAAATAGGTCACTCTCGTGTTCTGACATTTGTTATACCAAGCATAATGATTAGAAGCAACACAAGATTATAAATACTATTTTTTTGCAATATAATTAATCGTGAAGATACTCATACAGATACAATTTAAATAGTAATTTTCTTTTAAACATACAGTAAATTGTAGTCTTTTTTAACTAGAAGTGTTGTCAGAATCATATGTAGTCAACAATACGTCTCTCCTTTGTCTCTTGGGCTAATTCGATCTGATCATCACAAGCGATTCAAGAAGATTATAGGGGTTTTGGTAGTTTATTGCTTATGAATATAGTTGCATGAGGGTGTATTCATTATGAAATGACTATTTTATTGAGTGTTTGGTTTCTTCAACTGACCTTCGGCTATTTTTTTTTTTGGAAAAAGGCCCACTCTTTTTTTATCCCACACATGTTCCCAGTCTGGCATAGATAGCCTTTTATAACGAAGCTTACAACCTAAAAAGGAGATGGAAAAAGTCCCTTTCCTTAGACATATATTACTAAGTAAATCCAGAGAACTTCTCTTAATAATTAGTGTAAAAATGTTCATATTTTTACTTTGAAAATTTTGAGTTCTTCATTTCATATAATGTAGGGAGCGAACAACAAATTGTTTGCCCAAGCTTTATTGGTGAGAGTTGAATCGTAAACCCCAAATATGAGGTATTCCAGATGACTCACTATCTAGGAGTCGTCCTCTATGCAACATTAACCCTTGGACTCCATCTATATAAAGAGCCCCAGTGTCCACTTTCTCAATAAGAATTACTGATTACAATATTCAACTTCGTATCAGAGCGGTTTCCCTCTCCTCACCAACGACACCTCTCCCGAAGCCCCCACCGAGCCAGCCGATGCCCATCCATGTTCTCAATGTCATGGCCAATTGCCCTTCTCATTCCCTTCTCGCCAGCCCCATCCTCCGATCATCGAGCCCCAACCAAGGTCCCATCACCCCCTCAACCCCAACACCCCCTCCCCCCACTCAGGCATCATCGCCAATGACATTATTCCTCTGCCATCGGTCCATTACTCAGTATCTCACCTTCCACTTACCATCAAGATACCCCATGACTGCCATCCAGCTTCTACTCTGTCCAACCAACCCTTCTGGTGTCAGTATGAACTAATTAAATTCTTTCTTCTCAGTCTTCATATCTTTCTACAATAGACCTAACACCTTAGTCAGAGATGCCTTAATTAGAAGTAACATCTCAAGGATATGATGGAGGGAGCAACTGAATACCCTCGTTTATATCGATCCCTAAGTTGGATGAGACCAAGTATCCTAAATGCTCCCGCATGTTCCTTATTATTTTACGTGGATATGACAATACAGATATTCTACTGGAGCCAGAGCCCACTGAAAAGACATGAAAATACACCACTTGGATGAAAGATGATGGAATAATCAATTCTTGGATCATGGTCACCGCCATCAACATGATTGCATATGAGATTGTGTAATACAACACCTTGAATGACATGTGGACTTCTATTTAAGCCACATATGTCCAGGAGAAGAATTCAAACAGAACGTATCAAACATATTTCGACATGCTTAATATGAAGCAAGCAGGTCGTCCGCTACCTGAGTACTTCTGTCTCTTAAAATCTTTGTTTGAATAATATAATGTATGCATTCTAGGGTGCACCTACCCTACACAGAAGCAACATCGCCAACATATGACGATCATGACATTTCTAGCGAGACTTGATCCGGGCTACATTGCATATCATGAAAAGATGATCAATTTTGTGGTTCTTCCCATTATTGAGGAGGCTTATCATACCCTCAGTTGCCTTATCGTCCCCACTACCGGCACTACTATGGAAGTTTAGGGACATATCTCTGCATTGTTTGCCCCATACAAGCAAGGGGATTGTGGTTCATTCCGAGGGCATGGTCGTAGTTGCTTCGATATAGGATGAGGCTGCAGCACCATTCAGTGTACCTACTGTAACAAGTATGGACACACAGAGACTGTTTATTACACGAAAATGGATTGTTCGCCTCCTTTTGGTCGAATTTCTACTGAGGGAGAGTGCCATTCTATCGAAGTTCCTTGGAGGGACTTCAAAGATTTGATGTAGAGCTTGAACAAGATCCACCAGAATGAATCTTCCCACTCCAACCAAAGTGATACACTAGAAACTGTTGTAGTCACTCATATAGGCATCTTTGCTGCTTCTGTAGAAACGTTTGCAGAAACAAAGTGGTTGTCTTGATACAAGTGCCTCCACTCACCTTTGTGGGGAACATATCCTCCTACATTAGATGTACAAAGTCCCATATGAACTAACTGTTTAGGTTGTTGATGGAGAATTTTCTCTAATAAAGGGAAAAGAGATGTTCATCTCACTCCTAACATCATGCTCAATGATGTTCTATTTGTCCTAGAATTTCCCATCAACATGCTTTCTGTTAGTCAGATTTGCAAGGAGCTCAATTGCAGAGGAATATTTGATGTGATTTCTTGTATTTTTGGGATATATTGATTGGGAGGACGATTGGTGTGCCGTGAAGAAGGGGATGTCTTCCATCTTGTGCAGTCATCTAGCAATGCAACTTACTATGGGACTTCTTTTTCAACATCCTCTGGTGCTCTCTAGCACCAACATTTGGGTCACCCATCTCCAAAGAAGCTTCACCGTGTTCTTTCACAGCTTCCTTCCACTATCGGCCTAGAGTATGAGGCATGTCAATTGGAAAAGCATCACATGAATTCCTTTCCACCATCTAGGATTATCTAGTCTATTGTCTTTTTGAGCTTGTTCATCTTAACATATGGGGGCCCAGGCTCTATCCCGATTGTCGGAAAAATCAATGTTATTTGATCATAATAGATGATTTTTATCTTGTGTTATGGACCTTCTTAATGGAATATAAGTTTGGTATCTTTTCCATTATTATTCATTTTATAAATGAGATGAAGACTCAATTTAGTACGATTATCAAGATTCTTAGGTATGATAATGTTAGAGAGTTTCTTTATTATGACATGTGATCATTATTCTCCACAAATAGGGATTTTACATCAGACTACTTATGCTCATACTTCTCAACAGGATGGAGTGGCCAAGCGCAAGCATAGTCATATCATCGACATTGCACATACTCTCATGATTGACTATTGTAACGCCCTGCCTAGGAAGAAGCGCATCTCGATGCCCATTCACAAGTATTACCCAACAATAGTTATAAACAACCTGCATGATAAAACATTCATACAAAAAAATGGCGAAGGAAAATTTCCATTTATATAGAAGATGTCCACAACTTGAGATAACCAAAACAAAACAACTCTTGTGATTACATCATCAAAAGAGAAGATGGAGAAATACTAAAAGTAGACTGTCCAACTAGGCAACAACCTTTGAAATGGTTCTCAGCTGCTGCCAAAAACTCTCGCCTCATTTTCTTGCTCAAGATTCCCTGTTGGATTTCCAAGAGGGGTAACTTGTGAGTCAATGACACAGTAAGGATATAACAAAAAAATAGATAGGCAATGCAAGTGCAGTAACTATAGGAGTATAAAGTAAATATTCTATGAAACTCGAGTAGAAAGCCTCTAATTAAGTTACAAGTAATGAGTAGATTTTTGACAATTTACAAAATAAATCCACTTCTAAGTTCTTTGGTCCGTAACTTATTAATTAACTAATTAATTAATTAATTCCAGACTCACCCGTCAAAGGAGAAAATCTACACTATGAATGAAACCTAAATCTCTTCATTCAGAGTGCAGACTCAAAACCTGTGCATAAGTGTGATCCTTCAGTTAGTCTGATGGGTAGTACTCTGACACTCGAGACACGAGGCATATATCCCAAGGAAATACGATTCTGTCAACCGAGTCTGCCAGGGGAGTCTTGCTCGCCCCAAAATCAATAGTCACAGAACGAATCTATACGGTGCGATGCACATATGCATCCACCCAAACTCTCCAGAGTACCTACCATCACCCCACTCTATGATGCCCATCGAGTGGGGGTGATCCACTATCGGCTCAGCCGGACTACAAGGGTGTGCACCCACCTTGTAGTATTTACTTTTCATTATATTACCCTCATGTGTATTATACTTCCGTAAACAACTTGGGACTCGATAGTAAATTCAATTAGGTAATAATTTATGATCAAATATCACAACACATTCCAATAACACATCGCCAATCAATAAATCTAGCTTTACTCTAAAGAGTATCGCCAGCAACCGTGTGCCATCGAATGAAAGGCATATACTCGTATCCATTATTTCCGTATGGTTGGCCATCCAAAAATCAGAAAGCTACCATCCACAAGTTATACACATTATACAGAAAACAGTAGCAAGAATTATTCCCATTTGTTTCGTACAAGACCCTTAACCCTTCGATATAAATAAACTCTCGTTGAGACAAGCATACCGATATCATTGCTACGAAACCCAACCAGGAATAGAAGTCGTGCTATTTATTTGATCAGTATGCTCTTATTTTATATTACAAAAAAATAACTTAAATCATAATGGAAATAAAGCGACGACCATCTCTTTAAAAGGAACCATAACATAACGTAATGGGGGGAGGAGGTAATTAGTATAAAGTTGTACACATTAATTTCGTATCCCAAACAATAAAACGTAATCTCATAAAAGAAATTAACAAGGGAAAATTATGATTTCTAATATGGATAATAGTACATGAATCTCGCCAACAAAAACTTGTCATGAAGTAACTAATTAAGAATTTCTAACTATCAAGGCCAGAATGTGAATGATAACACTCAAAGTAAATTAAAAACTTTTCGGGATCGATCATGATCTCTGTCTATTAGTTCATCTACTACTTATGAATTCCAATGAGTGTTTATCAACAAAACCAAAAAAAATACAAGTTTTCCATATCATTGGATACTTCTGTCCACAACTGCGTATAAAGATACCACATGCAGTTGACATCAATAACGACTCTTATGATATAATTGACAAGCCTAGTGGATTTTCACTACCTCGATGAATCTAAAAAATTGAACTATACTACAATATCCAAGAGTTGCTCCACATATGATAGAATAAAAAGAAGATGGATGATGATACTAAACAACCAACATAAAAGGTATTAAGTCATCCAAACTGTCACAGGACAAATTAACTAGTGACAAGATAACGAGTTGAAGAATTATCGCATGATAATCCCAAGGAAAATGGTGCACAAAAAAATCACACGATAAACCAATAGCAAGAAATGATCCGGGGGTTGGATCAAAAGTGAACAATCATCCTCCAAAACAACAATCTCCACTATCGCAAGGTACACGAAAAAAATAAAGGAGAATGTCAAGATCTGTTACCTTCATGTGAACCTTTAATCCGAGCATACGATCAACGATCTGAGTGCAACGGCGTCTTCCCCTTGTGACGACGCTCTTCCTCCTCTCCTCGTAACGAAGCTCTGAAGCCTCGTGCCTCACCAATGGGAAGAGTTTCTTCCTCTCGTCTCTCTAGCGAAGAAGAACGAAGAATCAAATTGGAGAAGGGTGAGAATGGAAAGAGATCAATGTGGTTTTAAAGACCATTCAAAAGTGAAGAATAGAAAATAAGGTTGTCAATTTTAAGGTGAAATTATGCCTCAAAATCTAAAACGTATGCAATAAGGTGCAAATCCGCGGGTCTACCTTCCAAAATTGTCCCTGACCATGGTTCACTAAAACAGGCATAACTTCCTCATACAAACTCAGATTTATGCAATCTTGTTCTCGTTGGAAAGCTTACAACGAGACGCTTCTAATGAGTATGATATTTATATTTTAGAATTTCAGAAAAAGCCGAAATTTCCAAGGCGTTACATCATAATAACCTTAAAACAGTCTCATCCCCGAGACTTAGGATGTATGGGATGTAAAATAACAACCTTAAAACGTTGAATCCAATTGAGGAACCGACAAGGACATAAGTATGGTTTAGAGATTACCTTCAAATAGATGTGGTTAATCCCGTCGCATATCTGCCTCAGGCTCCCAAGTGGCCTCCTCGCAGTTATGTCGCTGCCAAAGGACCTTTACCAATGGTATCTCCTTATGCATCAACCTCTTCACTAAGCGATCGATGATCCGGACCGGTTCCTCAGGGTAGCTTAGGTCTGTGTCCACCTACAGATCACCATAGCTAATCACGTGCGATGGGTCATGCACATATTTCCTCAGGTTGGAAATGTGAAAGATGTTATGCACTCCTGACAGGTGAGGGGGAAGTGCCAGCCTATAAGCAACATTGCCAATTCGGTCAAGGATCTGAAAAGGTCCAACGAACCGTGGGGCTAACTTCCCCTTTACTCCAAACCGTTGCACTCCCTTGGTTGGAGATACTCTCAGGAAGACAAAATCCCCAACTTTGAAGCTAAGATCGATGCGTCGTTTATCACTGTAGCTCTTTTGTCTGCTCTGTGCAGTAAGCAGCTTTTCTTGGGCCGTCTTAATAGCTTTAGCCGTTTCTTCCAACTATTCCACCTTATGCAGCTGGTTATACCCGACCTCCTGCCAACTCAAAGGTGTAGTACATCGTCTCCCATATAATGCCTCGAAAGGGGCCATGCCTATGCTGGCATGGTAACTATTATTGTACGAGAACTCTGCTAATGATAAATAGTCCTTCCAAGACCCTTTCCACTCTAGCACGCATGCTCGAAGAAGATCCTCTAATGTTTGTATCGTCCTTTCGGATTGTCCGTCGATCTGAGGATGGTAAGCTGAACTGAGGCACAACTGCACTTCCAAAGATTTCTTAAACTCTCGTCAATAATTTGAAGTAAATCTCGGATCACGATCAGATATAATCTGCTTTGGTAGACCATGAAGCCTGACAATCTCCTTAATAAAAATCACTGCGAGTTATATTGGAGTGCAAGCCATGCTCAAAGGTATGAAATGTGCTGACTTTGTAAGCTTATCAACTACTACCCATATGGCATCATGATCGCTAGAAGCTCTAGGAAGCCCTATAACGAATTCCATAGATATGCCTTCCCACTTCCACTCGGGAATTGGAAGGGACTACAGAAGTCCAGGTGGTCGCTTATGCTCAGCCTTAATTTGTTGGTATGTCATACACCTTGCCACGAAATCAGCCACATCTCTTCTCATTCGCTTCCACCAGAAATTTTTCTTTAAATCTTTATACATCTTGGTGCCACCAGGGTGTATCGATAACCGAGAGCTATGTGCCTCATGCATGATCTCATTTCTTAGTTCCATATCTGCCGGAAAACACAAACGGTTGCCATTTTGGTAGCACGCCATCTTCATATGAAAAGCCAACCAAAATCCCATCATGGGATTTATCCTTGAGCCTCTGTAGACTCTCATCTACAAGTTGTCCTTGAATGATCCTCTCTACTAGTTCAGGACGGGAAGGGGAGGGAATTATAACCGTCTCTCGACTACTCTGGAAGGGACGCCACTCACTAAAAGATGCGAGGAGATCCCATGTCTTGAGCTGGGGATGGGATTCACTCGAGCATGGCCTACGACTATGTGCATCTGTTACCACATTTGCCTTGCTAGGGTGATATGAAATAGTGCATTCGTAATCCTTCAAGAGCTCCATCCATCGTCGTTGCCTCATATTTAGCTCTTTCTGATCAAACAAATGCTTAAGACTCTTATGATCTGTGAAGATCTCGAAAGACACCCCATATAAATAGTGCCTCCACATCTTGAGAGCAAAAATAACTGTTGCAAGCTCCATATTATGGGTTGGATAATTCTTCTCATGAGGTTTCAACTGGGGCGATGCATACGCAACAACTTTGCCATGTTGCATCAAAACGGCACCCAACCCATCCTTGGACGCATTGGTGTATATTGTAAACCCATCAGTTCCTGATGGAATCACTAAGATGGGAGCTGTAGTATGTTTGTCCTTCAACGTCTGGAAGTTTTCCTCACACTTGTCAGTCCAAGTGTACATTGTCTCCTTCTTGGTCAGCTGAGTAAGGGGAAGGGCAATCTGAGAAAACCCCTTCATGAATCTTCTATAATATCCAGCTAAGCCAAGAAAACTACGGACCTCGGACACATTCCTTGGTTGTACTCAGTTAAGAACTGCTTCAATCTTTGCAGGATCTACAGCAACTCCTGCACCTGAGATGACGTGGCCCAAGAATGCCACTTGTCGAAGCCATAATTCACACTTACTATACTTCGCATAAAGCTTGTGTTTCCTCAGTGTCTCTAGCACTATGTGTAAATGTATTCGATGTTGCTCCTCATCGCTCGAGTAAATAAGGACATCGTCGATGAAGACAACTCAAAGTTATCAAGAAATGTTCTGAATACCCGATTCATCATATCCATGAAAGCAGCTGGGGCATTTATCTGGCCAAAGGACATTACCATGAACTCATAATGTCCGTACCTGGTCCGAAATGCAGACTTAGGTATATCAACATCTTTAATTCGCAACTGATGATAACCAGACCGAAAATCATTCTTGGAGAAAACAGATGACCTCTGTAGTTGGTCAAAGAGATCATCAATCCGAGGTAATGGATAACGATTCTTGATAGTTACCTTATTTAATTGTCGGTAATCTATACACATGCGCGTAGATCCATCCTTCTTTTTAACAAATAGGACCGGTGCCCCCCATTGAGATGTACTAGGGCGTATGAAGCCCTTCTCCAATAATTCATGCAGCTGCACCTTAAGTTCTTTTAATTCAGTTGGCGCCATCCGATATGGTGCAATAGAAATTGGTTGAGTTCCCTAAATAAGAGTTATTTCAAACTCTACTTCCCTTTCTGGAGGAAGTCCAGGCAATTCATCTGGAAAACATCTAGAAAGTTCTTAACAATCTCTACATAGAAATCTCCTTATGCTGCTCTTGATCCCCAATGACATGGGCAATGTATCCCTCACACCCCTGATCAAGCAAACGATGTGCTTGCAATGCTGATATGCATACTACTCCCCCAGAGGAGGTACTCCCATCAAATACGAATTCCTGTAATTCAGGAATATTGAAAATGATTTGTTTCTGAAAGCAATCAAGGCATGCATGGTGATTCTCGAGCCAATCCTTACCAAGAATAACATCAAAGCCTTCCATCTGTAAGAGTAATAGGTATGCTTCTAGCATATAACCTCCGATATATACCGGACACTCAGGAAACACCCGGTGGACCACAAACAACTGACCTCCAGGTCCCTTAATAAGATAAGGGTCAGCATCTGTGGTAGTCTCTCAGCCTAAGATACTCGCAAAACTCAACGATACGAAAGAATGTGATGCACCAGAGGCTTGTCTGGAGGACGATGCAGGCATGGAGGCGTCAGACGTCGTTGGCGAGAGTCAGTGTTTGGTTGATGTAGTGAAGGCACTCGGGGAGAAGCTAGAGGAGCTTGAGTCCATGATGCAAGAACTACATGAGGAACACTCCATCGTCAATAAGGCGATCACGAACGGGGACAGATCCAGCAAGTCGCAAAGGCCAAAGGTCCTAGAGCCCAAGTCATTTTCAGGTACGCGGAGTGCCAAAGACTTGGAGAATTTCTTGTGGGATATGGAGCTATACTTTAAAGCTGTCAAGACTCCTGAGGCGGAGAAGCTTTCCTTGGTGGCGATGTACCTGTCTGACCATGCAAAGCTATGGTGGAGGAGCCGTGCATCCGAAGGACGACTAGACATCTCGTCTTGGGATGAGTTTGTGAAGGAACTCAAGGAGCAGTTCCTACTCACCAACACTGCTTGGGTAGCGAGGGAGGCACTCCGAAGGCTAAAGCAGACGGGAACCGTACGGGAGTACGTGAAGCAGTTCTCATCATTGATGCTGTATATCAAAGGTATGTCTGAAGAAGGCAAACTCTTTTTTCATGGTGGGTCTCCAAAATTGGGCTCAGGGAGAGTTTAGGAGGCAAGTGGTGAAGGACCTCCAGACGGTCATCGCTGCTGCAGATGTGTTGGTCGACTACAAAGTCCAACCCACCGCGGAAAAGGACATCGAGAAGTAGAAAAGCAAACCCAAAGAAAAGATCAAGGGAAAGTTCTAGAAGTTCAACAAAGCCGAAACTTTAAGGGAGGAAGCAGAATCCTCCAAGAAGGCGAGCAATCCAAGGGGAAGGGCTGCTTCATCTGTGACGGGCCACATCGGTCGCGAGAGTGCCCGAAGTGAGAGAAGCTGAACTCCATGACCATGGAGGAGAACTCGAACGAAAAGCGCACATGACGAACCTCAAGTTGCTGTGTAACATTCGCTTGTGTCCGCTGAAGTCGGTCAAAGAGGCAAAAGTGGAGGTGGAGCGCGAGGATCCAGAGCTGGTGTACCTCAATGTTGTGTTACATAAGAAGATCCTTTCGGCCATGATCGACATTGGAGCGATGCACAACTTCATCTCTAGCAAAGAGTTCGGGAGCTTGGGAGTTCCCTTGGAGAAGAGACAGTGTCGCATGAAGCTTGCCAACTCCGAATCACTGCAGATCGAAGGTATGGCAATCTGTACTATCCAGTTGGACGAATGGCAGGGAAAGGTGCGCTTCCTCGTGGTATCTCTTGATGACTTCCAAGTTATCTTGGGAGTGGAGTTATTGAAGAAGGCGAAGGCATCTGTAATGCCTTATCTGGAAGGCGTCTTCTTCGCAGCTGCAGATAGCCCCTTCTTCATCAGGGCTATCAAGAAGAAAGGATATGATGGAGCCATGTCCATAATGCAAGTATGCAACAGACTGAAGAAAGGGGAGACAACGTATCTGGCTACGGTATACGTCGAGGAAAATGGTGAGGAGACACAGCCATGCCCCAAGGCAGTAAAGAAGATGTTGGACGAGTTCAAGGACGTGATGCCAAAGGAACTGCCCAAGGAACTTCTACTGAAGCGAGACATGGATCACGCCATCGAGTTACTGTCAGGTACGGTACCCCCTGCACTTGCACCCTACAAAATGTCCCCTGCACACCTGGAGGAGTTGTGGAGACAAGCAAAGCACCCTATGGAGCACCGGTGTTGTTCCAAAAGAAGAAAGATGGGAGCATGCGGATGTGCGTGGACTACCACACACTAAACAAGGTGATGGTGAAGAACAAGTACCCCATCCTCAACGTTGAAGACCTATTCGATCGCTTAGGCTAGGCCAAGTATTTCTCGAAGATGGATCTGAGGTCAGGATACTATCAGGTCCGCATCAAGGAGGGAGACGAGCCAAAGACTACGTGTGTGATGCGTTATGGGTCTTTTAAATTTCTTGTAATGCCGTTTGGGTTGACTAATATCCCGGCAACTTTCTGTATGCTTATGAATGATGTCTTCCGCGAGTATATCGACTCGTTTGTTGTAGTGTACTTGGACGACATAGTAGTGTACAACAGGACCTTGGAGGAACATGTCAAGCATCTGCGGATGGTGCTTGAAAAGCTGAGGCAAAACCGGTTATACTTGAAGCTAGAGAAATGCACCTTTGGTCTGGAGACCATCTCTTTCTTCGGGCATATCGTGGGCGGAGGCATGATACGCATGAAACCAGGGAAGACTTGGGCGATAGAAGAGTGGGCACTCCCCACGAAGGCGACAGAGCTACGATCCTTCCTCGGATTGGTGAACTACTATAGGAAGTTCATCAAAGGATACTCCAAGAAAGAAGCGCCCCTGACGGACCTGCTTCAGAAGGATCAACCTTAGAGATGGACACGTGAATGCTAGGAGACATTCCATAAGCTGAAGAGGGCGGAGGTAGAAGAACCCATTCTACAACTTCCAGACTCCGAGAAGCCATTTGAAGTCCACACCGACGTGTCCGACTATGCACTTGGAGGTGTATTGGTGCAAGATGGGTACGCTGTGGTGTACGAGAGATGCAAGTTGAATCCAGCAGAGAGGAGGTACTCCGTACATGAGAAGGAGATGACAACAGTGGTCCACTGTCTGAGGACATGGTGCCACTATCTCCTCGGCTCAAAGTTCGTGGTACATACGGACAATATGGCAACGAGCTGCTTTGCCACACAGACGAAGTTTACTCCCAAGCAGGTGCGATGGCAAGACTTTCTTGCCAAATTTGACTTCGAGCTTCGCTACAAGCCTGGACGGACCAGCCAGGTAGCAGACGCTCTCTCGAGGAAGAGCAAACCAGAAGAGCCGAAGGTCGCAGTGATTACATCGATCACCCGCATGTTTGGAGACATATTGGAGCACATTCGAGAGCAGACACAGGAGGATCCGGTCACGTTACGCTTGGTGCAATGCGTGAACGATGGCAAAGTCCGGCGATTCTGGATAGAGGAAGGCATCCTCTATGCGAATGGCAGGAGGCCCTATGTCCCCTCGAGCGGCGGCTTGAGAAAAATGCTGCTGAAAGAAGTACACGACACACAGTGGACTGGTTATCCAGGAGTGGAGCGCACGCTAGCACTCCTCTCCTCAAGCTACTTCTGGCCGAATATGGAGGAAGATGTGGAAGTCTATGTGTGAACTTGTCTTGTATGCCAACAAGATAAGACAGAGAGGAAGAAGATGGTAAGACTGTTGGAGCCCTTTCCCATTCCTTCACATCCATGAGAGAGCGTTTCCATGGACATCATCACTGGGTTCTCGAAGGTGGATGGGAATAATGTGGTGATGCTAGTTGATCGCTTCTCAAAATACGCGATATTCGTACCAGCACCCCAGGAGTGCACGACAGAGACCACGGCGAAGCTGTTCTTACAGAACGTTGTGAAGCACTAGGGCATACCATTGGACATCGTGAGCGACTGCGATGCTCGATTCACAGGTTGGTTCTAGACGACCTTATTTGAGATGCTGGGATCCGATCTCAAATTCTCTACCGGCAATCACCCGCAGATGGATGGTCAAACGGAGCGGATCAATGCCTTGCTGGAAGAGTATCTTAGGCATTATGTGACGAACAATCAACATAATTGGATCAGCTTACTGGATACTGCCTAATTCTGCTAAATCCTGCAGTAGAACTCCACCACAGGCCAAAGTCCGTTCGAGATCGTGATGGGTAGGCAACTCATGACATCACACGAAGTGGCTAAGCAGAACAGCCAAGGACGGTGTCTCGTTTCCCATCGCTTTGCAATGGAGAGGCAGGATCGGTGGGAGGAAGCGAAGGATGCGTTTGCTCACGCTCAACGCAGGATGAAGAAGGTGACTGACAAGAGCCGTAGGCCGATCGAGTTTCAGGATAGGGAAAAGGTGCTGTTGAAGCTTACGCCCCAGATTTGGAAGAAAATTCTGAGGAAGACGGCACACAAAGGGCTCATTCCTCGTTATGATGGACCCTTTGAGATAGTTTGACGAGTGAGATCGCTTGCTTATTAATTGCGTCTTCCAGAGAGACTGAAGCTGCATCCCGTGTTCCATATCAGCTTCCTGAAGGAGTACAATGAGGACAAAGAAGGTAACACCAGGAGGGCATCAAAACGTGGCCCTCCTAATGTCCAGGTTCATCACACGAAGGTTGCTGAGAAGATTCTTGACAGGCGTGTGGAAGGCCAGAGCAAGAAGAACCGGAGGATCTTCTTCCTTGTCAAATGGAAGGGACTTCCAGAGGAGGAGGTAAGCTGGGAACGTGATACAACCGTATGGTAGTTCGAGGACCTCATCGAGGATTTCTTGAAGACACAGGATCAGTCGCGAACGCCTGATGGATCAGGTGGGGGAGGCATGTAACACCCCCAACTCCCGTGGTACGGGAATACCGTACGATAGCGGTATCGCACGATCGTGTGGTTCGGTGGCCACACTACGAAGTTTTGGAGGACTTCACCTTAGCTTGCGGACAGCTAAGGTGGGGTTTACCGCACGAAGGTCGAGGACCACGGGTTCCCCTTTTGTACAACACAAGTGTTCGGCGGCACTTGATGGGTTTGAGCTGCAACATCCTACATAGGAGCGTGGGGCCCACTGATGACACGGCATGATGACATGGTGTGCTGATGAGGCAGATGACATGGCATGCTGATAGAGCAGGCGACGTGGCGTTGGTTGCAGAAGACGAGGGGATTGCACGGAAGATGAATAGTCAAGGCGAGCGAAGAGTCATCTTGGAAGAAGAAGGGCCTCCGTAGAAGACTAAGAGTCCTTGCATTCATTGTACATGTGATAATGGTGACCCTTCGTATACCCCCAGCTTGTCTATATAAGGAACGGTAGAGTTGTAGATAACACACTTAGAGTGAGTCTCTTGCAGTACAAAGAGGGTTCAGTGCCAATTGCTCTTGTGTCCTTGTGCTTGAGTGCTTGTATATGAGTATTCTAGCGACGTGGTTGATCGGTGTGATGGTGTACATCCTACACGTCAAAGGAAGGCCGGTTAGCTTGCGGGAAGCTAATGCCACACAGGTTAGTCTCAAAAATTAGAATTTGAGATTTACCCTTGTGACAGTTACCACCATCCCTCTGTCCTCCGATTTCACCTCAGCTTCGATCAGGCCGCTCCTGGCAGCGCCACCAGCCACCGAAGCTCCTCCAGCGACCACCGCCGCCCCATCCTCAAGCCTAGGCGCTTCTCTTCAGGCGATGATGAGCGGCGAGCTCCAATGGCAAAGCTCCTCCGGCTTCTTTGCGTGAGGGCACCAACTACGATCCCTTCTCCGATGATGGCATCCCATGCACTCGGCGGAGCCGCCCCCCTCCAGGCGGAGCTAGATCTCCAGGGTGGCGAGCCCCATCCTCCTCCATCCATCCAAGTCCCAGGTGGCAACGACTCCTCTTTCGTTATTGTGCGGGTTCCCAATTAGGGGAGCCCTAAATAGGGTTAGGCGATTTTGTCAACAAAAAAGGGAGAAGAGAGATCAGGCCCTATTGGGCTGAGAGTATAAAAAAGTGGGTTGCAACATCAATTAAATAAAAAGAGAGAAGAGAGAATGTCCATTGTTTTATAAGCCCTATTTGGGCTGAGTTTCAAGGGTCCAATTGGACCACAAGTTTCTTCGTAAGAAAAGAAGGCACGTATAAAAGAAAATCTGTACGCAAAGAAAAAAAGTGAAAGCAGAAAAAATTGATGAACGGCTTATTTTAAAAAAAATTATGGCTATTAAAAAATTGAAATAGCCAGGAAAAATGATTGAAAAGTCAGAAAAATGTTATCAGCTTATTGGTGTTTTGTTTCTCCCCTTTTTGTTTGTCTTCTCCCAATTTTGTCGACGTCATTGCTTTCCGACAAGTATGTGAGAAAGGAGTACTGTGTAGAGTTACAGGTCAGATTCATATTCTCCAGACCAACCAGATTTTCTAATTCTACAGTTGAGTCTCATACTTTGAGGACTGGTCCAGAGTCTAAGTTCGAGGCACTCCATATTTGAGTGACCCAATTTCTTCGAGTTCTCCAGTGAGAGACTCCTTTTCAGACGCACATGTGTGCGATCATTATTTGTGTGGTTCTCATCTTTGTTTTTTGGTCTCAGAATTTTCATGTGATCCATAGTGACTCCAGAGTAGAGATCTCATTCCCTATGCCATGTGGGGTAGGGTTTTCATGTGGTTTCATAGGGACTCCAGAGTAGATCCCATTCTCTGAGCCAGTATGGGAGAGACCCAGTTTCCCGACGAGGAGACTTTTCAGACTCCATTTTCTATCGACCGTAGACTCCGACGAGAATGTCTCCACAGTTTTTCAGTTCGACCCTTTCAGAGATGGATCAATTGTCCAAATGATGTGGCGGGCCAGAGTTCCGCATAAACACTATTCACCCTCCCTGCATCGCATCTTCGAAAACTGATTCTTTGATTGTTGAAACATGTCATAACCACCTTTTGGTTATCCTCTCCCACAACTTCATTGTATGAGTCGTTCGCTTGATATCCATAACTTCGGATGGTTTTTTTAGTCTCATTTATTCTGGTATATAAGCATCACAATATTCTTTTGCTCTATTCATTAAAAGGTTTTCTTGCTCCACAAAATATTGTATAACTTCGTAAGTCGAGTAATACCGTCCTCCAACATCTTAATTTCCACGAGAATCCTATTTCTTTCCCGACATCATTTTTAATGCCTTTCTCACATCTTAACTTCGACTTTGTAAATAATTATCAAGATTCAGATGGAATTCTGAATCTCTGTAAAGAGGCCACTGCAAGGAATACAACACAAAAGAACTCCTAATGTTGGATTAACATCTTATTTCCCTTTGATGGCCCGAGTCAAAGTTGGACTTAAAAGCAAAAATAAGCCTGGTGTATGAAAATTTCATAAGAAAAACTATCTATTCTTCCTGTTGCCTTCTATGCAACTAATCATTTGACTTTTTATTTATTCAAATGGAGGAAGAGGAACTGATTGACTCATTTAGAGATGTTCTATCCACCTTAAATGTCAACAGCTACAGAACTCCACTTATTTTAACATAATGAAGCACGGAAAAGCTCTGACTTCTAGCAGTTTGGTTATGGTGCTTGGAATGGTTCCTTGCGTTAGGCAGTCGACAGCCAGCGTAAAAGATAATCGAATCTTTATGTAGCCAACCCTACTTATATAGTAGAAGGCTTTGCCATTTTTTATATTTAATAAGTGTCCTTGGACCTTGCATATAATTTCATCTCTTGATCTTTATCACTGGTATTGTTATAGTTAAGCTTATATAAGCCTACAAGTAGCAAGATTGGCCAAAGCCAATCTGGGCAAGTTGCTGAGAATGACTAGAACCAATTAGGACTGGTTGCTCAATTTGAATCAGGGTATAAAAAACCGGACCGGACCAGCCAGTCGGACCGGTTGGACCGGGAACCGGCTCCGACCCGGTCGGTTCGGCCGGTTCTTTGAAATTAATTTCAAAAAAAATAAAAAATAAAAAACCGGGTCCGACCAGTGGTCGGACCGGGTTGACCCGGATGGTCGGACCGGGTTGACCCGGATTGATCCAGTTTTGATGGTTTGGTAATTTTCAAAAAAATAAAGGTTTAAATAATGAAATAATGGGTTTTTTATCATATATACCCTTCTTAACTTCTGCGATATAAGGTATGTCCCTCTCTTTTTTGGAATATACATTATGTCAATACTTTCTTAGAGTAATTTTCTTGAAACAAGTATAAATAGATGATTACAATATTATACTCATATATAAATGCGACTAACTTTGTATAGTTTTACTCGAAAGAGGCAATCATGTTATTCTATTTAAAGATTTGAAATTTCTAACGATTATTTCATTGGTATATAAATATATACTTACATATATGTATCCGGTTTTATTGGTTCAAAAAACCGGTTCAACCGGTCTGACCAGTAAATTAAGTCCGGTCCGGTTTTTTCCGAGTCGATGAGAATGATGACGTCATGCTGACGTCATCACCGGTCCGACCGGTTTGGACCGACGGTTCGATCCGGTTGGACCAAACCGAAGACTGACCGGTTCAATGTCCGGTCCGGTTTTTAAAACCTTGATTTGAATCCGCTTCGTTATTTTAACCTTGCACTTTCTATATACTTCACAAGCCTGCATCTGACAGTCCATTGTAATGACTTGTCGATCGCATGTCATGCTAATCTTTTTTCCTTTGATTCAGTTGATTTTTTTTTCAAGTGACAGGGTTCCTATGTATATATTTACTGCTAATTTCTTCGGTATGTTATTCATTTATTGATGACCGCATATGGTTAAACTAGTTTCAGGTGTTCCTGACATGGAATTGGGACACTTTCTGTTCAGAATCCGCAAGGGTAGATCTGAGCACCATCTCGATATTGAGTGTTAAATCCCTGATCTTCTATCATGAAGCTTTCACTCCAATTAGTAATCCTTTTAAAGTACTTCAGGAAGTGAATCCAAAATCCAACAGTGCCAATATGATAACTAAAAGGGTTATCGATCAATCAGCACCATGGAGCTGCAGTGAGATCTGCCTTCTCTTATTGCATCCAGGTGTTGAACTGTCAGTTGCAGATATGTGCTAGAATTCAATTTACCTGAGATAAAGTTTGAAGGGAAACTGATAAAATTGTATTTCTGTAGCTGGGATAAAGGATGATACAGTGGACATGCCTCCCAACAAAAAATAAAATGAGGAAAAATCAATGAAGGTGGTTCGAACATTTGCAAAGAAGGCCATCGAATGCATCGCATCAAAGATATGAGGAGTTGCAAGGAATGCACAATATAGAGCAAATAAATGCTGGAAGGAAGCTATTACAGTGATATTATATCTTCTGGAGGTAAAACACTAAGTTGTTGGCCATTCATATGAAGATGACATTCCCATGGTAAAAAACTTTCAACCCTCTTAATCAAGCACAATCACGCCTTGCGATTTAGAAGTCAAATGCAAGTTATCAAACATCAAAATGGCCCCTTTTTTCTGGGTGGCAAAGCTGATAGCTTGAACTGTCAGAATCATACATCATGCAGTACTTTACGTACTTTAGATATACAACACAAGATCACAAGAACAAATGGAAAGAGAAACATCGACAACTCTTGAAGTCTGAAGCAAGATTATGAAACCAAGGGTTTTGTGGTATGATGATTATTATACACGTCTGGTGTTGCTGTCACGTGCTGCTTGTTCTTCAGTGCCTGTGGGATGGGAATCCCTTCACAACAGTCACAGGGCAGCGGGCATGCTTCACCACGTGATTGCTCACGCTCCCCAGCAGCAAGCTTTTGTAAGGAATACCAGGAACCAGTCGAGAAAAAAACAAGAGAAATCACTTCAACCCAACTTTCAGAAAAGCAAAAAAAAATTCAAATCAGGATGATCTTAATTAAAGTCATGTGTCAAGACTGGTTGAGCTACGCTGTTATGGACAGATCGATCTGATAGGCTGATTCTATGTCTCTTTTGTCGGATTTACGAGGAGAGTAAAGAAATATGTTACCTTTTGATCATTCCCAGACCTCTGCTCCCAACAATGATAGCATTCAGGTTGAGGTCGTCCACGGCAGCAATTAGTTTCTCCCTCGCATCTCCCCAATAAACTTTGGCCATCACCTCGACCTATAGAACATATTCCCAATAAATGTACAAACATATTCTCAATAAATTTGGCATTCTTCTATGTATTTATATATGGAAAATACAGATATATATAAGAGCTTTAATGCATACAGGTACAAGGTTTTAAAAAGGATCAAGGTTTTAAAAATCGATCTGGACATCAAAGCGGCTAGGTATTGGTTTATGGTTTTTATGGTCTGACTAATGAACCAACTGGTCGAAGTGGTGATTAAGGGTCAGTAGTTCATAAAAATTGAAAAAGATGAACCATTGTATTATTGGTTTGTTTTGTATGGTTCAAACGGAAATCGAGTTAGACCGATATATTATACATTTAAATATGAAAAAGCTACATCATATTTTTGGAGAGCTTGTACATTCATGTCCTTCCAAGTTTTTCCAGTAACACTCTTATCCCATATTTTTTTACAATTGCCCGTGCGCCCCTATGTTATTACAAAATGCATAGTGGCTTTTTATTAGTACACGCGTACTCCTTTATTATACCAACATAATGATGATATTGTGATTTTTTAAAGAATTTAAGAGCACAAGTGAAATTGCCAAAAAGTTGGGGCATCAAAGTTATTAGAAAAACTCAAAAGGACACAATAACCATATTTTATAAAAATTATATAAATACATACATATGATGTATAAAATTAATAATTTTAAAACTATTTAAACTTTAATTAATTATGAATTTCGTTAATTTATTGTTTTAAATAGTATGATCATGTTTTTCATTTTTGTTGTTGGAAGTAGACAACTTCATGCACAATGTGGGAAGAGAGAGAGAGAGGAAATGCTCACATGAAAGTATAGTTGAGGCAATAATGGGTCATTGGCACATGTGGAAGGAGAAGAGATAAATGAGTACTATATTATGGGTTAGAATGAAACTACACTATAAATAGTCTTTAAAAGTATTTATTTTATTTAAATTTTTAGAAATTATTTTTTTATATAAAAATAGATGGTCGAACCATTGGTTTGGTTCAATTGTTCAATCGAGTTGAAGCGATCCAATCAGATTTTGATTGATTTTTATTTTATGAATAAAAACCATATGGTTAGATTGTTTTTCTTCTGATTCTTGGTTTAATCGAGTTTAACCGGCTGCTTAGTTTCGATTTTGAAAACCTTGGACATGCCATTCTTATTTTTTTAGAAAGAAGAGGGTGAAATCCTAAGATGGGACCCACCATGTCATATATTAAAAGAACGAAAATAAAATACTTCCAATGTATCATGCTACATTGCTCCAAGAAAGACACAACACCCTACAATGCACAAGGATGTTTTCGAGCAGAACACTTTCCCACAAAAAATAATCTCATTTCTTCCGCACCAAGTTGCCCAAAGGATTGCAAAAGGATAAGAACTATCTTCATGCCTATTGCCACACACCGATCTGATGCAATTCTAGAAGGTGGAAATATCCTCCACCCTATGACAAGGAATATTGGTGTCGTTCCAAACCTGTGCCAAGTGTGCATAAGAAAAGAATAGGTGATCCATATCCTCCACCTCCATCCCACATCTGTCATAACAATAGTCCTCCATGCATAATAGTTGGACCCGACGACTCTTGGTAAGAGCATACCAAGTCTAAACATCTATAAAAATATCTTGACTCTATTAGGAACTCTGCTCCTCCAGATGATTCTAGCATCGGGCCTCACATCATCATGCACCACTCCACCATCCTTCATGAAGAAATGGTAAGCCTTCTTCATTGTGAACCTCCCATCTCCCCATACAAAATGATCTTTGCTAACCGACAGTCCATCTAGCTGCGCTAAGTCGCTCTGCAATCTCAGAAGGTTCTCCCAACTCTGATTAGAAAAAATCGAAGAGAATGAAAGAGTCCATGCTCTCTACACCCACATGTGACACACCTATCCTTCCTTATTACTCGCCAAACAAAAGAACCGTACGAAACACTCAGAATCTCGTCTCCTGTCTAGTCATCCAACCATATTCTAAACATATGTCCAACCCCAAGAACATGTTGCATCTTAATAACCATCTTCGGAAGGATCTTGATAATAGGATACCACAACGGGGATAGAGCACGCACCTTGATGGTCTCCAAGAACCCAGAAATTTCATAAATTCTCCTCATGAGCCTGCATACAAGGTCCTCCGAACTCTCCCAAAGCCGCACCACCCATATCACCACAAGGTCCTTGTTCATTCCTTCCACTTGCAATACCCCCAGCCCACCTTTTCTCTTCGCACTCATAATCTTGTCCCAATCAACCAAATGGATTCCCTTCTTCGCCTACCTCCCATAAAACCAGAAAAATATCTCATAAAACAATCTATTTTTACGTGAATTCCAGTCGGTAGAAGTCTCGTAGAGATGAAGAAAAAGGAATAGTCGAAAGGACATGCTTCAAAAGAATTAGTTTCTCTCCCTTACAAAGCATAATTGCATTCCAACCCGCCAACCTTCCCTCGAGTCTCTCTAAGATTGGTCTCTAATCGCAATCCCTCAACCGCCCGACCACCAAAGGGAGCCCCGTGTACTTAATAGGAAGGATCCCAATCGGGCATCTCAAAATGCGCACAATATCCCGTTCCTCTTGGTCAGAAAGTCTAAAAGGTATCACCACAGACTTCTCCCTATTGATTTGAAGGTGTAAGACGTCCCCAAATATGTCAATGATATGCGAGGTTCACATAATCTGCTCCATATTAGGCCCCAGGAACATCATAATGCCATCAACATATTGCAACATTGGAATTGAGATATCGCCTTTCTTATACCCAGAGCACCAATCCTCATTCAACACAAACTGCATCATAACTGCTAACGCGTCTTCTACGATGACAAAAAGCAATGGATCCAAGGGGCATCCCTGCATGATCCCCCTCCATGTATGAAAGAACCCCCTCGGGACTGCCATTAGTAAGCACCACACAGGAGGTTGTCGTAAGACACCGCTTAATCCAAGAAATCCACACTTTGGGGAATCCCCACTTCTCCAGTGAGGTCCAAAGGAAGCACCCATCGACGCAGTCATACGCTTTGGAAAAGTAAACTTTCCAAAGTATCCCTCTGGCCTTGTTTTTCCTCCAGTCTAACACCATTTCAGACGCCATCATGTGTCCATCCGCCATGGACCTCTTAGGAACAAAAGATGTCTTCTAGGGAGAAATAATGCCTGGTAGGATCCTCCACATCCAATTAGCTAGAATCTTAGCTCCAATCAGATAAATTGCATTGGAAAGCACAATAGATTTGTAGTCCTCCATCCTGCTTGAAGTTTCCTTCTTAGGCAACAGAAAGAGCAGAGTCTTATTCAACCTTTCAAATTCCTAATTTCCAGTGTGCTTCTTCACCACATCCCAGAACTCCTTATAGAAAAAAACTGGAAACCAGCTCCATCTACACTGAGTTAGAATAAAGCATTCTTGGTTTCCGCCTCCGTAAATTTGTGTCAAAGCACATGCTTGAAGGTCAGAGATCTTTGAAATTCCTCTCCCTCTCCAACCCCATCTATCATGAGAGCGCCTCCAAAGAATGGCCTAAAAATGTGATCTGAGTGTTGCTCCCACAACCTAATCTCCTTGCACTACAGTTCCTTCAACTGTAATGGAGTGTTTAACATTTCCGCTCCTTTGCCATTAGCCATGGCATGTAAGAACCGCATATTAGCATCTTCGTCCATCTCTCCTTGGATCTCTGCCACCAAGACACCTCTACTTTCCTGTCCTCCAAGTGGATCTCATAAGGTGATTTCCCCTTTCAGCTAACTCCTCTGCTGACAAAAATCTTCTGTCATCAAGCCTATCAAGTCTATAGATCTCCTCCTGGGCACGTGCTCATCGAGAACGTCGCTGCGTCCAGATATTTCTATGGAAATCCCAAGAGTGCTTCATCAACTCTGTGATCTTGAATGTTAAACGAGTGGCTACCTTCAGGCAGACACCCCTCCCAGAACACATTAATAAATTCATGAAATCTATCCTCCAGGAGCCATGCCCTATCAAAATGGAAGAAATATCTAGGACAAACACCACTCCCCCCAGAAAACCAAAGTAGCAAAGTATGATTTGAATGTGCTCTAGGGAGGGCTCATGTCCCCTTCCCAAAGGAAACATGGTCAAATCCTCGACGGAGAGAAGGAACCGGTCAAGACGAGTTCTAGATCTGGAATTTCACCAAGTATACATGCACCTCGAGGCATTCATGAATCTCCATTTCATCACCTTTATTCTATCATTGTGACCTTAAAATCCCTAATAAATGCATGTAAATACCCTTAATTCATGCAAATTAGCATTCATGCATGCATTGTTGTGTAAATAATGTATAAAATACGGTTTTTAATGCCAAAATTGTAAAGAAAAGAAAAAGAATAAAATATAGAAGATATTTTATGACCCTAAAGCTCGAGACCTAGGCATCTTGATGACTAGGTCGACAAGGAATAAAGTAGGAGGAGATAAGGGCCAAGAAAAGAATAAAATTCCATTTTATTTATTCATTCTTTATTCATTTTTTGGGACCTATTTTTTTCCACTTTTTATACTTCAAATAAAGAAACTTTGTGCATAAAAGTTGTAGATAATAAAATATAGAAAAATACAAAATTAAGTTTACACAAAAATAATATAGAATGTATAAATTACAGTCTAAATAAGATTCCAAAATCCCAACTTCCCAGACCCATATCTCCCATATATGAACTCAAAATGTATCGAACTCACTTGAATTGTGTATAAATTTATAAGCTATTTAATAAAGGTAGTTTTATATTTTTTGAAGTTAAGGTGTGAAAGTTAGATTTTGGACTCCTATTGAATAGTTTACTCGATTAAAATATTTATTTTATTTATTAATCATTATTTTCATAATTTTATATTTTTATAATATTGTAAATATTATTTATAATATATGTACATATTAGAAATGAAATAAAAAATAAAGAAAATATTAAAATAAAATATATGTATATAAAATATATAGATGAAATACCTATAACTATACATATATCAATAATAGATCTATGTATTTAAGTGTATATAATATATCAGAAAAATATAATAAAAATATATTTAATTATTTAGAAATAAGTTATAAATATATAAAATAATAAATTAAATTAATAAATTAAAAATACAAAATAAAAATAAAGGACTAAAAATACACAGATGAATATACCTATATAGAACCCCTAAAAAGTAATTTGTAATCACAAAGCTCCAAAAAATTATTAAAAATCACAATAAATACTATGTAAAATAATAAATATTGTTTTTATTTTATAAACTAAAATTAATAAAATCATTTATTATTTAATAACTAATTTCCAATATTTTTCCAAGGTGATTTTTCTTGGTTGGTTCACGTGGACCAACCAGGTTGCTTGGAGAGTTGACCCCAGACAATTCTCTGACTCGCTCTGGCTTCCTCTGACAATCACGTTTTCTGCCTCGATTCTTGATTTTTAGGAGCTCGCCCCTTGCATCTTTTGAGATCGAAGTCTTAACGACTTTTGTTCCTCGTTTAGTGGTGATACACACCTAAGCATCTCGTTGGGCTATGGATCGTTGCAGCACCCGCATCGCTTCGATCTTTTCGTTACCTCGTCCACTCTGTATAAAAAGATCCCATCACCTTCTTCCCCATTTTGAACCTCCTTTGACCATGTTTTGGCCCTCTTCTTACGAGCTCCGAATCGAAGCCCGTGACAGGGGCTCCTCCAGCTACTTGGAGACGGGTTAAGCACGTCTCAAACCGGCTTCCACCACCTCCGGCGGAGCGTCACCGTTGAGGTCACATCTCTGGTCCTCCGGCCACTGATTTGTGATTTTCTTGCATTTTTCTAGGTTAGCTTAGTCTATAGGTTTCATTCCCATTGTTAGTTTGTGTTTTCATTACCTGTTATAGTGTTATTCACCGCCCCAGTACTTCACCAGAGCCCCGCTCCGGTGAACTACTCCACTCGTTCTCGACTACGTTCCGACCACCTAATCACATCACAACCTCCCCTGCGCTTCTGCTATGCCCACCGCACCTTCACTCCTCCAGATCCTTCTTGGATCTAGACATCAGCTCATCGTCTTCCGCCAGTCGCCTGAGGAGTTCCACCTGTGCCCACGCGCCCCATTTCCCTTCTAATATTGTCAAGGCATTTTGCCCTAGACCCAATATACCTCCTGTGCAGGTCCGAAGGCCCAAGAATAACTGCAGTCTCATTTTGGGTATCACCGGAGGTACCTGGAGGCGTTAGGCATCTTCGACCTACAAGCGAACTCCAGTGGCAGTGGACCATTTTGGAGCCTTCAAACGTTAGAAGACCCTTGCAGGAACATTTTGTACCATCATTGGAGTAGCCAGAACACCGAAGGTGAAAGATCAAGCAAGAGGGAGTTCGCATCTCCACGACTCCTTCCCTGTTCGTCTAGCACTCTCTCCCACTGTCCGATCTGGCATGTTTTTAGAGTCATACAACGAGCGTTTGATCGAGCTTTGCCAGCACCGTAGATCTCTGTGCTGGGATCTAATCTCAGCCCCCGTCGCGAAGGGGAATCGTGCGTGTGGAGCGACCACGTGTTAAATAGATGTTTATCAGCCGTCAATTCACCGCTAAGTGGGGGGTAAATTGTAACTATACCCTTGCATTTTTATGTTTTAAGTTTTAGCTTCTGTAAATTACTTTAGTTTAAATTTTTGTAAAAATTACAGTTAGGCCCCTAACTTTATATATTTGCAAACTGGTCCTAGCCACGTAACCTCATGTGACCCATCACGTGCGGTGGGGGTGGACTCCTTTTTGTATTTCTTTTTGATCTAGAAACTTTTTATTCGCATGTTATATTTTTGATAAAATTGCAATTTGGTCCCTGATCTTTATTTTATTTACAAATAGGCCCTTGTCAGCATTGTAGTTTCTCTTTGTTTCTTGTATTGATTTTATATAGCTATATTGCTCAAAAAAATCACAAAAATAGGTGTAGACTCGTGATTACACTCACTTTCACGATATAAAACTATTTTGCAATTTAAGATTTTTTAATATTTATTTAAAATAAAAAATTGTCTTATTTTTCCTTATCTATGATAAGAAACCCATAAAAAATATAAAATCATTTTGAAAAATTCTCAAAAAATATATTTTGTTTATTTAATTATTTTACATATCTAGACCAAAAGTCATTAAAAATTATAAAAGAAAACTCCTAAAATTTGAAAAACCCTAAAAACCTTTATAAAAATTATAAAAATATTAAAAATTCCAAAAATTGTGTTTTCTATTTTATATGTTTATTTATATAATTATTTATATATTAAAATTAATTTGGAGATTTTTTGATATTATTTGCTTATTTTAATCTCCATCTATTTTTAGGTATTTAATTTAACCCTTATTTAGGGTATTTTTTACTTTAAAAATATATAAAATTAGCAAAAATTCAAAAAAAAACAAAAATAGCAAAATTTTTTAAAATCCAAAAATATTTTATTTTCTTTATTTTGACTTTTTTATTTGTATTTATATCTATATCTCATAAGTGAAAAAACTGGAAGATGGGAAAGAAGACCAGAGACGAGATCCGAGGGTAGAAGCGGCTGAGACCGAGGGGTTTAGTCTATAGTGTACATATACTTTTATATAGCTTTATTATATATTTTAAAATAAAAAAAGAAAAATAAAATATAAAAATATAAAAAGAAAATATAGAAACAGAAAAATTAGAAATCAAAATAAAAAATAAATAAAATAAAAATAATAAAAAATTAGAAACCCACAAAAAAGAACATAGACAAATATTCCGCAATCATTTTTGTGCATTAATTTGCTTGATCTATCCTTTGTGCTCCCTGTGTTTGACCTCTTCATGCTTGCATATTATACACATCCATTATAGAGTTATAATAAATTTTAACTCCACAAATTTTGCTTTATATTGCTTAATCATTATTGTGGGTTAATTGTTGACTAATCGGGGTTGCGTGTGAGACTGTTGATCTGCCTTGTGGATTAACACGACCTCCGCAAAATCTTGATTATCAAATGGCACCGTTGTCAGGGAGCAACAACGCATAGATTGGTTTTATCTTGATTGTGATTATTTGTCTATCTTTTTCCTTTATTTATTTTCTTATTATTTGATATTTTTTGTGAATTGTCTAATCACCCTCTCTTGTTTGACTTTGTGTGAGGTACCATGGATCGAGGGAGACGCTTTACTCAAGGCGCCCAAGTACCCACGTGAAGTCGGCTTCATCTTGTTTACCCAGGACCAAGGAGGACTTGGAGGGAATTTTGAAGATGAAACATTTTGAACATTTATTTTTTGTATTTATTTATTTGTGTAATTTGAAGTGAGAGAGAGACAATTAATTGTAATAATACAAGACTCTGCCACACTTCACACTTCACGAGGTCTAGTGCTCAAGGGATTGTTCCCTTGGGGGCCTCACCGGCTTTGTCGTGGTTTTCAGCACTTTTTTCATTTGTTTTCTGATTTTTTTTCTTTCTTTTGTGTGATTGAGCCTTAGGCGTAGGATTGCTTGTCGATAGTATTAGGTCCAAACACACTATAACCATTGCATGTGCCTATAGTCTACGTTTGGATCTAGTCAAATATTAAACTCCTTCTCACTTAGTCTTAGAACCACGTGCCGCAAGAGTCCTCCGTACAACGCTTGCAGGACCCACTATTGTGGGCACCAAGGAGACTCCAAGACCAGACCCTTAGGTTCCATTATAATTCATTAGCATCGATTCTTCATGATAATAGCAATTCATGTATCTAGGGTGATTTCATCGCCTGCATTTGCATATAGATAGGTTTCAATTCTGTTGAGCATCTTTGCATGTAGAGTGATGGAGGCAACGTGAGCATTTCTCTACATCATTGATTTGCCGCTTGCATTACTTTTCTGACTGTACCTCTGATTTTGACCACTTAGGTGCTAAGTAAAATGGATTCCTCATTAGGTGTGTGCATTCTCATTAAAAATACAAAAAAGTGATCACCACTAAAAATAGGACTGGGTTATTATCCAGACTTTACGGATCCCTCGTACTCTCCAGCCGACCCACCTCCCTTTTTTCAGGAGGACTTTGCTCCTGATTTTTATACATATCTACCTCAGCCACGGTATCAGACCTCGGATTTTTATCTACCATCTTCACATTTTCCACCTTCACATCCACCTGAGACTGATCTGTTGGAGTCACCTTTCATGATTTCCACAATCGAGACCTTGAACCAAATGATGGAGCAAATGAACTCGAGGATTGATGATCTTACAAGTCTAAATAAGAACCGGAATGTCGCTCCACTATTTGAGGATATGGATTCATTTGAGGATTTTTATGAGAGCTTGTCATCGCCCAAAATACGAAAAATGAGAAAATTTTAAAAATACAAAAAGATTTCGGGAGACACATGATCGAGTCAGACTGTGAGGAGAGTGCCCATCTACCAGATCTTTTGTCCACACATTCACTCACTTTGTCTCACCTTTGACCCTGAGGATGCCACTGTACATACTGCTCTTGGCATTCCTCGTGTAGATGTTGATTCTGATCTCGTCCCTTGTATGGAGGAGATCCAAAAATTCAAAAAAATATTGTCTGAACCTTAAGTGGTGGCCGCTATTCATGAGATCATTGATGCCTCACTTCGTCAGCCCATGACCAATTATCTGCTCCTCATCCTAAGAAGAGAAAACAGAGGAGCAGATATGAGCGTCACATTTTGACCATGTCCACTGCTCATGCAATCACCCACCGTCATGCTTCTAGGAAAAGGAACACTTCTACACCTTTTATTAGCTGCATCATCTCTGACCATACTTGTGATCAAACTCTCCTTGACGGTGATGCTTCAATCAGCATCATACCCTTCTCGCTCATATAGTCTCTTCACTTAGGGCCTTTAAAGAAAACTAGTATGATCATTCAATTTGTTGATGGATCAATAAAGAGGCCGAAAGGGAATCTAGAAAATGCTGTCATTTGGATTAAGGCATGACTTACACTGTTGATTTTGTCATATTGCTCATGGAGACCTCCATTGGGGAGCACTCTCCAATCATACTGGGACGACCTTTCCTCGCCTCTACAAGGGTAGTTATTGACTATGGATTAGGAGAGATTCACTTCGTCATGTTCACGAAAGCGTGGTGATCATTACTACACCCACTGTCGATCAGAGACCTGCACCTGATGCACATTCACATATCTTAGCCGACCCCGAGGAGCATGACCTTGATGAGACCATCAGAGACTTTTGTTGTATGTTGGATTCCACTGAGACCTGAGATGGAGGAAGACTCGGAAAGCATGGACCTCGAAGTTCATTCTTCTGGTGTTTGGCGATGTGTTGATGACATCAACTAGATTTACATGATTGACACCTTAGAGCAGAGGGTAAATTTTGATGGGACTAAGGCCGAATTTGATCATTTTTTCATTTGTTTTCTGATTTTTTTCTTTCTTTTGTGTGATTGAGCCTTAGGCGTAGGATTGCTTGTCGATAGTATTAGGTCCAAACACACTATAACCATTGCATGTGCCTATAGTCTACGTTTGGATCTAGTCAAATATTAAACTCCTTCTCACTTAGTCTTAGAACCACGTGCCGCAAGAGTCCTCCGTACAACGCTTGCAGGACCCACTATTGTGGGCACCAAGGAGACTCCAAGACCAGACCCTTAGGTTCCATTATAATTCATTAGCATCGATTCTTCATGATAATAGCAATTCATGTATCTAGGGTGATTTCATCGCCTGCATTTACATATAGATAGGTTTCAATTCTGTTGAGCATCTTTGCATGTAGAGTGATGGAGGCAACGTGAGCATTTCTCTACATCATTGATTTGCCGCTTGCATTACTTTTCTGACTGTACCTCTGATTTTGACCACTTAGGTGCTAAGTAAAATGGATTCCTCATTAGGTGTGTGCATTCTCATTAAAAATACAAAAAAGTGATCACCAATAAAAATAGGACTGGGTTATTATCCAGACTTTACGGATCCCTCGTACTCTCCAGCCGACCCACCTCCCTTTTTTCAGGAGGACTTTGCTCCTGATTTTTATACATATCTACCTCAGCCACAGTATCAGACCTCGGATTTTTATCTACCATCTTCACATTTTCCACCTTCACATCCACCTGAGACTGATCTGTTGGAGTCACCTTTCATGATTTCCACAATCGAGACCTTGAACCAAATGATGGAGCAAATGAACTCGAGGATTGATGATCTTACAAGTCTAAATAAGAACCGGAATGTCGCTCCACTATTTGAGGATATGGATTCATTTCAGGATTTTTATGAGAGCTTGTCATCGCCCAAAATACAAAAAATGAGAAAATTTTAAAAATACAAAAAGATTTCGGGAGACACATGATCGAGTCAAACTGTGAGGAGAGTGCCCATCTACCAGATCTTTTGTCCACACATTCACTCACTTTGTCTCACCTTTGACCCTGAGGATGCCACTGTACATACTGCTCTTGGCATTCCTCGTGTAGATGTTGATTCTGATCTCGTCCCTTGTAGGGAGGAGATCCAAAAATTCAAAAAAATATTGTCTGAACCTTAAGTGGTGGCCGCTATTCATGAGATCATTGATGCCTCACTTCGTCAGCCCATGACCAATTATCTGCTCCTCATCCTAAGAAGAGAAAACAGAGGAGAAGATATGAGCGTCACATTTTGACCATGTCCACTGCTCATGCAATCACCCACCGTCATGCTTCTAGGAAAAGGAACACTTCTACACCTTTCATTAGCTGCATCATCTCTGACCATACTTGTGATCAAACTCTCCTTAACGGTGATGCTTCAATCAGCATCATACCCTTCTCGCTCATATAGTCTCTTCACTTAGGGCCTTTAAAGAAAACTAGTATGATCGTTCAATTTGTTGATGGATCAATAAAGAGGCCGAAAGGGAATCTAGAAAATGCTGTCATTTGGATTAAGGCATGACTTACACTGTTGATTTTGTCATATTGCTCATGGAGACCTCCATTGGGGAGCACTCTCCAATCATACTGGGACGACCTTTCCTCGCCTCTACAAGGGTAGTTATTGACTATGGATTAGGAGAGATTCACTTCGTCATGTTCACGAAAGCGTGGTGATCATTACTACACCCACTGTCGATCAGAGACCTGCACCTGATGCACATTCACATATCTTAGCCGACCCCGAGGAGCATGACCTTGATGAGACCATCAGAGACTTTTGTTGTATGTTGGATTCCACTGAGACCTGAGATGGAGGAAGACTCGGAAAGCATGGACCTCGAAGTTCATTCTTCTGGTGTTTGGCGATGTGTTGATGACATCAACTAGATTTACATGATTGACACCTTAGAGCAGAGGGTAAATTTTGATGGGACTAAGGCCGAATTTGATCTTGTTGCTTTTACCAAGAAATTTAGGCCTTTTAATGAGAATGACAATCTGGTTGAGACTTTAGAGGATGAACATGATTCAACTACTTCAACTGATGAGTTCATTCCTATTGGTTTTGACCTAGGAGATACCTCGCAGGACGACCTTGACTCTACTTCTTCCGATGATGAGTTCGTCCCTTTTCACTTTGATATCAGCGAGATACCCAAGGCCAGACCTAGCCACACTACTTCCGCTGACTTGTCTTCCTTCTCACTCTACGAGCGTTGAGGATCTTCACCAGGTCGATCCTAATCAGCTTCCATCCACTGTGGACCCTGATAACGACCTGCACCTTGTGAGAGCTATCCCTCAGCGGTCTCGCAAGAAGGTTCGCTTTTGACCTTCTTGATCTTTGTACATCCATCTCTATTGTATATTCGCATTTCTTTACCTCTATTCATCTATCGTACTGCTTATCCACCCCATTCTCGTGTGTGCCTTGCTTAGGACATACTTTATCCTAAGTATGGGGGGTGTACGAGCTAAGTGTTCTTTCTTCGTTCCATTTCATCACTCTTGTTGCTGCCTATACTTAGGGCATCTTTTACCTTAAGTATAGGGGGAGTGATGTGCGCATTCTACGATATCTTCTTCTATCTTTATTTGACTTTTCGTCTTTTCTTCTTTCTTCTTTTCCTTTTCATTTTTCTTTTTCTACCAAAAAGGTGTCGCCCCATTTTTGTTAGTCTTCTATACTTAGTAGGTACTGTTTCCTAAGTATAGGAGGTGTACCTCGAGTTCTTTCATTCTTTGGTCCTCTCCACTATCTCCCCTTCTTGTCTATACTTAGGGATATCTTACCCTAAGTATACGGGGAGACAGTATGAGTACGATATGTTCATTCCACCCTTGACCCTCCCTGCTTTGTGTACAGTCTGTTATACTTAGGACTATTTGATTCTAAGTATAAAGGGGACAGCCAACTTCTCATTCGTTCATTCATTCTTCATTCCTTTATTCTTTAGACTTTTCTAAACTCAGTACGAGTTATGTCTTCTCCTTTTCTCTTTGATCTATAAGGACATAGCTCCTACAAAGAATAGGGGGGTCGTATATAGTACGTATATACTTTAGCCATAACTCGTACTTTCGTATTTTTAAATAATAATTATGACATGATATACTATTAAATTCAATAAAATCACTTAATAAAAAGATGTATATTATTCCTCAAATACTTATTGTATTTACTGATTAATAAATCAGGTAAAAATATTTTTTGGAAAATGTTTGAAAAATAGTTTGAAAATCCTTTTGAAAAATCTTTTGAAAACTATTTGGAAAACATTTTGTTGAATATTTTCAACCTTTGTAAAATATTTTTTTATCAAATTTATTTTCTTTGAGTGAAATAAAAATATTTGAAAAAATGATTTGCAAATGGTTTGAAAAATGGTTGCAAAAATATTTTGAAAAATCTATAGATATTGTTTGAAAACCTTTGGAAAATGATCTTCAAACATGTGCAAATGTTTGTAAAAATTATTTGTAAAAAATATTTTGGAATATAGTTTTCAAAATTGTTTGAAAAATAATTTTCAAATAAGTTTGAGAAATATATACGTCACACTAAAATTCTATATTAAACTGTATAAATATACCTATAAAAGTGATCACTTAGCCTTGTAAATTCTTAAAAACCTAAATCTTTTAAATATATGGATTTTATCACTTGTGCCCCTCTGAGATATCGCAATATTAGTTATGCCCCTATCTTTTTGGTAATATCAGTTGTGCCCCTCACTTCTTGCTCCGTCATCAGTTGTGCCCTTCCGTCAGATTGACCGTCAAAAAATTAAAATAACCATGGTTTATTCAAACCATGGCGTGGTTAAGAAGGGTGTTATGGTCCATACATCTTCTTCATCTTCTTCCTCCTCCATTTGCTCTTCTTCCTTCTCTTCATAATTTCTCTCTCATACTAACACCTTCATGCATCCATCAAATCTCTAAAATTTTTACATTTCCACGGACATATCACTCGTTACGGATCAAACGATGAATTTTATTGAATTTTTGGATGACTTTTTATGAATCAATTAGTCAAAAATTTATCAAAATTTAACAAAAAAGCCTCAACTCTAGTTTCAGCCACAGGCGGAGGAGGAGGGCAGAAGGAGCCGGAGGAGGCGCGGGGGCCGGAGGAGGGGTAGGCGAGGGGGCGACACATTCAGGGGGAGGGGGAGGCGAGGGCAGGGGACGGGGGGAGATCAGGGCGGAGGGGGCGACAGAGGGTGGGGGGAGGCCTTGCCGCATGTAGAGGAAGGGCTGAAACAAGGGGTGAGGGGAGGCCGCACCGCTTGGGGGGAGGTCAGGGCGGAGGGGCGGTAGGAGGTGGGGGAGGTCGGGGCAGCATGGGTGGGGGAGGTCGGGCGGCAGGGGGGTGGGGGAGGTCGGGCGGAGGGGCGACAGGGAGTGGGGGAGGTCGAGGCGAAGGGGTGGGGGAGGTCGGGCGGAGGGGCGACAGGGAGTGGGAGAGGTCGAGGCGGCAGGGGCGGCAGAGGTGGGGGAGGTCGGGGTGGAGGGGCGGCAGGGGTGGGGGAGGTCGGGGCGGCAAGGGGTGGGGGAGGTCAGGCTGGGAGGGGGTGCGGGGTTGGGCGGCGCGGGGCAGGGGCGGGGGCTGCGGGCTGGGAGGAGGTGCAGGGAGCTCGGGGCGGAGCTGGGCGGTGCAGGGCAAGGGCGGGGGCAGAGAGGGAGGAGGAGGAGGTTGGAGGAGGAGGAAGAGGATGGGGAAGAGGAGGAAGAAGAAGAGGATGAGGAAGAGGGTGTAAAATGACCACATCACCTTTTTAAAAAATTAATTCCGCTTATGTCCTCAAAGTTAACGTCCGTTTGCACTGTGGATGGACGGTAACTAACCCGAGGGGCACAAGTGACAAAATAACAAGAAGTGAGGGGTACAATGGATATTACCAAAAAGATAGGGGCATAACTGATATTGCTATATCTCGGAGGGGCACAAGTGATAAAATTCCATAAATATAAGATGCATTCTCTTGTAAATATTTGTACATAGTTTTTATCCAAAATTTTCTATTTTCAAAAATCACAAAAATATTTGCAAAACTAAAAATACCAAAAATAGTTGCAAAATCTTTTTGAAAAATCCAAAAATGCATATGCATCATCTTTTTCAAAAATCCATAAAAAGTTTAAAACTTCGAAAATTGCATCACAAAAATATTTTCTACATAACATTTGTATAGCATTAATATTTTTTGCACTGAGTTTGGTAATTGAACAAGTCTAAGTAAAATCCGAAGATTGGAGCATGGTTGGACTTTAAATCTACCTAATAACAGGAACCTTATAGGAGCTGGAATTGAGGTACTTCAGGTCTAGTTGACTTAATTCTTTGAGGATCACGATACTTGGTTCAATGGATTCTTGACTACCTAAGTAGAGTATTTCGGAGCACATGCACGACTCTTGTTGATAATGACCTAACTTGGACACCTGCACCTTTCACTTGGCTCAACTTAGTTGGAGTGGTGACGGGATTGAATTTGCCTGTATAAGACATGTACAAGTGGAAATATTTGTTCTCGTCTAAGGAGGGAAGTGCACCCCAACCCGTCCAGTGGCATTGATTTCTAAAAACAGGAGAGTGTGGGTTGCAATAAAACTTCAAAAGAGGGATAGTCTACTGGCTCAAGAAGAAAATTTCCTTATGTAAATGTTGTTGTATATAGTATTTCAAAAAGAAGCAAAAAGCAAAACTCCAAAAAAAGTGGACAGGCTTGGTTGAAAATAAAATGCATGTCGGAGTATGTATATATTTGTATAGTCAATACGTAGGCTTGAGCTTCAAAGTCAAATCATGTGAGCTTGCAGCTGGATGACTTGACTACACTGGTCTTGCATCCTAGGATAGGTAGCTACACTGGATACCGTCCATTCTTCTCTTCACCCCCTCATCTTGAGCTAGTTGTCACTTGAACTTAGAAGGAAATACCATGCTCCTTGAGGAAGGAGTTGCTGGATTGGGGAATCACTGGATTGCCATGCTGGAGAAGTCAGTCTCTTTGTCATTTCAGTTGGAGAGAGCCTTTATCACATGCACAATACGAGTCAGATTCATAGTCATAAGGCTTTGCATATGAGTTGAAATATTCTGACCTGGCTATTAAGGAGGCTTGAGCAGAGTTTTGGAATTCTCGAAGGCTGTTGGATTTCAAATCTGATTCAAACTAAGGTTACGCCCATACTAAAATTTCAAAGGTCCGACTTAATCTTCAAACTTTGATTTCATGAAGATAAGTTTGATAATTAAACTTAATCCACCTTCTTTCATTTTCTTTTCTTTATTTTTCTTTTCTGCACTTATTACATAAGTGTTTGCGAGGGACTAGCAAAGGCAAGTATAGGGGGTAATGAATTTCCATTTCATCACCTTTATTCTATCATTTTGGCCTTAAAACCCCTAGTAAATGCATGTAAATACCCTTAATTCATGCAAATTAGTGTTCATGCATTGTTGTGTAAATAGTGTATAAAATATTATTTTTAATGCCAAAATTATAGAATAAAGAAAAGAAAAGAACAAAATATCGAAGATATTTTATGACCCTAAACCTCGAGTCCTAAGCATCTTGATGACTAGGTCGACAAGGAATAAAGTAGGGGGGATAAGGGCCAAGAAAAGAATAAAATTCCATTTATTCATTCTTTATTCATTTTTGGGACCTATTTTATTTTCTAATTTTTATACTTCAAATAAAGAAACTTTGTACATGAAAGTTGTACAAACTTTGTACATGAAAGTTGTACATAATAAAATATAGAAAAATATAAAATTGAGTTTACACAAAAACAATATACAGTGTACAAATTACAGTCTAAATAAGATTCTAAAATCCCAACTTCCCCGACCCATATCTCCCAAATAAAAACTCAAAATGTATCAAAATTGCCTTTAATTGTATATAACTTTTAATAAGCTATTTAATGGAAGTATTTCATATTTTTTAGAGTTAAGGTGTGAAAGTTAGGTTTTGAACCCCTATTGTATAGTTTACCTGATTAAAATATTCATTTTATTTATTTTTATAATTTTGTAAATATTTTTATAATATATGTAAATATCAAAAATAGAATAAAATAATTAATAAAATATTAAAATAAAATATGTATATAAAACATATAGATGAAATGCCTATAACTATACATATATCCATAATAGATATATTTATTTACGTATATATAATATATCGGAAAAATATAATAAAAATATATTTAAGTATCTAAAAAAGTTATAATTATATAAAATAATAAATTAAATTAATAATATAAAAAATACAATTAAAAATAAAAGACCAAAAATACATAGAAGAATATACCTATATAGAATCCCAAGAAAGTAATTTGTAATCACAAAGCTCTGAAAAATAATTAAAAATCATAATAAAATACTACGTAAAGTAATAAACATTTTTATTTTATAAACTATAATTAATAAAGTCATTTATTATTTAATAACTACTTTCCAATATTTTTCTAAGGTGATTTTTCCTGGTTGGTCCACGTGGACCAACTTGGTTGCTTGGAGAGTTGACCTCAGTCAACTCTCTCACTCGCTCTGGCTTCCTCTGACAATCACATTTTCCGCCTCGATTCTCGATTTTTTGAAGCCCGCCCCTTGCATCTTTTGAGGTCAAAGTCTTCACAACTTTTGTTACTCGTTCAGTGGTGATACACGTCTAAGCATCTCCTTGGGCTTTGGATCGCTGCAGCACCCGCATCGCTTTGATCTTCTCGCCACCTCATCCATTCTATACAAAAAACTCATGTTGCCTTCTTCCCCATTTTGAACCTCCTTTGATCGTGTTTTGGCCTTGTTCTTGCGAGCTCCGGATCGAAGCCCGTGACAGGGGCTCCTCCAGCTGCTTGGAGACGGGTTAACCGCGTCTCGGGCCGACTTCCACCACATCTGGCGGAGCATCGCCGTTGAGGTCACATCTCTAGTCCTATGGCCATTGAGGTGTGATTTTCTTGCATTTTCTAGGTTATCTTAGTCTATAGGTTTCATTCTCATTGTTAGGTTGTGTTTTCATTGCGTGTTTTAGTGTTAGTTACCGCCCCTGTAGTTCATCGGAGCCCCGCTCCGGCGAACTCCTCCAATCATTCTCGACTGTGTTCCGACCACCTAACCACCTCATAACTTCCCCTCAAGCTTCTGCTATGCCCACTACACCTTCACTCCTCTAGATCCTTCTTGGATCTGGACCTCAGCTCCTCCTCTTCCACCAGTCGTCGGAGGAGCTCCACTCGCGTCCTCCGCACCCCATTTCCCTTCTAATAGGATCGAGGCATTTTGCCCTCGATCTTGTATACCTCACGTGTAGGTCCAAAGGCCCAAGAATCATTGGAGGCTCATTTTGGGTATCGCTGGAGGTACTTGGAGGCATTAGGCGTCTTCGACCCTGCCGGCGAACTTCGGTGGCAGCCGGACCATTTTGGCGCCTCCAAAAGTTAGAAGACCCTTGCAGGAATGTTTTGGACCGTCATTGGAGCTGCTAGAATGGCGGAGGTGAAAGATCAAGCTAGAGGGAGTTCGCATCTACGTGACTCCTTCCCTGTTCGTCCAGCGCTCTCTCCCACCGTCCAATCTGGCGTGTTCTTGGAGGCGCACAACGAGCGTCCGATCGAGCTTCGCCTGCACTGTAGATCTCCACGTTGGGATCTAATCTCAGCCGCCCGTCACGAAGGGACATCGTGCGTTGTGGGGTGTCTACGTGTCAAGTGGACGGTTATTAGCCTCGATCCACCGCTAACTTGGGGTAAATTGCAATATACCCCTACATTTTTGTGCTTTTAGTTTTAGCTTCTATAAATTACTTAAGTAGTTTATTTTTTGTAAAAACTACAGTTAGGCCTTCTAACTTTATATATTTACAAACTAGTCCTAGCCACGTCACCTCACCTGACCCGTCACGTGTGGTGGCGATTTTGCAAGTAGACTCCTAAGCTTTTGTGTATTTCTTTTTGATTGAGAATCTTTTTATTCATCTGTTATATTTTGGTGAAATTGCATTTTGGCTCATGATCTTTATTTTATTAACAAATAAGTCCCTATCAACATTGTAGTTTCTCTTTGTTTCTTGTATTTATTTCATATAGCTACATTGCTCGAAAAAAATCATAAAAACATGAATAGAATCTTGATTGCACTCACTTTCACACTATATAATTATTTTGCAATTTTAGGACTTTTTAATATTTATTAAAAATTAAAAAAATTGCCTTATTTTTCCTTATCTACAATAGCAAAGCCATAAAAAATATAAAAACATTTTGAAAAATTCTCAAAGAAATATATTTTTTATTTAACTATTTTACACATCCAGACCAAATATCATTAAAAATTACAAAAAGAAAACTCTTAAAAATTGAAAAATGCTAAAAACCTTTATAAAATTTTATAAAATTCTCAAAAATTCCAAAAAAATGTGTTTTCTATTATATATTTTTATTTATATTTTTATTTATATGTTAAAATTGATTTGGAGAATTTTAGATATTGTTTCTATTTTTAATCTCCATTTTAATTTTAGGTATTTAATTTATCCTTGATTTAGGGTATTTTTGACTTTAAAAATATATAAAATTAGCAAAAATCCCCAAAAAAAATCACAAAATAGCAACAATATTTTAAAATCAAAAAAATATTTTATTTCCTTTATTTTGATTATTTTTATTTGTATTTAGATCTATCTTAGTCTATATTGTACATATACTCTTTATACATCTTTATCATATATTTTAAAAAGAAAAAGAAAATATGAAAATATAAAAATATAAAAATATAAAAATAAAATATAAAAACAAAAAAATCAAAATCTAAAAACAAAAATAATATAAAAAAAATAAAATAATAAAAAAACCCACAGAAAAAAGAACATAACCAAATATTCCACAATCACTTTTGTGCATTAATTTGCCCGATCTATCTTTTGTGCTCCCTGTGTTCGACCTCTACATGCTTGCACACTATACACATCCATTGTAGAGTTATAATAAATTTTAACTCCACAAATTTTGCTTTGTATTCCTTAGTCATTATTATGGGTTAATTATTGACTAATCGGGGTTTCGTGTGAGGTCATCTCCACGATTGTTGATCCACCTTGTGGATTAGCACGACCTCCGCAAAATCTCGTTATCAGGCATCCATAATCTGAAGTCCCAAATTACCAGCCATGCTCAACAGCTCAGACGGCCCAACATCACAACCACCACTACCCGAGGACGGTCATCTGATTGGAGTGTAACGTTGAAATCACCAGCTTTAATCCATGATATCAAGGTGAAAGTCGTATGTGCCAAAAGCAACTCTTCCACCAGTTGCCCATAATTGACGTCATTGCATGTGCCATAAACATTGGTAATCATGACCTTCACCTCGTTCGCCTTCTGTCGCAACAAGATAGAGATCGAGTGTCTACCCATTAGTTCCTCTTCTTCCAGATCAAATTTCTCACCATTCCATCTACTTATCATGTCTCCAAAGGCCCTATCTGAACCAACAGCTTGTAAATCTAGCAATTTGTTGCCCTCAATTTCCTTCCAAACCTTGTCAAAGCTTCAAGAGATTTTTGTTTCTTGCAAGGCGGCCACGTCGACCCTTCTCTCAATCACCAAATCTCACATCGCATCCCTCTTCTCAGGCCTCCCCTGGCCTCTCACATTCTAAGAGACTATGTTCATTTAGAAACAAAGTTAGCCCCAGTTCGGGGTACCAACCCTAAGCACTCCAATATCTCTTCCTCCAACCCCTCCCTCGGCTTCAACGCTGCACCATCACCACCCATCCCACCAAAGCTCCACCCTGCCTTCACCCCCATTGTTGAGTAAGCACACATCCTCCAGGACAATGACCACCTTCCTCCCTTCGTGCGAGCTCGCACCCATCTTCACCCATGTACCAACACCACCTCCCTCCAACCCGTGGGCTCCCACCCTCGTAGAGAGACCTTTTCGCAACACCTCCAGTGTCCTTCCATCCTCAAATTTCTTCAACTGCATGTAAACCTCAAAGTTCCTTTGCCTCTTCACTCCTTCAGACTTCGAGGAGAGAAGCTCTGCCCGAACACACCTCAGGTCCAGGGAGTCGGCCAGCCACGCCGCCACCAAATATGCCGCATCACAAGAGGTGCACGTATGCCCTGTGCCATCATTGTATGCAACACCCACCATCAACACCTCAGAAATGCTCTTGGTAGTGAGGATCACCATAGCCACAACATTGAAATTAGAGGAGTCGTTGGGATGCTCTAACTTGAGTCTAGGGACCAGAGTCAGAACTAGAGCTGGCCAATGGACTGGGGGCCGCCCGCCCAACCCGCTCTTGGGACGGGCTTGGGCCAAAAGATTTCATGAACAAGTCGGTCCGACCTGACCCGCTCTTTAGCCCATCCGTCAATTGGATTGGCCGTGGACATGTGCCACAAAATCCGGTCCGACCAGCACATATAAAAATATAGGTTTAAAAGTTACATTTTAGATATATTTAATATAATACACTTCAAGATTTTGTTTTACATTGTCAATATTACATCGTATTTTATAGTTTACATGCTAAGTAACATCTATTATGGTTACTTAGATTTAGAAAGATTAGATGATGCTAAAAAACTTAATTATATCTATAAATTAGATTGAAAATCAAGAAAAAAATACTTTATATTTGGCCCATGGGCCGTCCCAGACATGGGTCGGACCCGGGCCTTGGAGTATGGCTCGTGGATCGGCTCAGCCCGAACCTTGAACAAGGGGTTTTAGAACACCGATCCGTTATGCCCGTCCCATGGCCCAACTCAACCCGCACTTCTGTGAAGTAGCCCCGGCAATCAGGTTCTTCGAATCATATCCCCCATCCAAATGCAGTAGCTCTCACCTGAGATGACGATCAGATCCCCTGTGAGAGATGGATCACATGTCTTCGCATTCGATCCAAGAAATGGATGCCCAGCAAGAACGGGTTCGACCACCTCCTTCGCGAAATCTGACCCGAGCATAGCCACCTGCAAGGCCCCATCGGTTTTCAGAACATACAGCAAACGGGTTGTGCGCAACCGACTCTGCTCTCCTGGCAAGGATCGTAGCTTACGAAGGCTTGTTGCCATCGAAGGTCTTCGAATCCGCATATGAAATCATGATGCTTCCCTCTCACGAATCTCCGTCTGCCTTTGCTGAAATTTTTGGCGGGAATTCGAAACCATGCAACGGGTCAATTCCCATTTTCGGCAATGTAGACCTGGCCAATAAGTTGGGGGCTCGCTCGCCCAACCCGCTCATGGATCAGGCTTGAGAGAAGAGATTTCATGAATAGACCGGCCTTACCGGTCTGCTCTTTGGCCCGTTCGTCAACTGGACGGGCCATTGACATGTGCCACAAAACTCGGTCCGGCTTGCACATATAAAAATATGAGTTTAAAAATTACATTTTAGATATATTTAATATAATATACTTCAAGTTCTTGCTTTATATTATCAATACTACATCGCATTTTACTTAGATTTAGAAAGATTAGATGATGCTAAAAAACTTAATTATCTATATATATTAGATTAAAAGTTAAGAAAAATACTTTAGATTCGATCCATTAGTCGGCCCGATCCAGACCTAGGCTAGATTCGGGCCTTGGAGTATGGCCCGTGGATCGGCCCAAGCCTTGAATATGGAGTTTTAGAAATCCGATCCGCATTTTGATCAGGTCTAATCTTGATTGGTCCAGCTGCTGGACCCAGAAGGGGACGATGCCATCGGTGCCTCTCGACAGAGTGGATCATCTACTATAGTGCAGCAGGTGCTGTACTTGCGAGAGGCATCCGATGGGGATCGGATGACCCTCGTAGGGGGCCAACCATCCCCGGTCCCATATGAGGGTCGTCCGATTCCCATTAGACGGCTCCCGCGAGTACAGCAACTGCTACACTACAACAGATGATCGGTGTCCGACTCTCTAACCTCCATGCCCAAAGAAATGCATCCAAAGCCCATAATGAATGAGAACGACAGCGGTGGGCACCCCTCCGTCGCCCGGCCACCACGTCAAGCGGTTTGGCCGCGGCGTAGTCCATATGAACTCAAAGCCGTATATGCAGCCATGGGTCGACCATCGCCTGAATCGCCTCTAAGCTCCTTCCAATCAAGGGGCACCCCTGATCGAGACAGACTTCGAACCTCGCCCGCCACATACCCCAACGCGCAGACGCGGGATACGCCAATGAATCCACCTAGCCGCCTTCCGCATGTGCGTGAGCAGCTTCGAAGCTTCGTCGTCGGTGAGGTCACGCACACACACCAAGGACCCCGCCATCTTAATCACGTCTCCCGCAAACCCGCGGCAAATGGTGCATCCTATGCCTTCCATTGCGTCCACCGGGCACCTCTCTTCCTGCCTACAAACACCAACTAGCACCCGAGGCACGAACTTCCGTCCTGCTCCGACCAACGGAGCCTTAGGCTTCCACGCTTGAACGCGGTGGCACTGGAGCCGAAGATGTCAATTTCTTCCGCATGCAAAGCATTTGACAGGGTCGGTGCCACCACAACGTAGGCACATCCCCTGGAATCGCCTCATGCCCACGTTCGAGCTCTGCTGAGGCGCCCCCGGGCGACGTCGGCCCCGCACCACAGTAGACCACCCTTCCATCATTGCTCTGATAACAAACACTGCCCGCCGACATTCTTATCTTTTAAAGTTCATATAAAAGATTAAAATTGCCAGAAGTTAAGGGCTTTTTTGTAATTTACACCAAATATCAATAGTAAACTCTAATGTTTTGGAATATTTGAATTATTTCGTTTGGAGTTCTCATCTTGGCCATGGCTTAAATTTTAAGCAAGAGAATAAGATATTACTGAAGTTAATATATTATAGAATCTTGTTATAGTTAAAGCAAATCAAACTTAAATGAATCTACCTAGGTTTGGCTTGCTTTACTTAACATTATTGAGGATCCGGATTCTTCTTGGTTCAAAGCTTCTAGATGATGCGAAGGTTCATTCGATACGATTCGAATTGGTGAGTGTTCGATTCGATTGGTTGAAGGTTTGTTGGAAAGGAACATTAACGATATCCATCTACTTTCAAAGATTATCAATGATTATAGGAGTTATGACGTAGTTGGACAACATTTTGGGGGTGATGATGTAAATAGAAAAAAATGGGGCTGTCACCTTGGGGCAGCCAACATGGTTGCTCCTGTCTCATTTTTTCCATTTTTTTTTGAAAAATATCATAATGTATATTCATCTATATATCCCTCCAATAAACCATTCGAATTTCGTCAGAAATAGAGACTCCTATGCCCACCATCTAGAACAAGTAGTTTTAACGGTCTAAACATTGCTGCAATCGACCTGTTCTAAATGGAGGGTATATGAGTCTCTATTTATGATTAAATTTGAATGGCATATATGAGTGATATATAGAAGAATATACATGGTAATATTTTGCAAAAAAATAAAATAATTTGCTTGAAAATGAGGCGGAGGCAGCCATGTTGACTGCACCATGAGGGCTTCCCCATTGAACCCATGTAAATGTCCCCAAAATCGTCGGCAACTCTTCCATATTATATCACGGTCTTTTAGCAAGAACGTCCTTGCATAGTTGCATTTCTCTATCTTGACCATGTGCCCCTTGATTAGGGATGCAAATGAATGGATACATATATGTGTTATTATATCATTATAGAAATGTTTTTAAATACGAATATGGATGTGGATACAGATATTGACGGAGGTACCATATCCTAAAAACAGAAACAGATGTACAATGGGTATTGATCGCATACAAACAATATTAGAAATACTCTATGGATAAGTTTGAACATACATGTACATTGGATAGAATACACATGATATAAACATACTAAATATACTCTATGGATGTGGATGTCAAAATCTGTATAAAACGGATATGGTAACTAAACAGATACAGATATATCCTTCTCTGTTTTCATATCTACCCTTGAGGGTCAATTATGACTATTATTTGGACACAATATCACCTTAAAAGTCTATATCTTCACATGCGAATTTTTCAGTTTTTTATTACATGTGCCCTTCTTAAATATGCATTGCAATATCACTTGTGTCCTTACCTTCTTATAAAAATCAAAGTTCTGCACTTCTGTGAAGCAAAAAAAGGGGCATAACTTATATTACAAAAGGACATATACGATAATTTTGTAAAAATATAAGGGAACGATTGATTTTACAGAAAAAGGAAGGACATGATAACTGGTTTTGCAGAAGTTAAGAAAGCCACGGGTGATAAATACTCAAAATTTTGCATAACTTTGAAATTCGTAGGGTCAATTCATTAAGTAAGATTTGTGTTACCTCTTTTGTGTTGGAAAGTGTATCGAGCAGATCGAGAATAGAAGCATCGGGGTGAATGCCATATTTAGATTGAACATTTGGCTCCTTGAGCTCCTCCAAAGGAATCAAAGCTTCACCATTGCAAAGAAACATATCCCAATATTAGACTTCTATCGCTAACCTAGATAGATAGATAAACAGATAGATAGATATATGTACGTGATCCGCCATCTTGCCAGAGATCCTTCTCTGCACGTTGGTCATCAGACTTGCCCGACTGGGTATGGATCAGCACGATTTGATCTCCGCTCCTCGCGAAGTTCTCCGCCACCCATCGGATGGCCGATTTGCTAGAGGGTGAGTAGTCCACACCGATCCCGACCGTCCGCCCGCCGCCCGTCCTCTGCGCCTCCATATGTGGTCTAGCACCCGTTTACAAACACCAACTATAGAGGAATTGAGGGTAATATATTTCGGAGAGTGATTGCTATATATAACTATATAAGTAACATAGAGGAGACATCATTGATATCATCATCGTGAACGAAATATTTGTATATTTGTAGAGGGAGGCAACAATCCTCGAGTATCACCATATTCTGAATGTAGTATTAATTTTGCATGCATACCCATGTTGACTTCCGAATTTGCAAAAACAGCCCCTCAAATCAATTGGTGCTAATTGAGATTGGTGTTGATGTTTCTATATATTTATAAGATAAATTAAAGAAAAAAGTTCATCGTTTACGCATCGATTTCGAATTAAACTTTTGCCATTTTTGAAATATAATAATGCGAGTTGTGTTCAGGGTTTACAGAAAAAGGATCTACAGAAGCCCTCATTGAGGACTGCATTTGTGACGCAAAACTAAGATCGGATTCCTACGTTTCAAAAATGAAAATCCTTCTCCGGAATCAATGCATAAATGAAGATTGTAATTTATAAAGACACTACAACAAAATAAGCTTGAGCTGACGGATCTTTGATGACGGAATATAGGTTTTAGGCGACGGAAATATTTTTGGCGACAGATATTCCGCCACTTGAATGACGCCACTAAAACTCGCGTCACCAAAGACTTTGGCGACGGAATTCCGTCACTTTAAGTTAACACGACAGCAAATCCGTCACTCCAGATCGTCAGCATTGGTAATATAGATTTCAGTTGCTTCATAAGATTTGTTACCAAAATTATCTATAAATGAGATAAATTCCATAAATGACACGTTCACAAACACTTCAACAGTTGTATTGCAGAAATGTATGCAGGAATTAGAAAGTCAAGTAATCATTGTTAATCATTTACATGATTGTGACTTCCCTCATTTAGATCCCATCCACGCAAGTCATTCCTAACAAGATAATAAAACCAAATATTAACCACTAATGAGACATTCTCGGCAGTCATCTGCACTGTGGATTGCTATCATAATGTTAGCAGCATCTACAAATATATCTGTGCAAGCTGAGCAAGCTGAAGTTGAGGCACATAATTTCTCATGCATCGACTCAACCACTTAGCCCTTGTAAAGTCGAACTTCCCTATAGCCACTAGAAATGCACTGTAGCATTCAACTTATGATGTTGATGCATGGGATGACCGCATCATCAATACTTCAAGCAGCAAGCCGACATATATCCACTTACCAATCTGTACAAACATATGACAAAAAAACAAAGTTGTTGCAAAATAAACTATCCTCTTGAAATATTCACTTGGCCAGTAATATTTATCAAGAGAATCATCAAAATAACATTGAACTTTAATACCTTGATTCAGTAGCTCCACAAGATCGCAAGTGGATATGACAAATCAATTATCGATGTGCACATTCACCATGTAGTAGATATCTTCTTGGTCCAAGATAACAACACTGTGACGAACGATGTGTCTTGTTTGCCTTCATGTTCAGTGCAATTTACATCATCAGGCCGCCAATACGATCTGCATGCTTGTTGGCTATTTGACCTATCTAGATGGGGCAACGAATTGCTGTCCAATACAGAGTTTGAGCTCCATTGCACAAACTAGTAACATGTTTATCTAAGGACCATATCATTGTGACAAACTGAACGAAAGATGTTTAGAAAAATTAGATCCAGATCTAGCAATGAACTAGACATCTAAAGTACCACAATCTTGAGCTGTCCAATTGAACCTTTCTTCAATTGATCAGATCCGGAAAACTTGAGCTGCACAAGGTAAAAAATTAAAAGATTGACGGCTAATTTTATTTGAATAAAGAAGTTTCCATGCAGGTGACAATTCGTAAGTACCACATTACGCACAATACATTGCATCACCAATGATATATTACCATAAAACTTTGGCAATCTTATTAGGTGTTATGTACCAACGTCAAATGCATTTCAAACATATTGCTACCGAGCTATGGTCCATACTCATATCATACATCACTCATGAAAAATGCATTAGAATCACATCTATGAAAGGCATAACACACGTGCAAGCACCAAAAGTTGGAAATTTAACAGCACTCAATAAATTAACTGGCATTGTATACATTTATAAGCGTTGGCAGGATCTCACAAGCAGTTGAGAGAAACGGAAGCAATTCATATAATAGGATTAGAAAGAGTAGATGTACCGACCGTATAACCATAACGAGCATGACATTCACATGCCAAAGAGCAATCTGAAGGAAAGATCGAACTCCAGATTATCGAAGCTTCTCTATTATTATGATTGAACTGTTGGGTGCAGCGGTTAATAGAACGAAGATCAACCCACGGATGAAAAAATAGCAGAAGAAAAAATATATAAATATGCAAATTCTAATTCAAGTTAGCATGGTCGATGATGCAAACTTCCATAACAAGTCAAATGAGATCTGATAGAATTAGAAATGATACATACCAATCAAATGAATGGACAAAAATAACAATGGAACTTCATAATGTATTCGTAACCTAAACAACAAAGGCTCTCTCAATCTATTTAACTCAAAACAATCTATTTAACTCAAAAGTAGTAAGCACAGACTTTTACCACTTGCATAAATGTCCTTCAATTGATCTGCATCAGTCTCTAAGGAGAAGTGAAGCGCAACAAATTAAAAATAGATTAAAGAACTAGAATCTAAAATGAAAAAAAAAACGATGACTCATCACAATAGTTAATATAACCCACTAAACCAAAAATGGCCGGGAATTTTTTTTCGATACAACGGTTCATAGTCATTCATCATAAAGAAAAACCGAGCAAGTTAAAGTTTAGTACATGCCAAACATAAAGAAGGGGGAAAACATAGTGCTCCCAGTCGCTACCAAATACAGCCTTTAGCTAAAGTTCGAGGTAATATAAAATTAAACAAACTAGAGTGATAAGCAAAAGCGGTATCCGTCCAAAAAATCCATCCCTATGTTGTTGACGGCAACACCAATATAGAAGCATCACATATAACAGTACAGAGACGTATTAACTGATAATCCTACTGTGCGATTAATTATAGATAACAAACACAGGCAATTGGTTTCCCATAAGCCTCAACGTATCACTTGTCTGAAACCGTTTGGTAACATTAAAGTAATTGTGAGATAATATTAAAAATAGAAATGATGACATTTTCTCAATCAATTATATATATTAATCAGCTGAGGCTTGAAAATGTCATAGAGAAGACCACAGCAACACAAATCAATTGTCATTGTGCATATCCTCCTTGTCACACAACCCAGAATTGATCAGCGCAGAGAATTAGAAATATCTCCCGTACTTTCAAATATGAAGATAGTGTTGAGATTCAAAAAAGTGGGCTCTTCTTCTACCCTTCGTCTCCATCTTTCACCTTACCAAATTTCTCAAACCCAAAACAAGTCCAGTATACTGCTAACTCCTGCATACCCCGCCCCCTCAAATAATGAACATGTGTCTTTTCGCTAGCAATTTAGCACCTTTGATATACATCAGGTTCTTGTATTGCTTCAAAGTATCAAGCTCATTGGTCCAAGAAATTTATAGCCTAAGGTAGTGAATTTGAACATCAGTTTCAGAACAAATACACGTGTAAAAAGAAAGTACACAACCTTTTTGAACACTGGTGGAGGGCTTTGCTGGATTATTTCTCTCCTTGTTTGAAGGACAAAGCCATCAAACAAGGTAGAAAGATGTGCATAACATGGACAAGGAGCATGTCCGATATTGATTTCACCAGGGAATAGCGATTAAGGGACGTTACTTCCAATAACTTCTAAGAGAACTAGCATTAAAAAAGATAAAAAAACTAGCAATGCTCCTTTGATCAGATTTAATATCATTCACAATGCATATTCATTCCTAACAAAGCTTGTGCACCATAGTATATATGATCCTGCTATTGTCCCCCTACCAGCATACTAGACACATTTACACATGAACACACGTAGAAATACTCTCATAGACACATACTCTCACACAGACATGCATTCATACTCTCAAAGATACATTTACACATTAAGATACTTCTACACATTCAAACAAAACACAAATTTACCATTGCACATAACACGACAAACATTCTCAAAATTAAACATTCACAGGTACACAATTCACACAAGCATACATTACATAAGCATATTCTTACACAAAACATACACACATACAAATTTACATATAAACATAATGTCGCACAAATATCAATGCAACATTTACACAGTCACACATACATTAATACAAACACAAATTCCCACACATGCACATATATACACATATCATGGACAAATTCAAACTCAAACATACTCTCACACATATATAGTGGATATTTGACGATGCGTGTGTATGTGCACATAGATTGATCAAGCATGTGTGGTGAGTGCTAAAAACTAGATTTATAAATCATGTGTATTTGAAACTGAATGAATAATTTAACACATTGATATGTGTACTAATAGAGGAAGTTGAGCTTAAGTTATGTCAAATGTAGCATCAGCTCATTGGACTTATAAGCTGATCTGTCAGAAAGAAGTCCATATACGCTTGCAATAAAAAATAAATTTCACATAAGTGTAATTTTTAATTAAATTCCAAATGATCGGTGTTGGAGCATAAGTTGTATGCGCCCACTGAGTTGTAGCAAGGTAAATGGATCCTGGAGGAGATCCATTTACCCCATCCAGTGTTTAGTCCCATACCGCCTAGTGGTGGGACTTCGAGGCTCTGGAGAGGCTATATAAGGAGCCTCAGACCTCATGTACTCATTGAGAAAGTCAATAGACAAACACGCCCCGTAGAGGGCTTCTCCCGTGGTTTCATCCCGCTCCTCACGGAGTAGGGTTCCACGTAAAATCCCGCTTGTTCTTCCTATTTTATTTATCTTTTCCATGTTTTCGCTTCCGCTTCCGATTTTCTAACAATCGGAAATAGGAATTTTAATATAATAAAAATTGAACTGCAAATGTTAAACAACAGAGGGAAAGGAACTTAATGTCAAAGTTGAACTGCAATGTAGCAATGTAAATTACCTAGAGTATGCACGAAGACAAGAAAATAAAAAAAAATCCTAATTTTATAAATATCAAGTGCAAAATGGCAATGGAATAACAACTAAAACAAATATAAAGCATCCTACCTGGATTGGGAAAACCCGATATAATTAGGCTCCTCCACCCAGAAATCCGTGCTATATCTTTTCCTGTCTCTGCAGACATGACCTACAACCTGAAACATGATCCTTCGGACAATGATATGATAATATTTGAAGATTCATATAAACTTTTGGAATTGATAATGAAATTTGTGCTCCATAAGATATATACGATAGGTAGGAACTGCAGCAAGTAAAAGATGAAATCCAACAGGCACAACTAATTCCTACTGTGGAATATGGAAAGAAAGAAAGAATGGTGCAAATTTAATAAAAATTGACGAGCGCAACAGTACTGCAACTGAGAACAAATAATATTCAAAATTATTTATTGCAAGAGGAGCATTCCTATACTATTTGTAGCATGCCAGTATCTATTAACTTGATGCACAAACAGAAAAATGAAACGCTGATTATCATGCAAAAGAAAGAATAGAACATGTCTTCATCATACCCAAGGGATTTTTGAAACTTATCAGGTATATCTCTTGCATAACTTTTCTCAGTTACATTCAATGTTTCAAACTCCTTTAAGAATCAGAAATCAAATCAAAACTTATATGTTATTACTGCCCTGAAACTAGACATTACAGAAAATAGAAAATATTTTGAAGTAATTCATGAGGTTTAGTGGTCAAACATGTAATATTCCATTTTAAACAAAAATTTAAATACTTGCATGTTATTAAGCATGCGACTGCTAGTGAAGCACATCGAACTAAATGGTTGCATACATATGGAAATTTGAATCAAAACTTATTAACGTATGTCATAGCCTTCTTGTTAAGGCCTTCTAGTTAAGGTAATAGTGGCTCAATCTTCTCGACATTTAACATCCAAGCAAGGTTAGAGCGAGAAGCACATCCTTTGCAAATGTACAACAGAGAAAATGAAAGGAAAATCAACCACAACCCCCAAAGTTCACATGAAAAAATCTTATGATCAATCACAAAAGACATGCATAAACTATTGATAACCCGAAAAAATGATCAAGGCAAAGGTCTGGAAGTGGTCGTTGCGACCTCAATCACTCAGACGGAGAATATCAAGAAAAATAACCACTCAGAATAGATCAATTCAATCAAAACAAAGAGGAGCGGTCTAGCTATGGATTAACCTGGTATAGCTCCCAGGGTCGAACACAAGGAGCACGGATTGGCCTAGGGCCTACGAAGTAGTAAAAAGTAAATAAAATAAAAGAAAAGTGTTTTTTAGTGGTTTTTAATAATTTTTATATTTTTTTGGATTTTTAAAAGATAAAGAAAATAAAAGGAAACAAATATCAACACACTTAGGCAAATTATTTAACACACCAAAAATGAAGCAAAAATTCAGGAAAAAGTATTTTTATGTTTTTTAAGTTTTTAAGTGTTTTTGGTGAATTTTTGATATTTTTCTAATGGGTAAATTATTTTCTAAAAATCAAACAGTGCTAAAAATCCTAGATACTGTCCAGCAAGGCCTAAAACTCAAAAATAAAATATTTAAGAGTCTCAGCAGGCCTTGGAGGTAATTTTCCTGTAATCTAGAAAAGATAAGGAAAATTTAGACACCCTAAGTATTGTTTTTGGATTTTTAAATTATTTATTATAATTTTTGTAAGTTTTTAAGTGTTTTTCAATTTTTAGGGTTTTTACTCAGTGAAAAATAGCCAAAATTGGCTAGAAAATCAAACAACCAACAAGAAACAGTAGCTAATTTTTTTAGAATTTTTGGGGGTGATTTTATATTTTTTTGTTATTTTTAAACCTAGACAGTAGCTAAAAAGGAGGGTTTTGAATTTTTAAAAATACTAAATAAAATCAAAAATGTCCTCAAAAATTCTCAAAAATCCAACAACATGGCAGGAGCCATGTGTCAAATTTTCATCGAATTTGGAGGTGGTTTGATATTTATTCAAAAATCAAAGAGGGGGCACTGTGCACAGGGACGTAAGTGCAAATACCCTAAAGTCTGGGGGCCAAGGTGCAAAAATCCCAGCAAGTCACGCGCGTGGCACGTGCCTGGGGCACTCAGGGGCCTTTTGGTAAGAAAAACCAAGTTCCGGGGGCTTTTGATAACTCGTACCAAAAACCCAGGGACTCGATTGCAATTTACCCACTAATACACGCACATGTAGAAATAAAAATGCTCACAGGGGCATAACTGCAAATACCAGAAAATATTTCTTCATTCAATCACAACCCAGAACTACAGGATTAAAGATGTAAAAAGCCCAACTCAGCACGTGGCGAAGCACGTGGTCTCATACACACGGGGGCATACATGCAAATAAAACCAAGCACAGGGTCCACAATGCAATTTGCCCTACGTAAATAAAAGTTCTAAAATATTTACAGGACTAGAAATAAAAAGACAAACTAAGAGGGGGCCCTAAGAAAATTACCCCTTTATTCGTCGACGGCTGGATTCGCGCCCCGTGGAAGATCGGCCGGTCCTGGATGGCTGGCGCTCTCCTTCTTCAGCTCTCGGGCCTAATCGACGGTGGAGGCGAGGACACGTGGAAGATCTGACGGGTATGGCCTCAGGTGTCTCTCCCCTCAGTGCGAACGGTCCTGATCAGCCCCTCGATCTGATCAACGGTTACTGCTCCTTGATAAATGGACGGTGGCGATGTGAACTGGGAGCGGGGGCTGATCGGACGGTGCTGGAGGATGGTGGAAGAACACTCCACCGGTGAACTTCGCCGACTTCGTGCGTGAGCTGCAATCCTCCTCAGCTGCTCCTGATGATCGGGGAAGATAGGCGACGGCGTCCCGCAGCTGCTGGTACTGTCCGATGGCCCACCCGAGCCCTGGAGGGGCTCCGGCGAGCTCGGCGGCGGTGGGCTCCTGGACCTGATGTAAGGGGGGCTCAGATGCCCTCCTTCTGACCTGCAAAACACGCCAGGAGCTTCGCGGGTCGAGGGCAAAGTACCTCGACCCAAAGAAGCGGGGTGACGGTGGCTGGTGGGTCGGTGCGAATGAGCTCCGGCGAGCTGGGGATGGGGGAGCTCGACTCCCAGCTCCGGGGCGAGCTGGGTTGAGTGAAAGTGCGGAGAACGTGCGTCGGAGGATGGCGAAGGTGTGTGGGGGTTCCGATGATCGAGATATTACGCGAGATGGCCGGAATCAGGGGAACACGTCGGAGAGCCGATTTGGGCGAAATCAGAAATTAAACGAAATGGAAGAGCTAATCGACTACCTGGGTGGAGCGGAAGACTGTGCTGGAGTGTGGCTAACTCCCGGTCGTCGCCTCGAAGGTCGTCACTACCTGAGGCTCGAGCTCCAGCTAGGTGGCGGAGCACGGCGGCGCGCGGCTGCCGGATCGATGGTCCAAGCACCTCCTCCTCGCTGCAACACGGCAGACGGAAGCTGTCACCTTGCTGAATGCAATGGAGGTCACGGGAGTGAAGGTGGAGAGCCAAAGATGGGAGTGGAGTGCGGCGGAGCTCGACCTTTATATGGGTGCAGGTCCGGGAAGAGGAGCTCGGGTCCGGCTCCATGGAGCACGGATCCCTAGGCGAAGTATCGGGCGAGCTTCCCAGATGCACGGGGGATGATTAGGACCTTAGATTAGGCGAAATGGGGATCGGGTCTGGTAGAGATAATTGGGAGAGTTTGGGTCCGCGAACCAGACCCGGGCTCTGGTGGTCCTGGGGGAGGTGTTGACCGGGGGTCAACAATCCCCCGTGGACCAATCAGAGCCCGCCAAGGCTTCCATTTTTATTTGATTTTTTTGGGGCCTTAAATGGCCGAATTTTCAAAAACTTAAAACACAAAATATTTTTGTTTTAATTTTTTCTATTTTTTTGTGATTTTTAATTAATTTTTGGAAATAAAAATAAGGTATATACATAGTAGCTATACATAGGTATATATACACTATATTGATTTTTTATTTTTGATTTTTAATTATTTATTTTTATACATTTTTATTCCTATTTTATATTTTATTTATTTATAGGATAAAATGAGGAATAAAAGGCTATTTTTATTTTATTTTTATTATTTATATACATAGGTTAAATAATTATTTATATGCAACTATATACATGGTATATATACAATATGTTTTTGTGTTTTTAATTTTGTAATTTTTATTTGATTTTTGTTTTGTTTCTTTTTTTTATTTATTTTATGTACAATATATACATAGAATATTTACAAAAACTTTTAGAAATAAATAAATTTATTTACAAGGTGGAATAGATAAAGAGAGGTGGTCTATGTACATGGTGTAAGGGTATTTTTGGTCTTTTTGATTTTAAAGTTTTTATTTTGTTTTTAATAGCTTATAAATATATACAAAATATATACAAACATATTTTTGGGATGAGGAAAATATTATTTATTTATTTACAAATATATACATAAGTGAGCCCCTATCTCCCTCTACTTGGCTTTTATGCGGTCAGGCCCATGCTGAGCCCTCCCTTGGGTTAGGTTGCTCAATATTTATTCTAAATATTTCCCTCTTTTTCTTTTTCATCTTTATTCTTTTATTTTTGCACAAAAACATGCTAATTATCTATATTTACAAACATACATGCTTTTGCTAACTTTTCCTATTTACACATATCTACATGCATTTGCATAGGTTTTTGTAGCTAAAATATAAGAATAGAGAGTGATGAATGGGTATTCATCACCCCCCTATACTATACTTTGCTAGTCCCTTAGCAAACACTTATTTGAAAAAGAAGTGAAAAAGAAAGAAAAAGAAAAAGAAAAAGAGAATGTACATGGATCAAGGTTGATTATTAAACTTGCCTTCATTAAATTGAGGTATGGAGCTCAATCAGATCTTTGGATTATTAATGTGTCGGAACCTTATTTAGACTTAAGCTTAAAACCTAACAGCCTCTAAGTTCCACTATTCTATAACCAAGACTCCTCAATGCTCCAGATCAGAACAAGTCATCAATCACAAACCCTGAAGACCATGAATCCTTTCTTGTCCTGTGAAAGTGAGGTCTAAGCTCTCCACCTCAGAAATGGCAACTTGACAACCCTCCCTAACAAGGTAACTCTATGACCTCAATCTGGCCACTCTTTCCTCGAGGAGCGGGGTATTCCCTTCTAAGTTCAAGTACAACCGGCTCAAGAAGAGGGGGAAGAAGAGAATGGGTCAAGGCCAGTGTAGCCAAGTACCCTTGGGAGCTTGACCAGTGTAGCCAAGTCTCCCTGCTGCAAGCTACAACAGGTGGATCATGAAACCAAGCTTTGCTTATTGCACTTATATACATACTCCGGTGGGATTATCATTTTCTCTCAGACCCACCACTTTTTTTTGGAGTTCTTTTCTTTTTGCATTTTTTTTTTCGAGTGCATCTATACAACATGTACATGTGCAGCATATATACAAGGAGTTTTTCCTCTTGAGCCAGTAGACTATCCCTCTTTTGAAGCTTTATTGCAACCCACAACTCCCGTCGTTAGACCTCATGGCAACCAGACCAAGTTGAGACGCACTTCCTTCACTAAATGAAGAAGAGAGGTTCCGCCTAGAAGTACTACCCTCATATGCTACCCCAAGCCAAGGAAGACTGCCTCCTCACCACCTCATCCGTAGAGAGCTCGGTGCATAGTGCGGTTGTCCAAGTAAAGCCATAATCTATATGAGTCATGTGTTGTTGTTAAGTGCTCTACTTAGGCTCATTGAGATGACATGTGATCATAGCCTAGTGGACTCAAAGAATTAAGTCACCGTGGACCTGAAAAGCCTTAAACCTAAGCCCTATAAGGTTCCTCTTAGAATTAGGTGGATTAAGATCTTAATCAAGCTCCATTTCTCAATTTGATTCCAGGCTTAGTTTAAATGTCAACTATCATCCAGAAAAACTATATACATATGTACAAAAAGATGCATATTTACACAAATTTTACAATCATGCAAAATTTTTGAAAAATGTTTTGAAATCATGAATGATGATGCATGAAGTGCAAGTTTTGCAAAAAGGTATTTACACACATTTACACAAGATTTTTGCAAACTTTTGATTTTCAAAACATTTTGGAAAAATTTTGTACTATATACATAATTTTGATACAGAAAATATTTACACAAGCTTTACACAAAAGATTTTTGAAATCATTTTTACAAAAATAATTTGTACACTAGCTATGTATGTGCAAATAAAAGAAGATTATGTACATGAAAAAATTTTTAATTTTTGTGGTTTTTAGCCATTTTTATTTATTAACACACTCACACAAAGTACGAGTTATGGCTAAAGTATATATGAAATATATACACACCCCCCTATACTTAGCTCGAACGATGTCCTCGGAGTCAAGAGCGATGAAGAAGACATAACTCGTGCTATGTATAGGGAAGTGAAAAGGAAAGCTATACAAAAGGAGAGTAAAAAGTCCAAAAGGGACTTGGGTCTTCCCCCTATACTTAGGATCAAGTGATCCTAAGTATAGCAGGCTGTATACTAAGGGAAAACCGAGTGGAGAATGTACAGGGTCTACCCCCCCTATACTTAGGGTAAGATATCCCTAAGTATAGGCAGCAAAACAGGGGTAGACAGAAACAAAAGAAATACCCGAAATGTCTCACATCCCCCCTATACTTAGGGTAAAGTGCACCCTAAGTATAGCATAATCACAAGATGGAGAAAGGGATGTGGGACTAAAGAAGGTGCTGATATGGACATCTGGATCTATGTACAGCGGAGGATCAGTAAAGCTCAGGCGTGAGATGCATTAGATGTGAGTCAAAGACTACATCTCACGCAAAATGAATAGGGGCAATATCCACGACTCGCGGCTCATGATCTAGAAATGGTTTGAGCCGCTGGCCGTTCACTCGGAAGGTACTCTCAGAAGACAACTCGGATATGTCGATGCTACCGTTGTCGTGTACCTTCCGAACCAGATAAGGTCCTTTCCATTTGCTCTGTAGCTTCCCTGGAAATAATCTAAGCCTCGCGTCAAACGGCCATACTCTCTGTCCAATCTCAAAATGCTTGTGGCTGATATGAGAATCATGCCACTCCTTGACTTTCTCCTTATAATGTAGGCTGCTTGAGAAGGCTGCATCTCTAAGCTCCTCCAGGGAAGCTAGCTCTGCCCTCCTCTGGTCTCCTATACCATCTGGATCCATAAGAATGTCTGTAACTGCCCAAAGTGACTTGTGCCTCAGCTCAACTGGTAGGTGACAGGGCTTGCCATATACGAGGCGAAAGGGAGATGTGCCCAAAGGTGTCTTGAAAGACGTCCTATATGCCCACAAGACCGAGTCCAATAGCTGTGACCAATCCTTTCGGTCAGGGCGGACGACTTTCTGCAGAATAGTCTTGATCTCCCTATTCGACACTTCGGCTAGACCATTCGTCTGTGGATGGTCTGGTGTAGCAACACGATGATCTATGCCGAACTCGCTAGCAAGTACCTTCACCTGGTCGTTGATGAAGTGAGATCCCCCATCAGAAATAAGAACTCGTGGAACCCCGAACCGCGTGATGATATGCTTCCTCAAAAATCTGCAAACTGTCCTCGCATCAGCGGATCGGGCGGGGATAGCCTCCACCCAACGACTCACATAATCTACGGCCAACAGAATGTACTCAAATCCCTGACTCTTAGGGAATGGACCCATGAAATCGATGCCCCATGCGTCAAAAACCTCACAGAAGTGAATGGGCTGCATCGGCATCATATCACGCTGACCACAAGTGCCCATCCTCTGACAGTCAGTACACCTCTTCACGAACTCATCGGAGTCCTTGAAGAGGGTAGGCCACCACAAACCGGATTGGAGCACTTTCTGTGCCGTTCTCCTCCCAGAATGATGTCCTCCTGCCTCAAGCTTGTGGCAGTAAGTGAGGACGCTATGGTGTTCCTCCTGAGGAATACACCGACGCCAGACGCTATCCCCTCCCTCGTGGTAAAGGATGGGATCCTCCCAATGGTAAGACTTGGCCTTCGCAAGGAAGGTCTCAAGCCTCTGCCTGGGCCAATCTTGTGGGACTTTCCCAGCAACGAGAAAGTTCACAATATCGGCGTACCAAGGGAGTGAGGCGATAGCAAGGATCGCCTCATCTGGGAAGGTATCTCTGATAGGATCAATCTGCTCAGTCTCCTCAGGCTGCTCTAATCGGGAGAGGTGATCCGCCACCACATTCTTGACTCCAGGCTTATCCTTGATCTCAATGTCGAACTCCTGGAGTAGAAGGATCCATCTGGTCAGTCTGGCCTTGGCATCCTTCTTTGCCATGAGGTACCTGATGGCGGTGTGATCTGTGAACAAAGTCACTCTGGATCCAATGATATATGATCTAAACTTATCCAGGGCAAACACTACTACTAGCATCTCCTTCTCTGTGACTGTATAATTCTGCTGGGCGGAATCCAATGTGCGGCTAGCATAGTGTATGGCAAATGGTACTCCATCCCTCCTCTGTCCCAGCACTGCCCCTACGGCAAAATCGGAGGCGTCCGTCATGATCTCGAATGGGAGAGACCAATCAGGCGGCTGGAGGACAGGAGCCTCAATCACGCACTGCTGGAGAGTAGCAAATGACGAAAGACACTTGTCATCGACAAGGAACTCGGTGTCTTTCGTCAAGAGGTCGGTCAACGGTCGGGCAATCCTGCTAAAATCATGAATGAATCTCCTGTAAAATCCAACGTGCCCCAGAAATGACCGTAACTGCCTCAGATTGGACGGCGGTGTGAGTTTCCTAATGACATCAACATTGGTCGGATCAACCTCCATGCCCCTGTTGGAGATGATGTGGCCAAGCACCGTCCCTTGAGTCACCATGAAGTGACTCTTCTCCCAAGATAGCACCAAGTGATACTCAATACATCGCTGAAGTACTCGATCTAGGCAGTCAAGACAAGAATCAAATCCGTCGCCGTAGATCGAGAAATCATCCATGAAGACCTCAAGGCACTCCCCTACCATGTCCGAAAAGATCGACAGCATGCACCTTTGGAAAGTCGCAGGGGCGTTGCATAGCCCAAATGGCATGCGTCGAAAAGCGTATGTGCCGAAGGGACAGGTAAAGGTGGTCTTCTCCTGATCCTCAGGAGCGATGGCCACTTGGTTGTAGCCCGAGTACCCATCCAGGAAGCAATAATGGCTCTTCCCTGCCAGTCTCTCTATGATCTGGTCAATAAAAGGCAGGGGGAAATGGTCCTTCTTGGTGGCTTGGTTGAGTCTCCTGTAGTCAACACAAACCCTCCAAGAGGTGGGTACTCGTGTAGCAATCTCCTCTCCCGACTCACTGATCACAGTCGTGATGCCCGTCTTCTTGGGCACCACATGCAAGGGGCTAACCCACTTGGAGTCGGAAATGGGATAAATAAAACCTGCACCCCACCACTTCGATATTTCCTTCATGACAACCTCTCTCAGATTGGGGTTCAGACGCCGCTGGAACTCACGCGACGGCTTCGCCCCATCCTCGAGATAGATGTGGTGGGAGCACACTGATGGACTAATCCCATGGAGATCTGCTACGCTCCATCCGATCGCCTTGCGGTTCTTTTCAAGAACCCCCATCAAACGGGATTCCTGCTCTCCAGTCAACTCGGCGGAGATGATGACTGGGTACATCTCTGGATCGCCCGCAAGGAATCGATATTTCAGCGAAGTAGGGAGCGGCTTCAGCTCTGGAATGCTGGGTGCCGGCAAATCTGGCTGTGGAAGAAATTGAGTGAATGCTGCAAGGTCGGCCAAATCTGCCTGGGAAAGTGAAAGCGTACTCTCGCAAACTGGATCGGGAGAAGGCGGCTCTACTGCACTGTCTCTGGTCTGCTCTGCCTCTACCTCCTCCTCATCTATAGGCTCAACTGGACTCAAGTCTGGCATCTGATCATAGCAATCGGCCCAATCAGACTCTGAATCCGAGGGATCTGTATCAGAAACGGTGGCATCAGTACCACCGGAAAACAAGGTGGCCTCAGCACCACCATCACAAATCATAGTGCTGCGATCAAGGACCGGCTCTGCTGCCGCAATGGTATCCTGAACCAGGTCTGTGCTCTCCAGACTCTCCTCTGCTATCATCTCTGCCTCAGCTGTGTCTGAAAGTGAGAGGGTGGTCTGTGCCTCAAGGTCTGCCCAAGCTGCCTCATCATCTGTGATCACAAAATCACAGTCCTGGTGGATGTCTGGCTCTGCGTCTGTCAGCTGCTCTGAATCGGTACTCGCATCTGAGCGGGATCTGAATCTGGCTCTATAGTCCTCGACCGTCTCTATTTGTATACTCTCGCCCTGGACGCGAAAGTACACCTTCCCGCTATCATGATCAGTCACCGCCTTGGCTGTGGCCAAGAACGGACGACCAAGGATGATGGGGGTATCGGTCACTGACTCAGGGATCTCCATGTCCAACACTACGAAGTCCACGGGGAATTGCAGACCCTGAATCGTGACGATAACGTCTCGTAATAACCCCTTCGGCCTCTTGACAGATCGATCAGCGAACTGAAGGACTGTCCTGCTCTGTCGAAGAGTGCCCAACTCGAAGCGATCGAGAAGGGCTGCCGGAAGTAGGTTGATCGACGATCCGCTATCTAAAAGAGTACGGTCGAACCACTGCTCACTAATCTGGCATCTGACATACGGGGCCCCTGAATCTGGCCTCTTGGCTGGCAGTCGGTTCTGGATCGCAAAGCACGTGGCTTTGGTCAGCACATGGATCTCTGAAGTGTGGTTCCTCCTCCTCCTGACTGTAGTCCTCTCTCTCAAAGATCTCTGGAGAAGGGGGATGTGCTGCAAAGCCTCCTGGAGGGTCAGCTGGATGTGAAACCGATCTATCATGCTCTGGCTGAACTCCTCAAGCTCTCTCTTTTTTGGATCAATTTTCTTCCCCTTCCCCATCTGAAGGGCTCTAGGGAAGGGGATCACTGGGTCCTTCTCAGATGAAGGACTAGGAAAAGGTCTAAGCGGTTCAAGGACCGGATCCACACATACATCACGCACCACAGTGGGATCAGAAGAAAATAAACCTTTTCCTTTATTCATAGCAGAGTTCCGAGATACATGACCATGAGGAAAAACAACACCACTATCTGTACAAACACCGGTGGCCTCAGTACCACCACGGGCGGGCTGCTCTGCTGCTGCTGCTGAAGGTAGACGTCTCGCGGCATCAGTACCGCGTGCTGGCTCGGCTGCATGGGTGGCATCAGTACCACCTCCTAAATCTGGTGAAGTGGCGGCCTCAGTACCGCCTGTGGGATCAGCATCCTTGGTGGCCTCAGTACCACCGTCATCATCTGGAGCGGCCTCAGTACCGCTCTCCTCCTCCTCCTGTGGCGCCTCGGGATAGTGCTCAGCTGAGGCGCCGCCGCCGGCTGGGGTCCTACCGCTCCTAAGCGTGGCAAAATCAACATCAAAAAGATCTGAAGAAGTATCATCAAATGGATCGCTAGGAGTGGCTAACTCAGTATGTACTACCTGCTCAGACTTCCGCTTGAGATAGTTCGGGTTCGGCTCTATCTGGGCGGGTATGGCGGCCTTCCCTCTCACCAGGTCCCGCAACTCCTGGCGGAATTTGTCCATCTCCCGTCGAAATGTCGCCTGCTGGTCCGTGAGGAGGCGGGTGATATCATCCAAAGCGGGGCTCTCGTGGGAGCCCGACGGGTGGCCTCTCTATGGATGAGGCTGTGACTGCTGGTAAGGGTAAGAGGGGTAGGAAGGAGGGTGCTGCTGGTGCTGGTATCCCTGGTGAGCCTGCTGCTCACGTCTCCAAGGCTGTCCCTGCTGCTGATAGGGACGAGGAACATAGGACGACTGCTGCTGGTAGACTGGGGGCTGCTGCTGCGGCTGGTGATGGTCCCTCGACTGGGAGTACTGCCCTCCCTGTGCTGACGGCTGCTGCTGGGGCTGGGCACCACCACTCCCCCACCTGAATCCGGGATGATCTCGTCGGATCCCAGGCTGGGGACGGTCGTACCAGATCCCGTTGACATCCATCAACGGCTCTGCATCAAAGGGGGCTGGGGGTAGTACTGCCAACGGCTGATCCGGCTGGTAGACCACCATCTGCATCTCTGGAGATGGTGGTGACTGCAAAGTGGGCTGCGGCTGCTGGTACGGCTCCACCTGTACAAGGTGAACCTGTCTAGGCTGCACTGGGGTGCTGGAGCGCTGGGACGAGCTGCTGCTGCTGCCGGCGTCGCCTCGCGACTGAAGACGGGGCTGAGAAGCCGTCTGTGTCTCCTGGAGACACATGAGCTGTGTCTTTAGGTCGCTCAAGACCTGTGCCATCTGATCCATCTGTGCTATGCTCTGGCACTGCTTCTTCTCTATCAGCTCCATGCGGTCCAGCTTCTCGCTGATGATGCCCATGTCCGCAGCTGACGACTCTAACTATGCTGCTGCTGTGGCTGCGGACGAACTAGATGGACCTGCATCTACCCGTGCTATCCTCTGGTACTGCACGGGTCCTGGCTGATGTGGCTGGGTCTTCTGGGTGTAGAGACGGGTCTGGGACATCACCATGTAATTCTCTACCATCTCCTCAAAAATAGCCCAGACCTGGTCATGGTCCTTGGCGAAGTAGGACCCGCCACAAGAAGCGTTCACCAGGCCCTGTAGCTCTGGTGACAACCCACTGAAAAAGCTCTGAACTAGGTTCGGCTTCATGATATCGTGGTGTGGGCATCTGTCCAAAAGCTCTCTAAACCTCTCCCAAGCCTCATGGAACTGCTCGTTGGGGAACATGGAGAAGTTGCTGATCAGGGCCCTCGCTGCGTTCGTCCGCCCGAGTGGATAGTACTTGTTCAAGTACTCGGTGCGGAGCTGCTCCCAGGTGTACACGAATCTCCCCAAATGCTTCAGCCAGGTGGCTGCTCTATCTGCCAGTGAGAAGGGGAAGGCAATCATCCGTATGGTATCCTGGTCCACATGCCTGTCGTGGACAGTACTGCAAATCATGAGAAACTCCTGTAGGTGGAGATGGGGCTCCTCGGTAGCCAGTCCATGGAACCGCGGAAGCATCTGCAAGGTGTTCGGGGGGAACTTGAAGTCCCCCACGATGGCTGGAACCACAACACAATGGTGCATCAAAGTAGATCCGGGGTTGTGCAACTCCCGCATCGGTCTAGGTGGTCCTGCTCCTCCTGCGGCTGCTGCCGCTGCGGCGGCGGCGGCTGCTGCTGCTGCTGCTGCGGCTCGTGCCTGTGCCTCATCGGGGATCTCCTCGGGCTCGCTCTGTGCATCTCTCTCTGCTCTGAGCCTCTCCATCTCTCGCCTCATCTCTATCATAAAAGCTCCATGATCGCGGAGCTGCTGCTGGACTGTCTCTAACTGTGCGATCAGAGTGGAGTTGATCGCTCCCTGGTCTAGTACAAAGTGCTCGGGACGGGAGTGATCGTCAGAACTGCCTGCGCCTGCCATCTCGACGTCTGCAAAATCGAAGGAGCCCAACTCAGGTGCTGTCAAATGAATCAATCTCTCCTCGGGCTCATGTCTCTCGGGTAGATCAGAAAGGGGATCGAGGGGGAACAAGGTGGAGTCGTACTCGGGCTCGGAGAGCGGGTCTGAGCTCTCGCGAGCCAACCTAGATGATGAGGTAGACGCGCCCGAAAGCGGTGCAGCCAGAGGCTGCCTAAGAGACCGTCTACCCATCATCTTGATCTGGCGAGTAGGGCGGATAAGATCTGGAAAAACTATGATCTGAAAACAAACCCCCGGTTCACCAACGCAACGCGAGCTGAAGATCGTGAAAGTTCGGTCAAATTATCTTGTCTGTTTTATTTGGTGAACACACAAATATCAGAGCGATTACGTGACCTGTTGGGATATCCGCTGCTAACCCAACCGACTGGCCCGCACGGAAGAGTCGGTAGTCAGTCAAGTATAGCAACGGGGGGCTCTACCTAGTGTTCGGGTCACTCTCTCGCACATGCAAACCAAGCAATGAGGGGGTTGCTCTCCCCAATACAAAATTTTTAGGGTGAGCGAGTTTTAAGGTCGATAATTTTAAACAGTCCCAATTTTATGATTTCTCTTTTTAGGTATTTTTCAAATCAAACAAAAACGCCTAACGAATTTTTCGATTCTCCTGATTATTAAGTCAAAAACGGGGGGAGGAGTCGAAAAAGCCGATGCACGAGAAATCAATGATGCATGCAAAGTCAGAAAAGCGTACCTGCCTCCAGCTCTCTACATGCAGAGTGATCCGCGCATAAAATAAAGACAGAAATTAAACTAAGCTATATGATGCAACGGTAAAAAGCCGAGTCCTAAACGAGCACTTTCTAGCGATGAACCGTCTAACCGGTCACCGACCTCCAAGCCAAAGGGTCTGGTCTTGGCCCGTCCCTCCCCTGCCCGACAAATCGGGGGTAGGAGTGCGCTTTACAGGACGGGCTCTCGGCGCGTAGGCTACGGAGGCTAGCGAGTCGGTTATTTTTATTATTTATTTTAAGTAGGTCCAATTACGTTCTATAGGAACAGATAAGCCTTAAGGTGTTTGGATCCTACTCAGCTACGGCACAATCACCACAAAGTCCTAAATCTAGGGGCTCGAACAAAAACCGCGAAAAATCCAGAAAATGACAGTAAGAAAAGAAAAAGAAAACCGCGTAAAAAGCCGCGAAAAACCGAGGGGTCCTAATGGGTCCCCCGAGCACGCCGGTGCTCGGCGAAACAGACCTGCTACGGTCTAAGTCCACAAAAAGTCCAAAAGTTCAAGTCCCTGTATTATTACAAATAATAATGAATGAACTGAAATAGACTATCCTACTGCCTCACCCCACTCAACTCTCTCCTCTCGCTCTCTCCTGCGGCTTCGTGGAGAAAGAAGCCGCCTCCGAGTCTCGCGGCTGCACCGGCTCCTCGAAAGTCGCCTCCGCGGTCCTCGGGCCCTCGCAAGAAGACAGGAAAAGTGGTCAGACCAATAAACAATAATAAAATAATAAATGAAAATAAAAACAAGGGTATATGTGCAAAAATGGAAACAAAATAATCACAAAAAATACAACAAAAATAAAAAGAAAAGAAAATCAAAATAAAACAAAATAAATCAAAAAGGAACTATGAACAAAAACCGCGAAAACAAAAACGAAAAATAAAACAGAAACAACTACTAAGTCGTGCTCCCCGGCAACGGCGCCATTCTGATAACCCGAAAAAATGATCAAGGAAAAGGTCTGGAAGTGGTCGTTGCGACCTCAATCACTCAGACGGAGAATATCAAGAAAAATAACCACTCAGAATAGATCAATTCAATCAAAACAAAGAGGAGCGGTCTAGCTATGGATTAACCTGGTATAGCTCCCACGGTCGAACACAAGGAGCACGGATTGGCCTAGGGCCTACGAAGTAGTAAAAAGTAAATAAAATAAAAGAAAAGTGTTTTTTAGTGGTTTTTAATAATTTTTATATTTTTTTGGATTTTTAAAAGATAAAGAAAATAAAAGGAAACAAATATCAACACACTTAGGCAAATTATTTAACACACCAAAAATGAAGCAAAAATTCAGGAAAAAGTATTTTTATGTTTTTTAAGTTTTTAAGTGTTTTTGGTGAATTTTTGATATTTTTCTAATGGGTAAATTATTTTCTAAAAATCAAACAGTGCTAAAAATCCTAGATACTGTCCAGCAAGGCCTAAAACTCAAAAATAAAATATTTAAGAGTCTCAGCAGGCCTTGGAGGTAATTTTCCTGTAATCTAGAAAAGATAAGGAAAATTTAGACACCCTAATTATTGTTTTTGGATTTTTAAATTATTTATTATAATTTTTGTAAGTTTTTAAGTGTTTTTCAATTTTTAGGGTTTTTACTCAGTGAAAAATAGCCAAAATTGGCTAGAACATCAAACAACCAACAAGAAACATGGCAGGAGCCATGTGTCAAATTTTCATCGAATTTGGAGGTGGTTTGATATTTATTCAAAAATCAAAGAGGGGGCACTGTGCACAGGGACGTAAGTGCAAATACCCTAAAGTCTGGGGGCCAAGGTGCAAAAATCCCAGCAAGTCACGCGCGTGGCACGTGCCTGGGGCACTCAGGGGCCTTTTGGTAAGAAAAACCAAGTTCCGGGGGCTTTTGATAACTCGTACCAAAAACCCAGGGACTCGGTTGCAATTTACCCACTAATACACGCACATGTAGAAATAAAAATGCTCACAGGGGCATAACTGCAAATACCAGAAAATATTTCTTCATTCAATCACAACCCAGAACTACAGGATTAAAGATGTAAAAAGCCCAACTCAGCACGTGGCGAAGCACGTGGTCTCATACACACGGGGGCATACATGCAAATAAAACCAAGCACAGGGTCCACAATGCAATTTGCCCTACGTAAATAAAAGTTCTAAAATATTTACAGGACTAGAAATAAAAAGACAAACTAAGAGGGGGCCCTAAGTAAATTACCCCTTTATTCGTCGACGGCCGGATTCACGCCCCGTGGAAGATCGGTCGGTCCTGGATGGCTGGCGCTCTCCTTCTTCAGCTCTCGGGCCTAATCGACGGTGGAGGCGAGGACACGTGGAAGATCTGACGGGTATGGCCTCAGGTGTCTCTCCCCTCAGCGCGAACGGTCCTGATCAGCCCCTCGATCTGATCAACGGCTGCTGCTCCTTGATAAATGGACGGTGGCGATGTGAACTGGGAGCGGGGGCTGATCGGACGGTGCTGGAGGATGGTGGAAGAACACTCCACCGGTGAACTTCGCCGGCTTCGTGCGTGAGATGCAATCCTCCTCAGCTGCTCCTGATGATCGGGGAAGATAGGCGACGGCGTCCCGCAGCTGCTGGTACTGTCCGATGGCCCACCCGAGCCCTGGAGGGGCTCCGGCGAGCTCGGCGGCGGTGGGCTCCTGGACCTGATGTAAGGGGGGCTCAGATGCCCTCCTTCTGACCTGCAAAACACGCCAGGAGCTTCGCGGGTCGAGGGCAAAGTACCTCGACCCAAAGAAGCGGGGTGACGGTGGCTGGTGGGTCGGTGCGAATGAGCTCCGGCGAGCTGGGGATGGGGGAGCTCGACTCCCAGCTCCGGGGCGAGCTGGGTTGAGTGAAAGTGCGGAGAACGTGCGTCGGAGGATGGCGAAGGTGTGTGGGGGTTCCGATGATCGAGATATTACGCGAGATGGCCGGAATCAGGGGAACACGTCGGAGAGCCGATTTGGGCGAAATCAGAAATTAAACGAAATGGAAGAGCTAATCGACTACCTGGGTGGAGCGGAAGACTGTGCTGGAGTGTGGCTAACTCCCGGTCGTCGCCTCGAAGGTCGTCACTGCCTGAGGCTCGAGCTCCAGCTAGGTGGCGGAGCACGGCGGCGCGCGGCTGCCGGATCGATGGTCCAAGCACCTCCTCCTCGCTGCAACACGGCAGACGGAAGCTGTCACCTTGCTGAATGCAATGGAGGTCACGGGAGTGAAGGTGGAGAGCCAAAGATGGGAGTGGAGTGCGGCGGAGCTCGACCTTTATATGGGTGCAGGTCCGGGAAGAGGAGCTCGGGTCCGGCTCCATGGAGCACGGATCCCTAGGCGAAGTATCGGGCGAGCTTCCCGGATGCACGGGGGATGATTAGGACCTTAGATTAGGCGAAATGGGGATCGGGTCTGGTAGAGATAATTGGGAGAGTTTGGGTCCGCGAACCAGACCCGGGCTCTGGTGGTCCTGGGGGAGGTGTTGACCGGGGGTCAACAATCCCCCGTGGACCAATCAGAGCCCGCCAAGGCTTCCATTTTTATTTGATTTTTTTGGGGCCTTAAATGACTGAATTTTCAAAAACTTAAAACACAAAATATTTTTGTTTTAATTTTTTCTATTTTTTTGTGATTTTTAATTAATTTTTGGAAATAAAAATAAGGTATATACATAGTAGCTATACATAGGTATATATACACTATATTGATTTTTGATTTTTGATTTTTAATTATTTATTTTTATACATTTTTATTCCTATTTTATATTTTATTTATTTATAGGATAAAATGAGGAATAAAAGGCTATTTTTATTTTATTTTTATTATTTATATACATAGGTTAAATAATTATTTATATGCAACTATATACATGGTATATATACAATATGTTTTTGTGTTTTTAATTTTGTAATTTTTATTTGATTTTTGTTTTGTTTCTTTTTTTTATTTATTTTATGTACAATATATACATAGAATATTTACAAAAACTTTTAGAAATAAATAAATTTATTTACAAGGTGGAATAGATAAAGAGAGGTGGTCTATGTACATGGTGTAAGGGTATTTTTGGTCTTTTTGATTTTAAAGTTTTTATTTTGTTTTTAATAGCTTATAAATATATACAAAATATATACAAACATATTTTTGGGATGAGGAAAATATTATTTATTTATTTACAAATATATACATAAGTGAGCCCCTATCTCCCTCTACTTGGCTTTTATGCGGTCAGGCCCATGCTGAGCCCTCCCTTGGGTTAGGTTGCTCAATATTTATTCTAAATATTTCCCTCTTTTTCTTTTTCATCTTTATTCTTTTATTTTTGCACAAAAACATGCTAATTATCTATATTTACAAACATGCATGCTTTTGCTAACTTTTCCTATTTACACATATCTACATGCATTTGCATAGGTTTTTGTAGCTAAAATATAAGAATAGAGAGTGATGAATGGGTATTCATCACCATATTGATGATTGATCGACAAAAATCATAAGATAGAGTAAAGCCATAAAATCTAACAAATCCTTAACTCAAAAACGGAATGCCATCACTTACTACCAACACCCATCTCTCGCCACCGTCGCGAACCCTCCACAACATATTGCTGTTGCGACTTGTCCATCACCCATCACCATAAGCCCTGGCTAGATATTCAACCTCCGCAGGAAGAATAGAGTATTTATCTTCCTAAAGGAAGAGGTTCCACCACTTCCGTCAACTCCCGTTTCCGCTCCGCCGCCGTAGGTGTAGGAGGTGTAAGGGAGGGTATGATGGGGCTGCTGCAGCGGGCATGGGACGGTCGTGGCGTGCGAAGGTCGTCTCCGGTGAGAAGGAGACGCAAGTCAGGGTGACGAGACTGGTCGTTGAGAGGCAGGAAGGTCGCCTCGGCCATCATCGCCGCCAACAAGCTCTCCCACTGTGGAGAAGCTATTGAGAGGTTAGGGATTTGTAGAGTTTTTACGAGAGAAATGAAAGAGATGGGGGCAAAATGACGGTTGGGCATCTCCTTTTATAGGGTTTTGTGAAATAGTATTTTGGGGGAGTCGACGACACATCTCCCCCATTTGATATGTAAAGCTGGCAATTCCCACTTAATCACTTTTCCGTTACTCTGCTTCTCCCTTTTCTATTCCACTCTCTACAAGGGGTAGCTTTGTTTTCATGTCGTCTAATACGACCTTTTTTTGAAAATGGTTCATCTACCTTTTGAAATCTGCACCAATATTTAATGCACCGTCACAGAATCTTACTTTTTATGATTGGAAACTGTTATCATTAAACACATATTTTAAGGAAAAGCGTAAACCTGACTCCACGCTGCAATATTTTGTATAATTCCAGAGAATTTCTCCAATTTTTCTTTAAAAAACGGTTGTTGTGACATAATTGTGACGACATGCACTGTAAGTGGACAACCGTTTCCCTGAAAAGGGGCGATTAGGCGAGTGGACAACAATTTCCCTGAAAAGGGTGTTTAGGCGACGGATTTAGGCGGCAAAAATCCGTCACATTAAAATCCGTCGTCTAAACACCGTCGCAATAACTCATTTCTGTTGTAGTGAGATGCAAACCGATGTACACGCACACACACACATACACACACACACACACACACACACACACACATATATATATATAAGGAATACATGTGCGGATGTTGATAGATATTATAATTATGTTACAGTATCTTTAAAACGGATATGTATGTAAAATCAGATACTGATGGCATGCGGGTAATATTAGAAATACCTCACTGATTATATTAAATATACATGTATCGGATCAAATACACACGTTATTAGTATATTAAATGTGCTTACACCATAATAATTATACAAAAGAAAGTATAAATTTAGGTTAAATATGGTTAAAAATAAATCTACAATATATATATATATATATATATATATAAGGGAGGAGTGATCCTGTGAGAGAAAAAAAATGTGAGAACATAAGATCAGTGATTCTGAACCACTAAATCAGTCTTCTCTTTCCGGATCTTTTCTCTCTTGGTTGAATCTAATAATCCAAAATCACTGCTCTCACGTATTTTGACCCCTCTGGTAAAGTATATGCAACCCAAGTAATTTAGATATTATTTATATTCCACATGTTTGATGATGCGGATGAGGTCATGATCGTCCACATAGTCATCGTGTCTATCCCCTCTTTTGATAACTTGCGGAGTTTGCTACGGATGTGTAGACGTATCGTCCCGTTCTCATCTACTCCTCAAGTTGGCCCACATGGTTTCTCTGATTATTAGATTATATATTCCCAATGATTTTAATTACATCTAAAGCCCACAGTTTGCCTACACATTCGTAATCTTCGAGTATATATTAATAGCAAGGATCTCCACCACCCATTACCATAGTTGGTATTTTTGATTTCTTGTGTCTTACTCAATCGAGCAAGAATACAATATTGAACTATATCTTTGTAACAAGTTAAATGCGCACCCACTTAAATGGTTTAGTAGTAAAAGCAGTGAACCCTTACTCGAATGATGAGGATTCCAACCACACCCTCTCTCCTTAATTGGTTTAAGTAAACATCAATCGGAGCTTCCTAGATCACGTAATGTTTGTTTTGGTGTAAATGGGTCAAGATCCAGAAAAATAGCCCTTTTATGCAAATAAAGTAATCGTTTGAATCGGTTGCTTGTTGCTTGATTATTCGATGGTACCATTGTATAGAAGAGTTCGGGGTCATCTCCATGCTCGCGTTAGATCCTTAAGTTCACATCATCATCATCAAAATGAAAACAAAAGGTAATAATAATTATAAAATGGATAAAAAGGTCTTCAGACTATTATGATTTTAACAAAACGATGTTATACTTTTATGTATAATCACTATATGTTATAGATTTTTAGTTGCAGTTATTATGAATAATATTGTTTCATGTTAATTTAAGAAATTTATCATGGTTAATTATCTAATTTGCTAATTTGAAATGTGGGTACTAATACCATCACATTTTAAACAAAATAGTCATGGCTGTTGTATTTGTATACATATTAAAATTTAGATTTTAGATTTGAATTTATGGTATTGTGACTTTTAATGTGACATTTTAAGAGACTTAATCTAGATCCATGATATATGAGATAATTTGATATAATCATGGATATAAGAATTTAAGGTATTCTCATATTTTAGTCATATATAAAATAAATCACATCCACACAAAACAAGATGTCATAAAAATGGACATTTTAGAATTGTGAATAGTTGCAAGTGAGTTGAATTTTTGGATTTTTTTCGATTTATGAAGTTTTTAGAGATTTTTTGTCAATGCATGCAAAGAGTGTATGACTTGATTTATGCACAATGTAAGGTGATACACAATTAAATGAGATTTGATTTTAACCCAATTTGCATCTTAAGATGATGAATTGGTAACTCATCGTACCCAATTACTTAAATCTTGATAGTCGCGAGCAAAGTAGTAATTGGAAAAATAAAGAAACGAGAAATAGAGAATGTGTAATGAGGATTTGCAACAAACACATCTACACAACCTTGTGATTTTAGGCTGAGATTAGTCGAATGATAGACATGGACTGGGCTAACCATTGAATAAATAGTTTGGTCAAACTTCCCTTACTCTCGAATATTAGTTCGACAACACTCAAGTCCTGTGGAACATTGTAGCCATTTTCTTGTCTTAGTAAAAGCCAATATGATGTCTCGCACACTGAATGTTAGTTAAGCTACATGTAATAAGTCGAAAATGGATTAAAGAACCATAATACTCATTCCTAGTCAAATTTCGATGCATTATGTGCATTAAGGTCTTCTCACTCCAAGTTAGAAACTTGTAAAAATCAGGTTTTGATTTGCGAAAAATAGAACAAAAATAGAAAGACATATTTTGAATTTTTTTTTAAAAACAAGAGATTTGAAGGAATTTTTGCAAAATTTTCTTTGGATTTCCGAGCAAATGATTAAAATTATGCACATATTGTTTTTATACATTTTGAAAACATCTATGCAATTTTGAATAATTTTTTTTGAAAATTTTATGATGATGAATGCAATATAATGACATTCCTCCCTCCCCATGCTTAAGAGAAATGTCCTCATGTTGAGTTCAGTATAAAAATACAATGTGTAGTGTAGGATAGTAAAATGCCATAATATAATATTGTGTGTACGTAAGAGTAGGTTGGTTGTTCTCAATCTCATACTCATCAGGTCGTGATTTTCCCACTACGAAGAGTAACATGAAAATCATTTGTTCCCTCGTTGCTTGTTGTTAGTTTTGAAATCCTTTTATATTGGCATGAAAATTGGGTGGATCTCATGGTTTATATAGGGTTCATGAGAGGTTTTAGAGAAAGACTCAAGAAATGGGATCTGATCTTGGCAAATTTTTGACCATTTGGTGCGCAATTGCAATAACAAGATGTGAGCTCGACACAAGAGGGGGTGATTTCAGCAAAGAGATAGAAGTACATAAACACAATCCATAAAGTGGACAATGATTTAAACGTGGAAATCGACATGGTCAAGAACTATGACCTAGAAAGTCCGAGTTCTATAATTTCTCCTTCCCTCTTCCGCCGAAGCTTGCTTCAACTATCCACCCTCTAGCGTAACACAACCTCTCGTAGAACATGTACCCTTCCTTGGACCAACCTCAAAGGAAGATTTGTATTTCCCGTGGGGAAAGAAACCTAACATGTTTATCTATGTATAACAATAATAATAGAAAAAAATCCCTTGTTAGTATATAATCATATATCACAAGATGACTCGAGCTTTGTTGAACATTGAACAAAGCGTGAAATGATTGAATAAACTAGAGAACACAAGAGAACAATTAGAACTTGAGCAAACCACACAAAATAAGCACTCTTTATTCATATAAAATAAATAGAATTCTATTTCTTGGTCGCGTGTGAGAAATGAGGAGCGGATTAACATATGTGCTTAAATTATAGATGTCCAGCTTTATAGAGTCGTGGAATCTAACTTAGAAATAAGATCAATGTTAAAAACATTCTTGAAAATCGACCAGTTTACAAAAAGTGATTTATAAAATGATAACTGATTTGATCTATTAGTTAATCAATTATTATAATATTCATTCAAAAAGTGATCGATCAGGTCATAAAAAGTAATCGATCAACAAATAGTTAGTAATGAGAAGTGATTAATCAAGTTGCAAAAATTGATCGACTTGGTCACAAAAATTGGTCGAATAATTAAATTAGACAGTTTAAAAAGTTCAATTAGGTCACAAAAGTGATCGATCAAAATATAGGTAATATAAAAAGGATCGATCAAGTCACCAAAAATAATGAATTGTCAATTAATTTGATTTTGATTTATTCTTCCTTGTGGATCAAGATTATGCAAAAACTCAGATAATTTTCTGTCAAAAATAAAAACTATGTAAATCATCTGACTTTACAATTTTCACAAAACTACCCCTGCTTGTTCTCCACTTGCACTCAAGCTTCCAAGACTTTGAATCTTTATCCTAAGTGATTTCAAACTTTTTATTTCGAGTCTTGTGTTTTTTAGATGATGATGCTTTAAGCTTCATGTTTAGGATCTATGCTTCCTTGCTTTGATTGGACGTAGCTTCATTTTTTTATTTGCACCTTTTATACTTCCACCATGAGTCCATTCCACCTTTAGTCAAACTGCAAAAATAAATATACAAAACAATCTTAGTCATTATCAAAATCTACGCCACTAATAATCTTCTCCTTTTTGTTAATGATAAAATTTATATTTATTTTTGAAAAAATACCCCTTAAATTATTTTATCCACTTGAATTATTTTATCTCCCCCTTAATTATTGCCTCTAGATTTCTCTCATCCCTTTTATCATTATCAAAAGTTACACATTCAATTCTCTACCTTTCTGATGTAATTTGATGTTTCTTTATAAAAAGTTTACTTTCCTCTCCCTAATTGCCATGCTTCTATTTTAAAGGAATATTTTTCGGATATAGCATTATTTTGGCATAAATCTTCACGTCTTTTATACAAGAAAATCGTTCAAAGTTTAAAGGCTCGGTGAATATGACATCAAGTTGATCATTTATATTAATATAGTGATATTGCACCTTTTAGGACACAATATCTTAAAATTACGTTTAATGTCAATGTGATTACTTCTTGAATGTACCGGAGAATTTTCGGATAAGTTAACAGTAATGATGTTATCACAACGAATTTTTAAAATATTAAATTTTAATCCAAAATCATTTTCATCCATAAAACATGTGAACAAGCAAGCAATGTAGATATATATTCAGCTTTTATTATAAATTAGTCTACAAAAATTCTATTTCTTAGAAAAGTAAGGGGTCAATGATTTCCAAGGTAATGACACATTCCATTCGTACTTTTTCTATCTGTTCTACTCCTAGCATAATTGGCATTATTGTATGTTTTAAGTATAAAAGTTGAACTTATATAAGAGGTAATTATAAGTATTGTTGCTGATCATTTGTTCTACTGAACTGATTGAAGAATCGTCTGATGTCCACTTCTAGCCCAGCGATTACCTTGGGTTGCACATCCGTCCTGATTTTTTTGTATATGGTATTTGGATCCGTATGTATCAAAGGTCCATTTGTACGGGAGTAGTACATAAACTCCTTAAGGTTAGGAGTCTTTGTATTCTCTTTATTCTTCTTTCTCCACAATAATGAAAATCGATCATGCCCAAGGACAGTCTAGTTACAAGTGAACCTTACAAATTTGTGTGTTTGTGTCTTGCTTGATTGATTGTGTTTATGTGCATTTGCTTCTGTGATTTGCAACAAGTATTTTTTAAGTACTTCCAGATCATCTTTACGACTTTCATGTTGTTTCCTTTAAGGGTCTGTTTGGTTGCAGGGTTGGGCAGGGTTGGGTTGGGTGAATAGTAATCTGTGAGGAGGAAGTACCCTTGTGAATAGTAACTAGGGTTGGGCCAACATTGCCCAACCCTGCAACCAAACAGGCCCTAAGTGTTTATTAGAACCTAGTATAAAGAGAAGTACTTCGTCTATTCCAAGTAAGATAAAACAATGATCCAATCGTACTTTGATATTAAGTCGTATCGACATCCTTACCATTCCTGTAAGCATTAAACCATACTTGAGCTTCCATTGATGTTGTTCATTTATCATTTTTTAACCAAAATATTTTGAGAATATTCCATATGTACTTCATTTGGCTTATAAAGATGCTTTGAGACGACTATTGATTATGTAAACCTAGGAACAAACGGAATTTTCCATGAGGCTCGTCACAGTTTTCCAGCATTAACTTAATAAAGTCTCTAAAAATTTGAACATTAAAAATACATTTGATTTTTTAGTAAATAAATAGAATATATTTTTTAATAGCAAAATTAACATAAATAAGAAAAGATTCCAAGCTATCATACCAAGCTCTACTTGCTTATTTTTGTTCATACAAGGCTTTATTCAATTTATAGTAAATTTATATTTCCTTTGTAAAAAAACAAGACCATTATTTAACAAAAAATTCTTCTTTCAGATATCCATTAAGAAATGCACTTTGTACATCTATTTGGCAAAGTTTTATGCCTAGGTATGCAATATAGGACAATAACATCCTTATTGATTCTAACATGGCTACATGTGTATAAGTTTCCTAAAAGTCTATACCTTCTGATGAATCTCCATTTCATCAACTTTATTCTACCATTTTGGCCTTAAAAGTCCTAGCTAATGCATGTAAATAACATTATTTTGTACAAATTAGCATTCATTATTTATTCCATTTATTGTGTATAAATATAGCTTTAATGCGAAAATTATAGAATAAAGAAAACAAATGAAAAAGAATAAAATACCAAAGGTATTTTATGACCCTAAACCTCGAGACCTAGGCATCCTGATGACTGGATCGACAAGCAATTAAGAGGGGGAGATGAGGGCCAAAAATCCAATAAAAATCCCATTCTTTCATTCATCAATATTGTATTGTTGGGACCTATTTTATTTTCTATTATTTATACCTCAAATAAAGAAACTTTGTACATGAAAATTGTAGATAATAATGCATAGAAAAATAAAAAACTAATTTTATATAAAAATAATATACATTGTACTTTTTATACTCTAAATAAAAAGCCAAAACTCAAACTTTCTAGACCCATATCTTCCCAATAAAAATTCAAAATACATCAAAATCATCTTTAATTATATATAACTTTTATAAGCGATTTAATGAACATGGTTTCTCTCAATTTGGAGTTCAGATGCAAAAGTTAGGTTTTGAACCCCTATTGTATAGTTTACATATACAAAATATTCATTTTATTTATTCTTTATTAATTTCTAATTTTATAATTTTGTAAATATTTTTTATAACATAGGTATACATTTAGAATAGAATAAAATCATAAATAAAACACAAAAATAAAATAGTATATATTTATGAGTATATAAGAAAATATAATATATAATATATAAGAAAAATATAATAAAAATATATTTATGAGTATATAAGAAAATAAAATAGGTCCCAACAATACAATATTGATGAATGAAAGAATGGGATTTTTATTGGATTTTTATGTACATAATATATAAGAAAAATATATTTATTGGATTTTTGTGTACATAATATATATGAAATATATACTCATATACTATTTCCAATACGTACACCCCTATTTATTTATGTGTACATAATATACAAGAAAATATAAGAAAAATATATTTATGAGTATAAAAATAAGTTATAAATATATAAATTAATAAAATAAAATAATAAAGTCATAAATATAAAATAAAAAATAAAATATGCAAAACATAGGTAAATATACATATAAATGAAACCTTGAAAACTAACTTGTAATAAATATACTCATAAAAATAAATAAAAATCCTATTAAATTAATACATAAAATAACAAACATTTTCTATGTTTTACTCAAAATTAAATAAGTCATTTATTATTTATTTTTAAATAATTTTTCAATTTTTATTTCTGATTTATCTTTTTGAGAGTGATGTGGCCCAATCAGGCCATGCCCCCCGCTGACCTAGGGTCAACTCTGTCCCAAGTCTAGGCTGTCAGAACACCTCGTGACCCCCTCTCCTTAGAACACCTCGTGACCCCCTCTCCTTCTTGATTTTTTAACTCATGATACATTGCTCGAGGATGATACATTGCTCGAGGCTTCTCCTAGGCATGTGATCAATTCACTCGCTAGCCTTAATCGAAGTCATCTCCTTCACCAGCCTGTACATATACCCCTCCTTCACCATTTTCACTTTTTGAATCCCTTTTGGCCATTTTCTTTCCCAAATCCAAGCCCCAAGGCTTGAGCGCAGTTACAGCTCGCTCGCCCCGCTCTTTGATGCATGGAGGAGTGACAGAGAGGTCGATTTCAGCATCTCCGATGGAGCACCACTATGAGGTTCCCATCTCCTTGGTTTCGGGTAGGTAGAGGTTCTTTTTAGTGCTTTTTAGATAATTTTTAGTTTCTAGTTTTATTTCCTGCAAGTAAATTTAGGTTTCATCTATTGATTTTCCGTAACTAAGTCGATTAGTAGTTCATCGGAGTTCTGCTCCGGTGAACCCTCCACTGTACCTCTGAACGTTTACCGACCCACCAACCACCCCATTTCATTTCCCAATGCTTCTCCTGTGGTCTAGGCCCTTCCTTTCACCTTGCCTTCTCCTAGAGCAAGATCCCGATGCTCCACCTCCTCTTTTCACCAGAGCAGTCGCTGCCACGACCCATCTTCCACCTATTTCCACTAATAAGACCCCTAAACTCCTCTATTTTGTGTGCTTGAGCTTTCTGCAGAACCTGGTGGGCCAAAGGACTCCTCACAAGTCGATTTTGACAAAAGTCAGAGCACATGGAGCTCCCCTTCTTCCTCGACCTTATCAGCTAACACCGGAGCTCCAGGGGCTCATTGGTGACCATCATCTGAAGTAGAGGAGCCCCAACTCCATTTTGCACCTGCCCCAAGCCTTTGAGACAACTGGAGGAGAGAAGAAGGACTGATCGAAGCTCGGGTCAGCCGAGTTCTTGGCGTGTTCTTCCAGTTGCCTTTCCAGCCATCAGATCTTCTAGCCCCTCTAGATTGCTCGGCAGCCGTTGGATGAGCCCACGCCTCCATCGTTGATCTTCACCGAAGATCTGATCTCAGCTAGTCATCCGCGAACCGTCATCGCTCGTTCTTCGTACGACACATGGATAAGTGGTGAATCTCGCCTTTGGATCTCATACAGGAGGGGGGTAAAATGCATACTTAGTTCCCCATTTTTGTCTTTTTATTTATAGTCTTAGAATTTATTTTAATAGTTTAAAACTTTTGGTAAAATTGCACGTGTGTCCCTATATTTATGTAATATTACTAATTGGTCCATGCCAGGTCACCTTACATGTGGTCCCACGTGAGATGGTCATTTTGTAGAGATATCCTTATGGGCATTTATATTTCTTTTTAGTCCAAGAAATTTAAATATTAATTATATATTTCTGAGTATTTTTGCAAAAAAACACGTCGCATTTATTTTAATTGCAAATATGCCCCGGTCAGTGATGAGCGCAAAATTCACCTCTTTAATATCGATGAATTGTAGTATAGGAAGTGAATTTCGGTCGATCAAAATACCACAATATTTGAATGTTGTGGAATAATTTTAACTTGGCAAGTTTACCAAGGTTGAACATAGGGAACGGAGATTTTTAGTTGCGTGGTCTTAAATTAAATTAAGTAATCAAATTTATGCTCGATTAATTTATGTGCTGAGAAAATATACAATGCAATGAGATGCAAATGCAAGAAAATATGCAGGGAAAACAATTCAGCACAGGATCTGGAATTTGGATTTATGCTCCAAAAGATGTTAATTGATAACCTCGAAATTTATTACAGATCGAAAGCTATAATTCAAGAGAAATGATCAGAGTGTCAATAAATAATCTCATATGTTCTGGGCTCTGATGAAAATTTCTTCTAAATTCCCTGTAGATTAATCCTTAATCAATAGACATTATCTTCGAAAAATACGTGGGAAATAAATTCTCAATCTTCCTTTCCGAAGCCCCTTCATAGATTAAACCCTCAATAACAATTAAATAATGAATGAGGATTTATTTCACACACTTTTTACAAAGCAGTCATTGCATAAATATCATTGATTCCTCGATCGATAACCATCATGTTCGAATATGTCAAAATGAGCCTACATATGTCAATAGGGATCCTCAAATAATAATTGCTAATAACATCCTCAAATCTGTTCATAAGCTATGCTAAATGGTAGAGCACGGAATTAGCTTCGAAATGACATATTATGTGCTAAAATCGGAGTCCGTGTGACAAAGATATGCTAAAATGAAATTCCAGGGACTAAAATGTAAATAAAATAAAGTTTTCCTTGCAAAGAGGTCCCTGGGAGGACTTATCTGTAATTAGTAAAAACTTGAGGAGCCTGGTTGCAATTTACCCCTAGCGGGGGTATTTGTGCAAAATCGGACAATGCCAGGGGCCTTCTTGCAAATTTTCCACCGCGACGTGCCAGGAGGCTCGGAGGGGGCGAAGGTTCAGGGCTGACGAGCCTGTGGTTCAGGGCTGAAAAGGCAGAGGTTCGGGACCGAGGCGCAGTCTTGGGCGCCTAAGCTGAGGCGCGGGAGGCGAGGCTCAGGCTCGGATGCCCGAGCCTACGTGGCGGTAAGGAGGCGCTTCGGGGACCCGAGCCTAGGGTCTGGGATCGAGGCTCGGGGGGGCTGACGTGGCGTGTTATGTGCCGTTGGATCAAGGGCACCGTCGCCCGATCCAACGCGCAGAAGCGGTCGAAGGAGGCGGTGGCTGCGGCGCCTCGCCCGGTCGACACACGACCGCGGAGGCGAGCGGGGGCTGCTCCTCGACCGACACACGGCGCGAGGGGCGGCGGCTGGAGGCGCTGGCGAAGGCGGAGGCGCCACGCGAGGGGCAACGACTGTCGCGGCGGATGGTGGAGGTGCTGTCGAAGGCCGTTGCAGCCGTGCGAGGCGAGGCGATGGGGTGGCGCGGCTGAAATGGAGGCGTTGGGAGCTGAGCTCCTGCAGAGGAGCTTGGCCTCAGTCGATGGTATGGAGGAGCTCGGCTTCCTGCAGGGGTTAGTCAAACAAGCACGAAGGAAGGGGACGTGATGGGACTCCCATTGCGGATGAGGGATGCAAGTTCGATTGTCGACCTGAGCGAGGCCGGCCGAGAAGGGGATCTGAGAGGTTGAAGCGTAGGTGGAGGAGACCGACGATGGGTGCGGTGTGTAGTCATTGAAGGGCGACAGAGTCGATTGTGAAGTGATCGGGTGTAGCAAGTAAAGTCACCTGATGAAGTTCTCTCGAAGGTCGGAAGACCTTAACCGATCTATGCTCAGAAGCTCCGACAGAGGAAGCCTGAGCTGAATAGCAGGTGCTGCGACAAGATGCAAGAGCAACTTGGATCAAGCCAACCTGAGGCTTCTTGTCTCGCGACGAAGCTTTCCTGGAGCTGTCACCTCCGTGGAATTTCTGAAGTTCAGACTCAAGGTTTGGGAATAATGGCGGATGATCTTTGGGCACCGACGGAGGAGCTTCTTTATAGGGAGAGAATGTAACGGTGGAGGAAGGTCGAGAGAGATGTAACAGCCGTGCATGGTGGCCGCGCAAGGCGGCAATGATGGCCGCATGCGGCGGAGGAGAAACGGTTGGAAGGGCTCCTGCATGCGTTGGGGGAGAAGGTGACAGATAAGTGGGGTGCCATGTGGCACTCCCAGGGGCTGCCACGTGGCAGCCCAAAAAAATTCAAAATTTAATGGTAAAGAAAAATAGAAAAGAAATAGAAGGGGACCTCAGATCGAAAAATTTCCTTTATGAAAGTTGTTCGTCTCAACGAGATCTACAACTTTCATGAAGGACTCGGGAGCAAAAGAAGTCACTTGTGTGAAGTGGTATTTTTGGTGGCTCTCCATGTGTATAGAAAACCGTATTTTTTGGATTTTGTATTTTTTTGGTGGTTTTAGAGAAGATAAAAAAATCTAGAAAAAATATAATAAAATATAATAAAATTAATTACACACTAATCTAATTTTTTTGGATTTTTAGTAAATAAGAAAATAGGAAAATAAATTAGAAGTTAGAAACGCACAACTTTTGTACAGACCGACAACGGACACTTGGACTTGGTCAGTTTCTTTGATCTCAGTTTTGATCTGGATTTGGATTTTTACGTCGCTTAATAAAACTTTCATCAAAGAACACAAATGAAGAAGAAATAAAATTAAAAGAGTTAATTATGTACATAAATACTCATGTCAAAAATAGGAAGAAGTCAAAATGCGCAAAAGAGGCCCAAAACCCAACTTTCACAAATGAGCTCCGAATTTTATGAAATTAGCCTTGTTTTGAAGGTATTTGAAAATGGAGTACTTTAAAATTGAGTAGACCAAAATTAGACACTGTATGTGGGAGATATGATCATTTTAGTCTGACAGATGTGAAATTAGACTTTGGGATTATTTGACACTTATTGGAGTTAGTAATTTTTTTGTATTTTTTATTTAATAAGGTTAGTAATATCTACACAATGGAGTGGTTTTGGGTCAATCGGAGTTAGGATGAATTAACTAAAAATGTGAGAAGTTAGCAGCTTTTTGGGTTAATTTACACTGGGGATTTTAAATGCAATTATGCATGATGAAATGCAGATATTATTCACACATGTATGAATGCTAATAATGCTCTATTAATGATTAATTACAGGTGAATGATGGGGAACAGTGCCTAAATGACTAATTTTAGCATGATGAATACGAGATTCATCATACCCCTATACTTAGACCATGCTCGTCCCCGAGCATGAACGAATGACTTAGTTGAATTCATCCCTGACTGTGCATGTGAATTTTCAAGGCTTAATTCAGAGAAGACCCTTAATTTGAGTGATCCTAAAATTCTGGGTTCACCCAAGCTTTAATCAAAAGGAATCCAACTTCTCTAATTTTCAGACTCTCTGTTTGTACATATAATATAAGGATATGATTTTAAGTGTACTGCATTTCATGAGAGTCGAGTCGGGGCATCACTCAAAGTTCCAGTCCCAAAGATTCTCCTCTAGACCTAATCCTCAACACTAGAGAATAAGTCTGTTCTTGCTTCAGTCAATCGTCTCATTAGTTTGTCAGACTTGAAAGTGTAGATGAACGGCCAGATGATGGAGGGCATAGGATTGTGTCTGATTTTCTCTCCCTCACAATGGAACAAGGTGCCTCTCGAGTGCCTTATTACTCAACACAAGTATATCTTTATTTTATTGATCAATGTGTTCGTCAAGAGAATTTGGAGTCGTCTGCACTTGTTTTTCTGGGAGTACACCGGGGTGTGTCTCTTTTGAGTATCTAAGATACTTTCGACACCCAGACTTGTACCGCTTACGATGCAGAGCCCTTTTTGTGGTGTCAGCCCGACTCCTTGGTCCTAATTAGCGCTTGGTCCAAGTGGACACTTTGAAAATGTTTGGGAGTGCTCGCCATTGGTGGAAGCTCATTTGGAATTTGACTTTGGATGATAGAGCTTTTCTTTGACATTTCTTTTTTTTGTTGGCTAGCTCCACAGCTTTTACCAAGAGTTGGCGCACACTGATCAACAATTAAGTTTCAACACACCCTGGCACTTAGGTCAATATCAAAAAAGATAGCATATGGACTTGTTCACATACTGGCTAGGTTTTTGCTGACACTAAGGTTTTCTGAAGCCTTCATTAACTTTATCCCATCCTCGAATATCATTAGATTGGGTCTAAACTCAAATCTCTAGTCCTAGTTCCTCAAGTGATATCTCAACTCATTTCATCAATCATGCAGTTGTGGGAGTGATTGTGCAGATCATATTCTTTTTGAAGGTAGAGATGACGAGTGCAATATAGCGCTCAAATCTTTCAAACTAGGGAAGTATGGATTATTAAGTCCAAAAACCCTAATGACTAAAGCAGGCTAACTCAGAATATCAAGATTTCATAAATCAAGTGTCCTCAAAAATCCTCAAGCCTTGAGTGATGGTGAATGTGTCAGGAATAAATCGACCAAGGAATGCATGAAATGCTTGATGAAATGCAAGACCATGAGTGATGATTTTTTTGTATGCAAAATGTTTTCTTTGGTGTTTTTTTATTGGAAAACAGGTATTATACACACTACTTGTACCCATCCCCGATGTTAGATAAAAACGATTAAAGTACGAGCTATGGATAAAGTATATACAATATATACAAATACTCCCCCCTATACTTAGCTTGTGCTATGTCCCCATGGCACAAAGTGAAATGTAGACATAGCTCGTACAAAGTATAGATGGGCCAAAAAATAAGAGAAGAGAAGCGATGTATAAACAATGAAATCGGTCCCCTAAGTATCGGGGATCGAGAGCGGGTAGATGGATATACAGAAGAGTGTAGGTTCCAGAGAGGTGTGCTATCTGGGCAGATCAAATTTTTCGTCAAAATCTATGCCTTGAGTGAAGGAGATCTGTTCAACTTGTACTAATTGCTCATTGGATTCGACAAAATGTTTAAGCAGCTGACCGTTGACCATAGATGTTTGCGCGCTATCTGCGGTCTCTGAGATCTCAACACTCCCATTATTGTGTACCTCTCTTACAATGAAGAGTCCCGTCCATTTTAATTTCAATTTCCCTTGGAAAATGTTCAGTTTTGCATTGAATAGCCAAACTTTCTGCTCGGGGACAAAGATCTTTGTTCGAATGTTCTTGTCATGCCATTTCTTTACTTTGTCCTTGTGGATGGTGTTGTTTTCATAAGCATGATTTCGGATTTCAGACAGTTCATTCAAATTCATCTCTCGGTTATTCTTTCCTTGGTGACAATTCCAATTAATCTTTTTGATTGCCCATTCTGATTTATGCACGAGTTCTGTGGGCAAATGGCATGGCTTTCCATATACCATTCGAAATGGGGAGGTGCCCAATGGGGTCTTATAAGCCGTCCGGTAAGCCCATAGAACTTGGTCCAGGAGTTGGGACCAGTTCTTCCTATCAGGGCGAACGAGCTTCTGTAAAATTCCTTTAACCTCCATGTTTGACATCTCGGTCATGCCATTGGATTGTGGGTGGTAAGGAGTAGCGACATGGTGCTCGATGTCGTATTCCTTAGTCAACTTCTTCACCTCCCGGTTGACAAAGTGGCTTCCCCCATCAGATATTAAAACTTTTGGAATTCCAAACCTCGAAATAATATGATCTTTCAAAAACTTGCAAACAGTTTTGCTATCTGCAGCTCGAGTAGGGATAGCCTCCACCCATCTAGATAAATAATCTACCGTGAGAAGAATATATTCAAATCCTTGACTATTAGAGAATGGGCCCATAAAGTCAATGCCCCCATGCATCGAATACATCACAGATGATCACTGGTTGCATAGGCATGGCATCTTTGGAACCAATGGTTCTTCCCATTCTCTGACAGACGGGGCACGGCCTAACAAAATTGTAAGCATCCTTAAACAAGGTCGGCCAGTAAAATCCACATTGCAATATCTTCTCAGTGGTCCTCTTCCTAGAGTGATGTCCTCCCGCCTCCAAGGTGTGGCATAGATTGAGGATACTTTGGTATTCCTCTTGAGGAATACATCTTCTCCATATGCAATCCGGTCCTTTAAAGAAAAGGAATGGATCTTCCCAATGATAGTGTCTCGCTTCTGATATGAGTCGATCGATTTTGTTTCTGGGCCAACCTTGAGGAACTTCATTGGTGACGAGATAATTCACCGTGTTTGCATACCAAGGAAGTGAGTCAATAGCCGAAATTGACTCGTCTGGGAAGGTTTCACGGATGGATTCAGATTCCGGAATTTTGTTATGTTCAATCCGTGATAAATGATCAGCCACGTCATTCTTAACGCCAGGTTTGTCCTTAATCTCCAAATAAAATTCTTGAAGCAGTAGAATCCATCTCAGAAGTCATGCTTTTGCATCCTTTTTGGCCATTATATAGCGAATGGCAGAGTGGTCTGTGTAAACTGTCACCTTAGATCCTAGTAGTATTGATCGAAATTTTTCCAAGGTAAAAACCACAGCAAGCATTTCTTTTTCGGTCACAGTGTAATTTTTCCGAGCAGGGTCTAAAACTTTGCTTGCGTAGTGAATAGCATACGGGATTCCATCTTTTCGTTGTCCTAATACAGCCCCTACAGCAAAATCGGATGCGTCTGTCATGATCTCGAAGGGAAGAGACCAGTCAGGAGCTTGTAGGACGGGAGTCTCAATGATCCTTCTCTTGAGTAATTCGAATGCTTCTAGACACTTATGATCTACCACGAATTCGATGTCTTTCCCAAAAAGGTCAGTTAGCGGTCGGGCAATTTTTGAAAAATCTTTGATAAATCTCCTGTAAAATCCGACATGTCCTAGAAAAGACCGTACTTGTTTCACATTTGTGGGTGGCTCTAGTTTCTTGATCACATCAACTTTGGCAGGATCAACCTCCATTCCCTTCTTGGAGATGACATGCCCCAATACAATGCCCTCTTTCACCATGAAATGGCTTTTCTCCCAAGAGAGCACCAGATTCACTTCCCTGCACTTTTGGAGGACTCGATCCAGGTGCGCTAGACAATCATCGAATGAATCACCATGAACCGAGAAGTCATCCATGATGACCTCCAGGAAATCCCCAACCATGTCGGCAAAAATCGCAATCATGCATCGCTGAAAGGTGCTGGGGGCATTGCAAAGCCCAAAAGGCATTCGCTTGAATGTGTATGTACCGAAGGGACATGTAAAAGTAGTCTTTTCCTGGTCCTCGGGGGCAATGGCTACCTGATTGTAGCCCGAGTACCCGTCTAAGAAACAAAAGTATTCTCTCCCTGCCAATCTTTTCCAGGATTTGATCAATAAAAGGCAGCGGAAAGTGATCCTTCTTATTTACGACATTCAGGCGCCTGTAATCCACACAGACACGCCACGACGTAGGTACCTGTGTCGTAATCTCTTCTCCCTCCTCATTGGTGATAATCTGAAGTCCCGACTTTTTCGGGACTACATGCAAAGGTGACACCCATTTGGAGTCGGAGATGGGATATATGAACCCAGCTTTACACCATTTTTCGATCTCAGTCTTAGCCACTTCTCGTAAGTTTGGATTCAATCTACGTTGGCATTCACGGGAGGGTTTAGAATTATCTTCCAAGTAAATATGGTGTGAGCACAGGGCTGGGTTAATCCGTGGGAGATCAGACAATCTCCAGCCTATAGCCTTGCGGTTTTTCTCCAAAACATTAAGCAGGTGGATTTCCTGCTCTTCGGTCAGATGTGAGCTGATAATGACCGGAAATTGTCCCTTTTCTCCAGCAAGGAAGGAATACTTAAGTGTAGGGGGCAATTGTTTGAGTTCAGGTAAGTCAATGATGTTTCTCGAATCTGGTTCTGTCAGTGATGTTTCTTGTTGTGATGTGGACGCTTGTAGTGTATCAATGTTGGCCACCATCGTATTTGTATCAGGGATCGGATCGCTAATGATGGAATGAGGTGTGGCAATTGCCGCATCCGATCCGTGTACCTTACTCAAGGATTGTCCATAAGGAGAATGGACTGACAGGTCCAGAGGGGCCTCTGAGTCTCTTAGAGTATAGGTAGATGCATGAATGAGCTGGTAGACTAAATCATCAACAATTTCCTCTCCAGATGAGGTTGATTATATCATAGCGGTTGGGTTTTGTCTCCAGGGCCCAACTGTTGGTTCTGTAATTTAAGTCTCAGTTTCTGATTTTTCAGACTCGGTGCTTGACTCAGTGTCAGGTCTTTGGAACCTAGTTTGCTGCATTTTAAGTTCAACTTTTCCAAACTGGATTCTCCCGGATGTGTAATCAAATATAGCTCCTGCGGTCCTAAGGAAGGGTCGCCCTAGTATCATCTAGGAATCTTTCCAATTTCTAGGGACATCCATGTCAAGAATTGTAAAATCCACTAGGTAGTTTTGTCCCTCGATGTTGATGACAATGTTTCAAATCTCGCCCCTAGGTCGCTTAGTTGATGTGTCTGCGAATTGAAGTACGGTTGCAGATTGCTTAAGAGGACCTAGATTTAGATGCTCATATAGGGTTGTGGGCATGAGATTGATGGATGATCCATTATCTAACAATGTTCTTGCAAACTTGATTTCCTTGATGTAGCTAGTGACGAAGTGAGCACCCATGTCTCTTTTCTTTCTTGGCAGCTCATTTTTTATAAGATGAGATGTGGCTACTGAGAGTATGTGTTTCTTTGTTCGGCTAGGAGTTTGTTTGCTGGCCCTAGTTGGTGTGCATCTCACCTTCAGGTATTTTCGAAAAGCCGAGTCTCTTTCTATCATCTCGTCTAGGGACAGAGTGACCTTAATATTTTCTTTGCAGATGTGGGCCATGTCGTCATCATTTTTTTGGTTTTTCTTGTTTTTCTTCTTTCCTGACGTAAGAGCACGGGGGAAGGAATGGACTTGGTATGATCAAGAACATCACTTATATTGAATGAGAACTTTTTTACAGGACTCGGACTCGGACTAAAAACAGGGAAATTTGTGGGCAGATGTGGTTGGTGTCTTGGTGGTATTTCTCTGTCTGACTCGGCCTCAGACTCTCCATTAAATCCGGGTGGTGTGGGTGGGACTTGTTCTGGGTCCTCCTATCTTCCTTTGTCAATTCCCCCAGGGTTGTATGAATTGGGTGACACTGGGGCTATGTCTTCGTGTTCCTTCGCTCGATCGGGCATGGTTACGATCCTTCCGCTCCTAAGAGAGATATGATAAGAGTTATTATTTAAGGAGGGCTCAAGTTCAAGTACGGAATAGTCAGAGATTAATACCTGATTGTGTCCAAGGCTATTTGGGTTAGCCTGGACTTGGGCTGGAATCACGGTCTGGGGTGCAGTCACCTCATCTCTCCAATGAGAAAGTCGATTTATGTCGACTCTCATATCATGAAGCTCATCAAGCACTCGCTGGAGTTTTGGAGAGATAGCAGAAGAGGAGGACCCTTGGCCCTGCTTGGCCTGAGGTCGTTGATACTGGCCTTGTTGGCTTTGGCGTTGGTTCTGCTGTGGCTGAGGTTGCGGGTTCTGATAACCCGTGCGATATTGCTGCCTCTGCTGCAGTTGAGGCTGGTAGGTGGGCTGGGCTTGCGGTGGATGAGGGTTTGGAGTAGAGTTTTGGCCAGAGCGATTGACCGGTTCCAAATTATACCAGACTCCATTTATCTCCATGACCTGTGGAGGTTCCTCAAAATCAGTATGAGAGGAGGTTTCATCAGTTTGAGAGGACAAGACTTGGTCTCCACCCCAATGGCTATGTTGCCCTACCCCTTGACCTTGAATGTAGTGAATTTGGTGTATAGGTGCGGGGGGTGCAATCTTTGATATCCTGTCAGCCAATTCCTCCATTTGTTTAGGCAATTTAGCTAATTTCTCCATATCAGATGATTTATGGATCTCATCCACCTTTTTATAAATCTGCTCAAGCATAGTTAGCTTATCAGCTATTATTCCCATATCAGCATTGTGGTCGGTTGTCAGATTATTCACCATCTTTTTGGAGCCAGCTATGTAAGCCCGGCTAGTGGTTTGTGCACGGCTAGATTCAGCAAGTCATTCGAACACCTTGTAGATGGTGTCCTCGTGGAGCCCCATGTAGCCTCCTCCGTAGGATGCACTAACCAATCCCTGAGTCTCAGGGTTCAGCCCGCTCACAAGAATTTGGACTAGCATCATTTTACTTATCCCGTGTCCTGGGCATTTCTGTACTAAGTCTGTGAATCTTTCTCAGGTTTCATGAAATGGTTCGCTCGGGTGTTGGGTAAAACTCGTGAGCTTGATCCTCATTTGATTAATTCTACTAACTGGGTAGAATTTCTTTAAAAACGGAGTCTTGAATGTGGCCCATGTAGTGACTATTTCCCCTAGATTTTTCAGCCAGTAAGCCGCCTTATCAGTCAAGGCGAAGGGAACAACTCTCAACCTTATGTAGTCCTGGCTAACCCTAGGGTGGCAGAGGTTAGCACAGACTAACTCGAAGTCGCGGAGGAAGATATATGGTTCTTCGTGGTTATTTCCTCCGAACTTTGGCAACAGTGCAAGGAAATACGGTTTGTGTTCGAACGCATCCTCAGGGGGGACAGGTCTCAACCAATTATAGTCTTCATCTAATTCCGGGAGATACGTATCTTCCATAGCACCCTCGTCTTGTTGTATTATTGCCAATTGCATCTTAAGTAGTTCATTGGTTTGTTCAGCAGATGTTATCCTAGCCAAGATTTCTGAGATAGGGTCATTGTCATTCTCATCGTCCCCAAAGTTCTTCTTTGGAGGCATTATGATTCACCTTCAGAAAGGAAGAGTTCAGTGTTAAGTGCCGGAATTGAATGAGGTTTTTGCTAAGGATAAGAGATTCCTTAGCGAAGGAGTGAAAAGAACAAGATGCTAAGACAAGGAGGATGGAGAGAGTCCAAAGCAAACACAAGCTAATTTTCAGGTTCACCACTCAACACAGATGAAGGCACGTCAGGGTTCAGTCGCTTATCTTTTTAATTTTAATTTAATGACAAAACAATCTTGCAGATTAAGCGGAGCTGTTAGGTGCTGAAATATTTCACAAAGACTGTCCCAAGTTCATACAACTAGTTGCACCTACTCTCAACCAGTATAGGTGTAAGTACGGACCGTTTAAACGGCTACCCGTGTTACTTGAGGACGGAGCCTTCCGCGATGTCCTCTAAACCACCTACTGTCAAATCCCGTATTTTCGTTTTCCAAAAATCTGGAGTATTTAAGACATCCAAAAAATTCAAATAATCATGCCTCTTCGTAGATTTCGTCGAGATCTTTCCAACGAGCCCAAGAACATCAAATTCTGATATTCCTAGCCCAAGATATCAATGTTTTATGATGGACGGTCGAGATCCATATGTGGATCCGAATCGGATCCGAAACTTGATCCATTTACACCCCTCTTTCTATAAATATACTATGATAGGTTGCTCTCTCCAAAGCCCTAGCCACCATACCCTTCCCTCTCATTAGAGCACCACCATCTTGGTCAGTCTGGTCATTGGAAGGCCGTCGTCAACATCGGAGAAGGAGCTCCGATCGAATATCCGCGACCACCATCACGTAGGAAAACTCGAGGTCACCGTGGTGCACGCCTCCGCACTGTGATCGAGCGACGGAAATACCATTCCGTGTGAGAGGAGATCCCGAGGGAACATCCTCGGAGGTAACGATAATACCCTCCTCTCGATGTTGGTTCATACGACTTTTGTACCTATATGCTTGAACATGTTTAGAGCCTTGTTTTTTTTGTGTGATGTGATTATACACTGGTAACGAAGTTTTACCTTCCTTGCTATTGGATTCGTATAATCAATCCCGACCCCCTTTCTCTTGAAAATGTGTAGAGCTATAGGTTCCTTGGAGGTACCACATGTATGATCGAGAGTTTTCATTAACGTTCTGATTTGATACATGAATAATATACTTTAATGGAGCTAATGTTCGAAAGTTTGATAATGGGTATGTCAGATTCCAGATCCATGAATCGAGGATTTATCTTTAGCTTCGATATTAATAGAGATGTTAGATATAACTTTCAAATGTTTAATATTGATGTCCTCATTCCTATGCAACTTGCGTGAGTGATAGAACATGCATATAGGTAATGGATTTGTTCTTTGCCCACTAACGAATGAAAAATTATGTTAATTGCATTACATGTCAAATTGATTTCCTTGTCAAATCTTAATGTAGAGTGGTGGATTTCTCGAAATGCTATCTAGAAGGCTAGCAACCCTTGTCCACGTTAATGTTTTTTTTAAAGGACGGAGAGAAATGTCTAACGGAAAGTGAATCTTAAATATGCAATTAACAATGACGTTATGATGTGCTGATAATTACACATTAAAGTTTGAGATGCTCTATCATTAAAAGGTATTAGTGCATATTCGATTTCAACTTCTGCAACGGCCAATATTTGTGAGGAATAAATATAGTTGCATGGGCTTTTACTGTTTTAAAAACATGGATTTATTGCAATATTAACGTGTGATATCAAACTTGAAATCAGACTACAAAGAGAGTATTAATTGGGTAACATGTTCCTGGCTCGTAATCATATGCAGTATAATATGTTGTTGTTTTTAAGTCAACTTTGAAATACAACATGATGATCACTTACGTGTAATACATTAGTTAAGATTTTGGATTGCCTTATCTTAATGGACTTATCATATTAATTACGCACCTCACTACTCATCATTTAATAATCCCAATTAGTCGTAAATAAATATTCCAAATGTCTCGTATCACGAATTTTTAATTTTCTATTTACTTGTAATATGCATCGAGTGGATGCGAATAATAAGTAGAGGACACATATCTTTTGGGGTAGACACTGTAAACTTACATATGTGAGACCGTAATTGGTTTTTCGTTAAATGTTCATTGTAGGTAAAATCGCTTTTAGATGTAAAATATCTCCATATACATCTTCTCTTGGATATCTTGCAAATCAAGTGTAGAATAACCGTGGGTTTACTAGATAGCATTAGTCCACTACTAATGAGTAGAAGTTAAGGTTGAGTCATGAGTACATACAACAAGGTCACTTCAAAAAAAAATCATTAGGCTTTTTGCAGCGGTTGCGATTTTTTATTGTTCTAGGGTGAGTTGTCACAGTGAAAGGGATAGATGGAGGTATGCGCTGCAAGGGATTGGGCATGCACCCTTGGGCCTCGGGTAGATGCCTTGAAGGTCGCGACCCCAACGGACGAGTTGGGTGACGCGTTGCACCTAGCAGCCCGGTAGTATCCGGAGTCGCTCGACGGAGTTGGCAGGTGGCGCGGTTGGCATTCTTGGTTTCTCACTTATACACAATTTTAAGTTTCGGATTAAAATTTGATGTGGCCGCATCGAATTTTACCTCGAATATTATTATTGTGAGAGGTGTTCCGGGATATGGTTTGAGTTGGAGAATTGGAGGTTGAAAAACTTGGAGGTTTATCCATGATGACAAACAAGTTCCCGCGTAGCGGAGGCCTGCGAGTCACGTGCTTGCGTGTGCTAAAATAATATGAGAAAGGATAAATAATTTATGATCGGATGCCAGATATTATATATCATTGTGGGCTCTAACCAACTTGTCAAAATATCAATGATCATTGTGGTAGAACTTAATCGATTATTTCTTTTATAAAATCAATGTGATCAAATGTGATTTTTAAATGACTTGGCGTTCTTTCTGAATTGTTTCAATACATGCACATTCCATTAAATAAAATTGGGTATACATTCTTTTCTTACCCCTACTTTAGTCATTATAATATTTGTCTCGTTACTGGGCAATTGCTCATAACGTTACCCTCGTGTGAACCCAACAGGTGTACCTGAGCAACAACCGCTATAGTAGTGCTCTTTTGAGGAGATCAGACTTCTTTTTGTCATATTTGCATCAGACAGGGCGCTCCTGCTTAGAGTAATTTACTTACTTCCGCTTTATTTTATGTTATTACCGAGAGACATTGTAGTGAGATATGTGGAGAGTTTTTCTACAAAGTTTTAGATTTCCTGATGTATCTCATATCATGGGCATGGACTTGGTGAGTATTAATGAGAATGGATGTTGCATTTTTCTTTCCATTTTATGCTATTCTCCCGTTGTTATTTATATTTCAAATGTTAATCTATTGTGCATAAGATGGTTTGCTGAGTATCATAGATCATGGGCATATTTGGACCGTAGGTCTGACGCTCCCGTCCCTTCGGTTTCGGTAGCTGGAGGGGCGGGGCGTCACAGATGGTATCAGAGCCCGATACTCCATCCTCTCTTTTGCATATTAGAATTGTTAACAATATTTGAAATATAAATATAGTGATAGAGTCTTTTGACCTTGTCGTTAGTAAGGAAAATAATTAAAGTCATGTTTAAAGTGTCTATTGTCTCTCTAACCATAGAAAAAAAATTTTAATATAATGATTCTCGCAGGGAATCATGCCGCCTCGTGTTGACCCTGATATTGCACAGCAGTTGGCTTTGCTAGTTCAGGCCGTACAGGGTATACAACAACGTCAGGAGGTATTGGAGCAAAGGCTCCTCCAGCAGGATGATTCCTCGTACCAGCCCTCTCGTGAGGAGGAAGGCAGTGTTCATCCTTCGGTGTCTCTGGACCCAGAAGGATCGGATGACCTAGAGACGCTGCAGAAACATCAGACGACCTATGCAGCATATCAGAGATCTAAGGTGCCACAATTCTTTGGCACCGGCACGCCAGATGAGGCTGAGCTATGGCTGGATCACGTATCTAAGGTGTTGAGGATGATTCATGCTCCTGAAGAGTCTTGGCTTACATTTGTGGAGTTCTCACTAGCAGGTTATGCTGAGCGTTGGTGGTTCGCCACCAAGGAACATCTGGAGGATCCCATAACATGGGAAATTTTTCTTGATGAGTTCCGTAGTCAGTTCTATCCTGATCACTGGGTTGAGGATCAGAGGAGGTTATTTGCTGAGCTGAAGCAGGGGTCAATGACGGCCCAAGAGTATCTCATTCGTTACACTGAACTCTCCTGCCACTCACCAGCGACTACTGCTTTTCCTGAGGAGAATTTACAGAAGTTTATCCGGGGACTGCGTGATGATGTGCAGCACCAGCTATCTGCATTAGATTTCACTTCCATCAAGGAGGTAGCTGCTAAAGCTACCAAGATGGAGGCAACCAAGAGTCGGCTTCAGGGGAGTCCATCACATTTCCAACCACCTCAGCCCGCGAGATCTGCTCGTCGAGATTTCTACAGAGCTCGTAGAGAGCGTCGTTTCCACCCAGTGGCCACTACTCCTACTGTTAGCAGATTTGCCGGTACACCTACTTTGGGGCAGGGTTTGGCGAGCCATGGTACTACTTCCTTCCGCTCTTCGACACACTCGCAGAGCCGTAAGACAGGAGGTGCTAGCCTTGTCTCAGGAGGCTCCTTCTCTCAGCCAGGAGATCGCAGATGTTTCCACTGCCAACAGCCGGGCCATTTCAAGGCCAAGTGTCCTTTACTTGCCAGCAACTCAGGTGGCCACCCACCAAGTATACGACCAACTTTCTCTTCTGCACAGTCACACGGATCAGTTGCCTGCCGTGGGGGTCGAGGTTTTCAACGTCCTCCACCACGACCAACCTTCAGTGCTGCAGGTTCTAACACCCCTCCACAGCCTCAGGGACAGTTGAATGCAATTACACAGGAGCAGGCCCACGCCTCAGGAGCTGTAGTGCGAGGTATGATTTCAGTACATGGTATATCCTTACACGCCTTATTTGATTCAGGAGCTACGCACTCTTTTCTAGCGCATCGCTTAGTATCCAAGTTAGATAAAGAACCAGTTTGCGTTCCATCTCCTTACTACATCAAGGGTCCAGGGGGCCAATTATTCATAGTGCGACAAGCGATGGAGAAGGTAGCAGTGCAGATTGGCGGGCACCTAATGCCTGCATATCTCTTACTCATTCAGCTAGAAGATTTCGATGTCATCTTAGGTATGGATTGGCTCGAGCAACATCAAGCATGCCTTGATTGCTTCGAGAAGACGGTAGTGTTCTGTATCCCAGACATACCTACCTTTCAGTTTGATGGGCGCGCCTCAGATGGTAAGGTCTTATATGTATCGGCATTGAAGGCCCAACACTTACTCGATCAGGGTTGCATAGGTTTTCTCGCCTATGTTGTGGAGTTACCTGCCGAAGATCGTATGATTGAAGATGTCAAAATTGTACGAGATTTTCCTGATGTATTTCCAGAGTAATTACCTGGACTACCACCAGAGAGGGAGATCGAGTTCGAGATTACTTTGATACCTGACACGCAACCGATCTCCATACTTCCATATCGAATGGCACCGGCCGAACTCAGGGAGCTCAAAGTACAACTGCAGGAGTTGTTGGAAAAGGGATTTATCCGTCCCAGTACATCACCTTGGGGAGCACCGGTCCTCTTCGTAAAGAAGAAGGATGGGTCTATGCGTTTATGCATCGACTACAGGCAATTGAATAAAAGGACGGTAAAGAACCGTTACCCACTTCCACGAATAGATGATCTTTTCGATCAATTGCAAGGTGCAGCGGTATTCTCAAAGATTGACCTACGATCGGGTTATCATCAATTGAGAATTAAGGACACAGATGTGCTTAAATCTGCTTTTCGTACCAGATACGACCACTATGAGTTTGTGGTTATGCCGTTTGGACTCACGAACGCACCTGCTGCGTTCATGGACATGATGAACAGAATTTTCCGTCCATACTTAGATCGTTTTGTGGTGGTGTTCATTGATGATATCTTGATCTACTCACATGATGAGCATGAGCATGAGCAGCATCTGCGTATTATTCTTGAGACACTCAGAGAACACAAGTTGTATGCAAAATACAGCAAGTGTGAATTTTAGCTTACCGAAGTAGCTTTCCTCGGTCATGTAATTTCAGGAGCAGGGGTGGCGGTTGATCCAGCCAAGATAGAGGCAGTCATGTCCTGGGAGCAGCCCAAGACAGTTACCGAGATACGCAGCTTCTTAGGCCTCGCCGGCTACTACATGCGTTTTGTTAGGGGCTTCTCGCAGCTAGCTCTACCACTTACTCGTCTGACACAGAAAGATGTCCCTTTCTTTTGGAGCGACAAGTGCGAGCTGAGCTTTCGTACGTTGAAAGAAAGACTGACCAGTGTTCCGATTCTCACTCTTCCTTCAGGCTCCTTAGACTTTACGGTGTATACTGATGCATCAAAGGATGGTTTAGGAGCAGTGTTGATGCAACGTGGTCATGTCGTAGCATATGCATCACGACAACTAAAGAACCACGAACGGAACTACCCTACTCATGATTTGGAGTTGGAAGCGATAGTCTTCGCATTGAAGATATGGCGTCACTATTTATATGGGGTCACGTTTGAGATTTTTACAGATCATAAGAGTCTCAAATATATCTTTGACCAGCGAGAGTTGAATATGAGGCAAAGACGATGGATGGAACTGTTGAAGGATTATGACTGCACTATCTCGTACCATCCAGGTAAAGGAAATGTAGTAGCTGATGCTTTGAGTAGAAGAGCACATACCGAGGGAACCGCAGCATGGCTACAAACTTGGGATATGCTTACAGCACTTAGTGAGTGGCACCCCTTCGATAGTACTGCAGACGCTGTAACTGTGCCTGCTAAGTACAGTGGATTATGGGACAGGATTGTGCATGGTCAGCAGACAGATCAGAAACTACAAGACTTGTTCCATCGATGTCTGAAGGAGGAGTTTGATGGATTTAGAGTTTGTGAGTCCATCTTATGGAAGGGAGACCGTATCTGTGTCCCTGATAATGATGAACTAAGGAGAGACATCCTAGATGAGGCTCACTGTTCTACATTATCTATCCATCCAGGAAGCAACAAGATGTATAGAGACCTCCGTCAACACTTCTGGTGGGAAGGGATGAAGAGAGATGTAGCAGAACATGTCAGTCGTTGCCTTACTTGTCAATTAGTGAAGGCAGAGCACAAGCGTCCTCCTGGCTTGTTACAGTCACTTCCTATTCCGTTGTGGAAATGGGAAAGTATCTCTATGGATTTTGTGACATCCTTACCTCGTACAGTTGGTGGATACGATGCTATTTGGGTTATTGTGGACCGGTTGACCAAGTCCGCACATTTCATTCCCGTTAACATGACATGCACTCCGGTAGATCTGGCTAAGTTATATATTCAGCATGTTATTCGCTTGCATGGGATTCCCAAGGAGGTTGTATCTGACAGAGACTCTCGTTTTACATCGCATTATTGGGGAGAATTCTTGAAGGCCCTAAAAACTGAACTATGTCTTAGTTCAGCCTATCATCCGCAGACTGATGGGCAATCAGAGAGAACAATTCAGACCCTTGAAGACCTACTTAGAGCATGTGCCATTGAGTGGCAAGGATCTTGGAAGGACCACCTTCCTTTGGTGGAGTTCACTTATAACAACAGCTACTATGCTAGTATTGGCATGGCGCCTTTTGAGGCATTGTATGGACGGAGGTGCACCACTCCCTTGTGTTGGCAGGAAGTGGGTGACAAGGGTATTTATTCCACTCAGATAATCGAGGACACAACAAGAGCAGTGGAAACGGCTAGGAAGAAACTATTGACTGCACAGAGCCGTCAGAAGAGCTATGCTGATCAGAGACGTCGTGATCTTGAATTTGATACCGGAGACTTTGTATTCTTAAAAGTATCTCCAATGAAAGGCATTTAGAAATTTGGTGTCAAGGGCAAGTTGGCACCACGGTTCATTGGCCCTTTTGAGATTTTATCTCGTATTGGGAAGGTAGCATACCGAGTAGCACTCCCCCCTCACTTGGCAGGCGTGCACGATGTATTCCATGTGTCAAACCTCCGGAAGTATATTCGAGACCCTCGACATGTGATTAGCTATGAGGATCTCGCGGTTGAACCAAATTTGTCTTTTCCTCAGGCACCCGTGCAGATTTTAGACCGGGCAGTCAAGAGGTTACGACGGAAAGACATCCCTTTAGTCAAGGTATTGTGGCAAAGTCAGAATGTTGAGGAGGCTACTTGGGAGCCTGAGGCAGATATGCGACAGAAATACCCCTATCTTTTTGAAGGTATGTTCACGAAACCCTACTTCAATCCTCTTTAAGATTTTTATGGGTTCCGTTCTCTTTAAGATTTTTATGCCTGAATCTACACCACATTAAAAACTTATACGTTAAATCCTACGTCTCGAGGACGAGACTTCCTTTAAGATTTTTATGATGTAAAATCCCGTATTTTCGTTTTCCAAAAATTTGGAGTATTTAAGACATCCAAAAAATTCAAATAATCATGCCTCTTCGTAGATTTCATCAAGATCTTTCCAACGAGCCCAAGAACATCAAATTCTGATATTCCTAGCCCAAGATATCAATGTTTTATGATGGACAGTCGAGATCCATATGTGGATCCGAATCGGATCCGAAACTTGATCCATTTACACCCCTCTTTCTATAAATATACTATGATAGGTTGCCCTCTCCAAAGCCCTAGCCACCATACCCTTCCCTCTCATTGGAGCACCACCATCTTGGTCAGTCTGGTCATCGGAAGGCCGTCGTCGACATCGGAGAAGGAGCTCCGATCGAAGATCCGCGACCACCATCACGTAGGAAAACTCAAGGTCACCGTGGTGCACGCCTCCGCACTGCGATCGAGCGACGGAAATACCATTCCGTGTGAGAGGAGATCCCGAGGGAACATCCTCGGAGGTAACGATAATACCCTCCTCTTGATGTTGGTTCATACGACTTTTGTACCTATATGCTTGAACATGTTTAGAGCCTTGTTTCTTTTTGTGTGATGTGATTATACACTGGTAACGAAGTTTTACCTTCCTTGCTATTGGATTCGTATAATCAATCCCGACCCCCTTTCTCTTGAAAATGTGTAGAGCTATAGGTTCCTTGGAGGTACCACATGTATGATCGAGAGTTTTCATTAACGTTCTGATTTGATACATGAATAATATACTTTAACGGAGCTAATGTTCGAAAGTTTGATAATGGGTATGTCAGATTCCAGATCCATGAATCGAGGATTTATCTTTAGCTTCGATATTAATAGAGATGTTAGAGATAACTTTCAATTGTTTAATATTGATGTCCTCATTCCTATGCAACTTGCATGAGTGATAGAACATGCATATAAGTAATGGATTTGTTCTTTGCCCACTAACGAATGAAAAATCATGTTAATTGCATTACATGTCAAATTGATTTCCTTGTCAAATCTTAATGTAGAGTGGTGGATTTCTCGAAATGCTATATAGAAGGCTAGCGACCATTGTCGACGTTAATGTTTTTTTTAAAGGACGGAGAGAAATGTCTAACGGAAAATGAATCTTAAATATGCACTTAACAATGACGTTATGATGTGCTGATAATTGCACATTAAAGTTTGAGATGCTCTATCATTAAAAGGTATTAGTGCATATTCAATTTCAACTTCTGCAACGGCCAATATTTGTGAGGAATAAATATAGTTGCATGGGCTTTTACTGTTTTAAAAACCTGGATTTATTGCAATATTAACGTGTGATATCAAACTTGAAATCAGACTACAAAGAGAGTATTAATTGGGTAACATGTTCCTGGCTCGTAATCATATGCAGTATAATATGTTGTTGTTTTTAAGTCAACTTTGAAATACAACATGATGATCACTTACGTGTAATACATTAGTTAAGATTTTGGATTGCCTTATCTTAATGGACTTATCATATTAATTACGCACCTCACTACTCATCATTTGATAATCCCAATTAGTCGTAAATAAATATTCCAAATGTCTCGTATCACGAATTTTTAATTTTCTATTTACTTGTAATATGCATTGAGTGGATGCGAATAATAAGTAGAGGACACATATCTTTTGGGGTAGACGTTGTAAACTTACATATGTGAGACCGTAATTGGTTTTTCGTTAAATGTTCATTGTAGGTAAAATCGCTTTTAGATGTAAAATATCTCCATATACATCTTCTCTTGAATATCTTGCAAATCAAGTGTAGAATAACCGTGGGTTTACTAGATAGCATTAGTCCACTACTAATGAGTAGAAGTTAAGGTTGAGTCATGAGTACATACAACAAGGTCACTTCAAAAAAAATCATTAGGCTTTTTGCAGCGGTTGCGATTTTTTATTGTTCTCGGGTGAGTTGTCACAGTGAAAGGGATAGATGGAGGTATGCGCTGCAAGGGATTGGGCATGCACCCTTGGGCCTCGGGTAGATGCCTTGAAGGTCGCGACCCCAACGGACGAGTTGGGTGACGCGTTGCACCTAGCAGCCCGGTAGTATCCGGAGTCGCTCGACGGAGTTGGCAGGTGGCGCGGTTGGTATTCTTGGTTTCTCACTTATACACAATTTTAAGGTTCGAATTAAAATTTGATGTGGCCGCATCGAATTTTACCTCGAATATTATTATTGTGAGAGGTGTTCCGGGATATGGTTTGAGTTGGAGAATTGGAGGTTGAAAAACTTGGAGGTTTATCCATGATGACAAACAAGTTCCCGCGTAGCGGAGGCCTGCGAGTCGCGTGCTTGCATGTGCTAAAATAATATGAGAAAGGATAAATAATTTATGATCGGATGCCAGATATTATATATCATTGTGGGCTCTAACCAACTTGTCAAAATATCAATGATCATTGTGGTAGAACTTAATCGATTATTTCTTTTATAAAATCAATGTGATCGAATGTGATTTTTAAATGACTTGGCGTTCTTTCTGAATTGTTTCAATACATGCACATTCCATTAAATAAAATTGGGTATACATTCTTTTCTTACCCCTACTTTAGTCATTATAATATTTGTCTCGTTACTGGGCAATTGCTCATAACGTTACCCTCGTGTGAACCCAACAGGTGTACCTGAGCAACAACCGCCATAGTAGTGCTCTTTTGAGGAGATCAGACTTCTTTTTGTCGTATTTGCATCAGACAGGGCGCTCCTGCTTAGAGTAATTTACTTACTTCCGCTTTATTTTATGTTATTACCGAGAGACATTGTAGTGAGATATGTGGAGAGTTTTTCTACAAAGTTTTAGATTTCCTGATGTATCTCATATCATGGGCATGGACTTGGTGAGTATTAATGAGAATGGATGTTGCATTTTTCTTTCCATTTTATGCTATTCTCCCGTTGTTATTTATATTTCAAATGTTAATCTATTGTGCATAAGATGGTTTGCTGAGTATCATAGATCATGGGCATATTTGGACCGTAGGTCCGACGCTCCCGTCCCTTCGGTTTCGGTAGCTGGAGGGGCGGGGCGTCACACCTACTCTGCTAAGGGAAGTCGGACTGTAAACGGCTACCCGAGACCCTCACTGAAAAGTAGCTAATTGTATTAAACTCAGTAGTCTGAATGAAGCATTTCGGTTTTTGGCTCTACCCTAAGTGTGCATTCTGATCCTTACAAACAATGAGTGGGTTTCTCTCCACCAAACACAGGTTAATTTTAAGTCATTTTTGTTTATAGTCGTCTTGATTAGCAGTCCCGATTTTAGATTGAAATTATCACTGAAGATTATGTGAGCACAAAAATTCACGCCTACCGAGCAGTCCCAATTTCGTTAAATCCTAAGTTGTAAAACATTGAGGAAGGAGGATCGGAAAAGCCGGTGCAACGTAAATCAATGATGCACGCTTAATAGAAGGACTTACAGTGAATCCTCGCATTCTTCATGCGGGATGCAAGACAAGGAATTTAAATGTACACTAAATGATATGCACAGATGGAAAACGCCCTAAATAGATAGTTCCATTAGCGGGAAGAATTGATTTCAGAATTTGGCTAATGTTGAACGATCTATAGTGCGTATATTAGTGAGAGTGTGGCCTAAGAATTACGAGCACAATCAATGATAGAAAAATAAGCGTATATGTGCCTAAGTCCTACGCCACTCAAGTCAGGTCCCAACCACACAGAAGGGATTGAAATAGACCCGACACACCACAGAAAAAGTTCAGTCTGAATTATTACAAGGGTTCAAAGAGAGGGACCCTGAGAATATTGCAGAAAATTAAATCTATACTAACTCTCTCACAAAATTAAAATTCGGTCTTCATAACAGATCCTTGAATTAATATCGAGATCCAGCTCCCAGAAGTCTACGAAGAGAGAATTTGCGGTTAGTAGCAGACGTAAGAGAGGAATGCAAAATAAAATGCAGAGAAAAAATGGCACATAAATTAATTTTACAAAAATTAATTACAAAAAAATGATTCAAAACCCTAAAAATTTGTCATTCCCCGGCAACGGCGCCATTTGATGAGCGCAAAATTCGCCTCTTTAATATCGATGAATTGTAGTATAGGAATAGAATTCGGTCGATCAAAATACCACAATCTTTGAATGTTGTGGAATAATTTTAACTTAGCAAGTTTACCAAGGTCGAACACATGGAACAGAGATTTTTAGTTACGTGGTCTTAAATTAAATTAAGTAATCAAATTTATGCTCGATTAATTTATGTGCTGAGAAAATATACAATGCAATGAGATGCAAATGCAAGAAAATATGCAGGGAAAACAATTCAGCACAGGATCTGGAATCTGGATTTATGCTCCAAAAGATGTTAATTGATAACCTCGAAATTTATCACAGATCAGAAGCTATAATTCAAGAGAAATGATCAGAGTGTCAATAAATAATCTCATATGTTCTGGGCTCTGATGAAAATTCCTTCTAAATTCCATGTAGATTAATCCTTAATCGATAGACATTATCTTTGAAAAATATAAGGGAAATAAATTATCAATCTTCCTTCCGAAGCCCCTGCATAGATTAAACCCTCAATAACAATTAAATAATGAATGATGATTTATTATCACACACTTTTTACAAAGCATTCATTGCATAAATATCATTGATTCCTCGGTCGATAACCATCATGTTCGAATATGTCAAAATGAGCCTGCATATGTCAATAGAGATCCTCAAATAATAATTGATAATAACATCCTCAAATCTGTTCATAAGCTATGCTAAATGGTAGAGCACGAAATTAGCTTCGAAATGACATATTATATGCTAAAATCGGAGTCTGTATGACAAAGATATGCTAAAATGAAATTCTAGGGACTAAAATGTAAATAAAATAAAGTTTTCCTTGCAAAGAGGTCCCTGGGAGGACTTATCTATAATTAGTAAAAACTTGAGGAGCCTGATTGTAATTTACCCCTGGCGGGTGTATTTGTGCAAAATCGGACAATGCCAAGGGCCTTCTTGCAAATTTTCCACCGCGCACGTGCCTTGCACGTGTGCCCAGGAGGCTCGGAGGGGGCGAAGCTTCGGGGCTGACGAGCCTGTGGTTCGGGGCTGACGAGGCAGAGGTTCGGGACCGAGGCGCAGGCGTGGGCGCTTAAGCTGAGGCGCAGGAGGCGAGGCTCAGGCTCGGATGCCCGAGCCTACGTGGCGGCAAGGAGGCGCTTCGGGGACCCGAGCCTCAGGTCTGGGGACGAGGCTCGGGGGGGCTGACGTGGCGTGTTATACGCCATTGGATCAAGGGCACCGTCACCCGATCCAACGTGCGGAAGCGGTCGGAGGAGGCGGTGGGTGCGGCGCCTCGCCCAGTCGACACACGACCGCGGAGGCGAGCGGAGGCTGCTCCTCGGCCGACACACGGCGCGAGGAGCGGCGGCTGGAGGCGCTGGCGAAGGCGGAGGCGCCACGCGAGGGGCGGCGGCTGTCGCGGCGGATGGTGGAGGTGCTGTCGAAGGCTGCTGCAGCCGCGCGAGGCGAGGCGATGGGGTGGCGCGGCTGAAATGGAGGCGTTGGGAGCTGAGCTCCTGCGGAGGAGCTTGGCCTCAGTCGATGGTGCGGAGGAGCTCGGGCTTCCTGCAGGGGTTAGTCAAACAAGCACGAAGGAAGGGGACGTGATGGGACTCCCGTTGCGGATGAGGGATGCAAGTTCGATTGTCGACCTGAGCGAGGCCGGCCAAGAAGGGGATCTGAGAGGTTGAAGCGTAGGTGGAGGAGACCGACGATGGGTGCGGTGTGTAGTCGTTGAAGGGCGATAGAGTCGATTGTGAAGTGATCAGGTGTAGCAAGGAAAGTCACCTGACGAAGTTCTCTCGAAGGTCAGAAGACCTTAACCGATCTATGCTCAGAAGCTCCGACAGAGGAAGCCTGAGATGAATAGCAGGTGCTGTGACAAGATGCAAGAGCAACTTGGATCACGCCAACCTGAGGATTCTTGTCTCGCGACGAAGCTTTCCTGGAGCTGTCACCTCCGTGTAATTTATGAAGTTCAGACTCAAGGTTTGGGAATAATGGCGGATGATCTTTGGGCACCGGCAGAGGAGCTTCTTTATAGGGAGAGAATGTAACGGTGGAGGAAGGTCAAGAGAGATGTAACGGTCGTGCATGGTGGCCGCGCAAGGCGGCATTGATGGCCGCATGCGGCGGAGGAGAAACGGCTAGAAGGGCTCCTGCATGCGTTGGGGGAGAAGGTGACAGGGGTCACGTGCTAGGCACGTGACCCGGAGGGGGAGGGCTGGAGAGGTAAGTGGGGTGCCATGTGGCACGCCCAGGGGCTGCCACGTGGCACCCAAAAAATTTCAAAATTTAATGATAAAGAAAAATAGAAAAGAAATAGAAGGAACTGCGGATCAAAAAATTTCCTTCACGAAAGTTGTTCGTCTCGACGAGATCTACAACTTTCATGAAGAACTCGGGAGCAAAAGAAGTCATCTGTGCGAAGTGGTATTTTTGGTGGCTCTCCATGTGTATAGAAAAACCGTATTTTTGGGATTTTGTATTTTTTTGTGATTTTAGAGAAGATAAAAAAATCTAGAAAAATATAATAAAATATAATAAAATTAATTACACATTAATCTATTTTTTTGGATTTTTAATAACTAAGAAAATAGGAAAATAAATTAGAAGTTAGAAACGCACAACTTTTCTACAGACCGACAACGGACACTTGGACTTGGTCAGTTTGATCTGGATTTGGATTTTTGCGTCGCTTAATAAAACTTTCATCAAAGAACACAAATGAAGAAGAAATAAAATTAAAAGAGTTAATTATGTACATAAAAACTCAGGTCAAAAATAGGAAGAAGTCAAAATGCGTAAAAGAGGCCCAAAACCCAACTTTCACAAATGAGCTCCGAATTTTATGAAATTGGTCTTGTTTTGAAGGTATTTGAAAATGGAGTACTTTAAAAGTGAGTAGACCAAAATCGGACTCTGTATGTGGGAGATATGCTCATTTTAGTCTGTCAGATGTGAAATTAGACTTTGGGATTATTTGACACTTATTGGAGTTAGTAATTTTTTTTGTATTTTTTATTTATTAAGGTTAGTAATATCTACACAATGGAGGTGGTTTTGGGTCAATCGGAGTTAGGATGAATTAAATAAAAATGTGAGAATTAGCAGCTTTTTGGGTTAATTTACACTGGGGATTTTAAATGCAATTATGCATGATGAAATGCAGATATTATTCACACATGTATGAATGCTAATAATGCTCTGTTAATGATTAACTGCAGGTGAATGATGGGGAACAGAGTCTAAATGACCAATTTTAGCATGATGAATACGAGATTCATCAGTCAGTTCAATAATTTTTGTGCATGCTTTATATTTATTAAAATTATCATACATGCTCCAAAAATTCTAAAAAAATAGGATTAAAGTGCATGGGTTCATCTAGTATCATGCTATATTTTTGGATTTTCATTTAGGCATTTTAATTATTTATTAAAATTCAAAAGAGTACATTTTTGCCTTGTTTGAATAAAAAGTTACCAAAAAACATTTTGAAAAATTCTCTAAAAAATAAATTTTATTTATTGTTGTATTTTCTAGCTCCAGACCAAAAACCCCTAAAAAAGAAAAGATAAAAAATTAAAAGGCTATATAGTAAAAAATATATAAAATCACTAAAATTCCCAAAAAATTTATTTTTATATCTAAATTTTATTTATATTATTTTTATCTATTAAAATTGATTTGAATAATTTTGTACAATTTTTGTTATTTTTTATCTTCAAATCATTTCAGCCTATTTATTAAATACTTGATTTAGGGTATTTTGTACTTTAAAAAATATAAAAATTTAGCAAAATTATCTAAGAAATCTCAAAAATAGTAAAAAAAGTTTAAAATACCAAAACATTTTATTTCTTGTATTTGGTTATTTTTAGTTGCATTTATAAGTATCTTACTATATATTGTATATATAGCCTTATATATTCTTATATTATATATTTAAAAAGAAAAAGAAATTAAAAATCAGAAAATATAAAAAAGAAAATAAAAATTATAACATTAAAATAATTAAAAAGATATAAAATTAAAATACAAAATATATAAAATAAAAACCCATACAAAAATACGTAGACAAAAAGAATACAAATTTTGGATTTCATTTTCTTGATCTACTATTTTCTCCCTTTGTTTGTCACTCTATTCATGCTTACACATATACACACATTTCTTTAGTTATAATAAATTTTAACTCCACATTTATTTTGCTTTTATTGATATATCTATTATGGGTTAATTGTTGAATTAGTCTGAGATTCTCATCGGTCGCTTCGACGACTGTGTTTCTGCCTTGTGTGGAATACAAGACCGACGTAAATTTTTGGCTATTTCACCTTATTGTTAGTTGTATCCTTGTGCAGTTAATATGATTTTACTTCTAATCACTTATTTCTAATCAATTTAGTTCCAATGATCGAGTTGTTTATGATTTAGGTACCGATTTCAATACTTTATCTATTGTAAATTAGTTAACTTCTTCTTGCACTATAATAATCTAAGATTCATCTTTTAACTGCACTATTTACATTCTTAAGTTCTATCTGTGACACATATGCATCAAGTACAAAGTTAAGTTTTAGTTGGGATCTTGTTATAATTTTATGTGGGACTTCTCTCATTTGATTTTTAGGATGTTTCGTGTCAAAGATCCATTCCTTAAGTAAAATGTTGTGTGTTATTAGTATTTTTATCTTAGTTATGTTAATGAGGTTTCTTCTTCTTCAATGACATTGTCTTGATTTTTAAATTCTTGCGGATTTTCATTGAATGTGCATAATTTCTTCTAAAATTAGGGTGCGTTTGGTAAAAACCCTAAGTCCTACTATGGCTTGAGTATCTAATGAATATGCATTCATCATTTTTAGAATAAAATATCATATAATATTGATGTCCATTATATGTTGCAGTATTAAGCGTATCCACGTATCTAATGAATATGCATTCATCACTTTTGACATCAAACATAATATTAAGAAAATTTCCATTGTATTTGATATCAAACTCACATTATGTGACATTTAATCTAAAGAAGTTAGATCATAGTGGCTGATGCAAGATTCTAGATCTAAAGAGTTAGATCGAGGAACACAATTATCATCGTCAAGTTATATTCAAGAAGGATGTCATGTCTGATAAGAGATATCGATCTTCTCATAATCTGACACTCTTAATGCAAGTCCTCTGCATACGAATAAAACTTTGGAGGTCTCAGATGATTCAAGTTAAAGAATTAACTTGATGAGATCATAATGCAAAAGGCTATATTTTATTTGTCACGAAGAGGCACACATCCTTTGATAGGAGATAGATACACACATATATATAAAGTGTGTACATTTGACATACCAATAGGATGATTGCTTGACAATGTTATATACCAGCAAGCTGATGTGAATATTAGACAGTAATAAATGAAACATCAATGCTTCTAATACTAGAAATGAAAACTCTGAAGATCAAGGGAGGATGACTATTGTTGAACAATGATCAAGCATCAAGATCTAGACATATGTCTAATCTCTCTAGTTCTTTTTGCACTATTATCGAAACTTATAATGATTTATCTACCATAAATGCTATTTTGTGATTTTGACCTTTAGAAAATACCATACAATTATAATTTTGCACCAAAAATTTAGGTGATACTATATAAGTAGTGGAATATATATCTCAATCGACTTTATAGATAATTATGCTTGCTATTTAATATGAGTTTTCTAAGAAAAACATAAGGGATTTTAAGGCTAATAGATATGAGTGTTTGTTTATTTGTATATATCATGCATTTGTATTTAATGTTGTGTTTTATATAGTTTCTTGTTCTTTTTACAAGACCGAGGTCTATGGCTTCGATCTTTAGGTTAAGGTTATAAATAGACCTTTCAGCTTTATTTACTCTTCTATTTCTTGGTCAGTCTATAAATAAGTGCATGTAAACAATCTTCCTTCTTCTTCTATTATCTACATGATTTTCTAATTTGTGTATTTTTTGCGTGTTCTTGGATGCAAATAAGTTCTCCTTAATTATAAGCATGTTATATACGAGTGTGGTTCTACGCACAAATGCAAGTCTTTATTATATAATATAGCTCAAATTACCAACTTAGATGGATGAAACTTGAGATCATCTGTGAACTTCAATCAATCATGAATAACTCAAACCAGATGCCATATTCGCCAACAAAATGCACATTACTATATATGTAGTTATCTTTTTAATTTTCGGTTTAATTACATAAATAAATATTACGCATAATTATGTCTTGGACGTTAATTGCAAAATAATGACTATCTCAAATTCGTACGTATAGTTGCGTCTATTTTCAGCCATTATAGGTATAAGTGTGAACCACTATAAAAATGGCTACCCTCTTCTCAAGAACAGTGTCTGGCGTGCATCATTTTAACCACCTAACGACAACCTTGATTTTTTATTACATGAATGCAGCAAAGAATGACACAACAACTACATATATGAATGCAGCACGAGGAGTGGATTTTAATCATTTGCACGAATTTTCCTTAGCACAAGAAAATGCAAAGCACCCTAAGACCTCTACAGTTGGAACAGATTTGAAGCTGGAATGAACTTATATAGGAGAACAGGATAAGTTGCCTTTTGCGAAATAGATTTAAGTTGCTTAAATGTTGACTGAACTTTGGCCGTTAAGATATAATAATAAATGACATCAGATTTGAGCGAAACTTGAAGGATACATACAATATTAATCAAAGATTCAATACATGCTGTTGGATGTTTGGTAACATGCTTCTAAAGAAATAAAACAAAAAGGATTACGGGCTGTAACCTTACAGCAGAGGATCCGGTCTCTATAAATTTATCATACTTTTTTACATATTATATTATATAGATCTGGACATACTCTCACCGGTCGTTTATATCAAGTTTATAACCTTACCGTTACTAATAAAAAACAGGTACTTGTCCAAAAATAAACAACCTAAGATCCCGTCATGTTTAATAGGAATCTTTCCTTCCGAGTAACGCAATTTCAGTATATACCTATTTATTACATATTCGCTGCGAAGTTTAAATAAAAAAATGTTATATTTGTTTCTCCACTGAAAACATTTATCCTCCTAGAATTCTCCTCTGGAAAAAGGTATTACCCATAAACCACAAAATAGAGGTAATTGCAGAAAATTCTTTGGGTGTCCCACAGAGAAGTTTACAACAAAAAAACTACATAAAGAAACTGAAAGATTATTTTTGAAAAATCTCGGCACGTCTAAAGGGTGCGATGGAGCGATGACAACCATATCATCGATACCAGCCCTTCATCGATCAAGGGGAAGGATTCTTCCTTCTCCACAGAAGCACAGCTTTGCCAATGTGCTCCTCACTATCCCCTTCAGGATCACCCCACGCCTCGGTACTTGTCGTCGTGGGGGTGTTCTATTGTAAAGCACCACCAACACACACTTCGCCGATGCTAGCATGAACATGGAAGGGTCGGCTTCCATGAGGTAAGTAGCAAGGGAACAAGTGTGGATATTGACTCTCGGATGTCAGCGAAATTTAGGGCCATGCATTTCGGGAGGCCGCGATGATTCGTCACGGTCAGCAAATAGACTGAACATTTCACGATGTGTTCTTTTTTCGTTCACGCATTGACCTATTACAAGTTTTTTTGTGATTCGAGTTGGATCCATGCAGTTGGAATGGATTGGATACCGGTGTGGATACCGGTGTGGAAGGGATTGAGCGTGTGAATGTTATGAGAATGACGTTGGATTCATGTTTTATAATTAACAGGTAGAAAGATAATATATTGCAAAGGCTTCCAAAAATTTCACCCATGCCCCTAAAGTCACAAAAATTGCAAGGTAAGTACATCCTATATTGCTCCATTGTATGAGGACCTAGAAGTAATAATCGAATGTACAGATACGGCCTTCATCGAGAGTATAAACTTTTTTTGTCCCCCCCCCCTACCAGTCGTTACCTTCCTCCTCATTTCCTTTCTCATGAATATCTGCATGTCGGAGTAATTAAGAAGATAAACGGGGTTACCCCTGCAATTTTCAAAGATATGGAGTATAATTGTAGAAAGCCCTTGTTTTGATAATGTTATGGATTAAACTTGCTGCTATATTTGTATCAATAAAAGAAAAACGTACTGTGGAAACTAATGGAAAAATTACCTTTCCAGAGAAAGGAACACAGTTAAATAAACAAAGCAATCTGGAGAATAGAGAACCTTCTGCTGAAAAAAATATTAAAATGCGGTGAGCGTGGATCGAACACGCGACCTTCAGATCTTCAGTCTGACGCTCTCCCAACTGAGCTATCCCCGCAATGAAAATTTCAAATTTTTTATATATAGTAACAAAAACGTGTTTTGCAAGAATACCCTACAGTCCCATTGACCTTGGACGCCGTGTTTTTTTACAATAAGTCGTGAAATTGTGCGTGTGTACCACCTCCAGACGCGACCGGTGCGCTAATTATAATTTTCAACCCGTTAGAGTGAGCAGGTTGATCCTGTCAACCATGGGCTTGCAATCGGAGATGATACAGGCGATTTAATCAACAAAACCAGCGGCTATAGCAAGTTCATGGGATAGCAAATAATTCCGCCTCAGCAGGAGAGGTGTGGGGCATGAAGATGGCCTTGGCCTGCAGAAATTCGCCATTGGAATTGAAGATAACGATGTTGCTGCAGAGAGTGCTGCATCCACTTCTACGCGCAAATCAAACTTGAGATACTGCCAAGAGACTATGGCAACTTTTCTCCTCATCTTTGTCATTTCATGCGTGTCTGGTGATGTGGTGGAAACAAATTTGACAAGCTTATTGGGATCGGCCTTTTGATTCACGTGCTTCATGTTGCACCTTGCTGTCCATAGGCGATGAAGTAGAGAGGTGCATGTCTTCAAGTCTTGCCGGGCGAGTGAAGGCTACAAACAAACTCGACAATTCCCCACTGCGATCATATCAGACCTAACTCCTAGCTTGAACGCGACGACTCTGACAAATGTACATTCAACAAAAAGATGTTCTTGATTTTCCAAAACATATCCACAATGCGGGCAGCTCGCTTCGTAACTCGGAAGTTTCTGCTTCATCACGTTACGTGGGGGGGGGGGGGGGGGGGGGGGTTGCAGGAGTTGATTGGTCGACATAAACCAGTTTAATTCCAGGAGATAAATCTTTCAGCATGCTGTATCATTTTGCAAAGAGAAATATGTCGTGATTTAAAATGTCCTTCCTTCTGCAACAAGTAACTGATATGTTGCTTTTACAGTGTAAATCCTCTTTGGATGCGGTTTCCATGCAGTAATTTGTAGTTGGAATGTAAAGAGGAAGATTGGAATTCTCAAGCCAACTATCATGCCATATTACAATTTTGAACTATCTCCCGCTAACCATTTGGAATTGTAAAGCACGCATGCATCCTGTTAGATTCACAAATGCTTTCCAAAGCTGCGATTGATTAATTTTCTCCCTTGTTCCCCAGGAATCTTCATTACCGCAATACTTTGCTATCAATACTCTTTAAAAATCTCAATAGCAACCGTAGAAGAAGAGATTGGTTGGTCTTCGAGGCTATCTCACTCCACTACCACCATGGTGATTTGGGATTGCAGTTTTCCCCCAATATACAAGTTAGTAGTGTCTTTCATTTGGTTGAAATCCCCACCAAAAATCACGAGCAATAGTATCTAAACCTTGGCAAGTTTTCTGCTGTAGCTTCGTGGTAGCCATGAGATGGATGGGCAAGGGGGTTAGCACTCAAGTGAGGAGGACTGTTCTACCAGCTTGGAAAAGAGTTTTGTGCTTCCATCCAGCCAATTTATAGGAGGCTCTCTCAATCACCATGTAATGCACTTTGTTGCCTTTCCTTCCTTCCGCAACCCGAATATAGTTCTTAAATAGGGCTATGGATGTTAACCATATGTTTGATGGACCTGCGCAAAATGTCTGAGGTATTTTGCTGAACAATATCTTGGATTTGCCATAATTTATAAGTTGGCCGGATAGATAGCTGTAGTGCTGTACGATGTCTACTAGTGATGTGGATTCCGCTTTCGTTGCTTCTCTAAAAACATAAGATGGGTTATTTGTAAGGTTCTGGGCTAAGGTCATCGATCTATTATCGAGGAAAACTGGTATGACAATTTATTGGGTTCGAGTCCAGATGGGCTCGTTAGCAACCACCTAAAATGTTTAAGTCAAGTTGTCAAGTAGTAATCCCCACCACTTATAACCCACACATAGACTTCGTGAGTTTTAGATGTGGGACTATCTTTGGGGGGTTGGGGTGTTACAACCTCCCTCACTTATTCCTAGTGACAGTGATAGCTACACGCCTTGGATAGTCTTTTCCTCATATCTTTTTATAGGGGCGGCTCCACCTCTCAGGTAGCCCTTTCCATTATCAACCGGAAATTGGCTCTGATACCATTTGTAACGTCTGGGAATTAGATCCTGTTGGGTTTCTATGCTATTGTTCCAGCCCCAACTTGGGGGGCTTGTAATTTGACCCCTTTCCAGGGGTATCTCTGCAATTTCCCAGCAAATGGGAGCCCCACTCGGCTGTCCCATTTTGCAGTACGCAAGAAGCCCTCTTTTGGCTTATCCAGTGAGCATCGGCCCCAATTTTTTCAGAGAAGAACGCAGCCTCTCCCTTCCAGCACATAGACGCCAGCAGCAGGGGTTTTCTAAACCCATCTTCTCCTTCTTCCTCCACGCGAGCGGGAGAGCAAGAGAGAAAGAGGCCGTGATCGAGGGCAGCAGCAGCTCGAGTCTTTGGCACAGCGGCTAGGGCTTGGAGTTGGGCGTGGGAGCATCGGTTGGGCGTGCTCGAGAGGAGCAGCGGGAGGTCGTTGGGAACGACCTTAAGGAGCCGAAGCCGTGTTTGGGACTCCATCCGGGAGCCCACAAGGGGAGTTACTTTGTCCTCCTTGTCTTAAAGCAATATTGGTATAGTTGGATACCTAGGGATAGTTTGTTCCTTGTTGAAGAACTATCCATTGTGTGTGGCTTGTACCTCGATTTTGTGGGCAACGAAACCAGGAAGAACTTTGAGACATTTGACCGTAGTCAATCGTTGCCGGTCTTGCCCCGTGGTTTTTCCCTTGCTCACATCGAGTAAGGATTTCCACGTAAAAATCTTTGTCTCGTGTGGTGCTTGCTTGCTTGCGGTTGCTTGTCTTTGTTACCATTGAGTTCCTGTATGGGGAACATATATATTCTTGGTGTGCCATCTTTGCTGCAGGACAGTTTAGGGGGATATATCCTGGTTGATTGATTGTTTCCGCATTCTCCATATATCCCCAACAAGTGGTATCAGAGCTCAGGTTTGAGCAATGGGCAAAGATGATGAAGGCACAATGATCAAGCTTACAAGTAGCAATTAGCAGATTTGGAAGGCCAAGATGGAAAACATTCTATATTGCAAGGACCTCCACGATCCCGTGGAGGGGGAGAGCGCCAAGTCGGAGAATATGTCCGCAGGAGAGTGGACAAAGTTGAACCGAAAGGCCATTGGGACCATTCGGAAGTGGCTTGACATGTCGGTCTTCCACCATGTTGCCGAGGAGACGAATGCCAAGGAGCTATGGGACAAGTTGTCCGAGCTCTATGATCAGAAGACCGCAACCAACAAGGCTTTCTTGATTAGAAAGCTTGTGAACTTGAAGTACAAGGACGGGTGCAAAGTGGCAAAGCACTTGAATGACTTCCAAAGCATAATCAACCAGTTGACGTTCATGAGTTTGACACTTGATGACGAACTGCAGGCACTTCTCTTGTTGGGTTCTTTTCCAGACAGTTGGGAGACCTTAGTTGTCACTGTGAGCAACTCTGCAAAGGATAGCAAGTTGACCATGGCTATGGTCAAGGGCAGTCTCCTCAATGAGGAGATTAGACGTCGCTCTTCGGGAGAGGCATCCTCCTCTTCACATGTGTATGCAGTTGAGAGGAGAGGAAGATCCAGCAGCAGAGGAGCTTCACAAGAGAGGCAGAAATCCAGAGACAAGTCCAAGGGCAGAGGAAAGTGTCACCATTGCCAGAAACCCGGTCACTGGAAGAGAGACTGCAGGGTTTGGAAGAGAGAACAAGCTGAAGCCAAGAAAGAACAGAAAAAGGAAGATGGGAATTTAGCTGCAGTTGTGGCAGATGAGAGTGCAGATGAGGTGATTCTCACCATCCAGGACCAGTGCTTGCACGCAGGTGATAATCACAAATTATCGAGGGTCTAAATACGTCGCTGTGGCGACCCACAATAAAATGCGATTAATCAACAATGAACCCACAATCAAATATCAATCAATGAAAAATAAGTGTGGAGTCAAATTTATTTTTAACTCTACATAAAAGATGTATAGGTGCAAGTACGTAGAGAGTTCGAACACAGGGAACAAGCAGGATAGTTCAAGCAAGTGCTAAAGTGTGTGTGAGTGTGTGATGTGTCTACACTAAGCAAGCAAAGAAAGGAAATTTTTGTGGGTTTTTAATTTTTAAATTTTTTTATTTTATTTTAATTTTTAATTTTGTATTTGATTTTTAATTTTCTGATTTTTATATTTTATATTTTATATTTTTTTTATTTCTTTTTCAATATTGGAAAGTAGAGGCAATATAATAAAAAGCAAGCTAAAATATTTATAAAAATGCACAAAAATACTCAAAAATTCAGAAATAAAATGTTTTTGGTATTTTTATAATTTTCTACTATTTTTGTGATTTTTGGGGGTTTTTCTAGGTGTTTTTGATATTTTTAAATACTGAAATAAGAGAAAATAGTGGAAATAGGGCTGGCTGTGACAAAAATGCAAGTTAAAAATACCAACCAGTAATCAAAATGTTTCACACTATTTTTTTATGAAAAGAACAAAATAAGGGACAAACAGAAGTTGAGTTTGTATTTTTTGGATTTTTCTACTATTTTATATATTTTTTTGAAGTTTTTAAGTGTTTTTAAATTTTTAGTATTTTTCTTTTGAGATTTTTAATGATTTTTGGACTGACACTAAAATAGGATAAAATAGACACTAGGTGATTTTTTTGGAATTTTTGGAGGTGTTTTAATATTTTTTTGATATTTTCTAAGCTAGACAGTACACAAAAAGGGTGTTTTTGATTTTTAATAAATATAAAACTAAAGTAAAATCAAAAACTAAATAGGTGGCGTTAAAATACACATATCCAGATGCTTAAATCTATTTTTGTGAAATTTTTGGGCTCGAAATGATCATTCAAATAAATATAACAAGCATCCAAACATTAAACAGGCCTGGCAGGGGTATATGTGCAATATTTAAAACATCCAGGGGCATACATGCAAATATCCGCAAAATGTTGAACTTAATAATCAATTTCTGGAACCAAAATGCAATTACAAAAGCCGCCTGGGCACGCTCACAATTTTCCCACCAGGGCGCGTGACTTGCACGCGCCTGGGAAGGACTGAAATGTAATTTTTCGAAACCCTGGGGGTCTACTTGCAAAATACCCAAAAATATTACACTGGATACGAAAGTTTTAGGGCTAAAACAAAATACACAAAAGCCCGAGGGTTCCTCTGCAAAATGCCCACACCTCACGTGTACAGGTCACGTGAGGTGACGTGGCTGAGGACCTAGATGCAAATAAACAAAGTTCGGGGGCGTTTGTGCAAATTTTACAAAACTTTTACACTACAGACAAAAGTTTAAAGACTAAAAAGTAAATACAAAAGGTGCGAGGGTGTAGATGCAAAATACCCTCGACGCGTGGATCCAACGGCTATCGGTCTTCACTTATACACGTGGCGTGAATCCACGGGTCGACGACGCTTCGCTCGGACGGCTGAGATTAGATCATCAGGGGACGATCGGACGGTGAAGTCGGGGTGCGATCCAACTGCGTCTGCTCGACCTGGGGCGGGCTCCTCGATCCAACGGCTTGGGGGCGATGAGGAAGAACAGCGAAGAACGCCGGCGAGGCGGACTTCGCCGCTCCAGATCTTCGTCCTCCGGCGAAGTTAGGGCTCCAAAATGGCCGTGAAGCTTCCCCTGGTCCTTCTCTATCGACTGGTGGCGGCAAAAAGCCCCGGCGATGGCCGAGGGGCTCGCTGAAGGGCGGCGGAGCTATAGAGCTCCGCTAGCTCCGGCGAAGCTCCAGATTCGCCTCCAGGCTTCCATGAGTGAACTTGGACCTGCAAAAAGCATTAGAAGGTCCAGGGCAAAGTGCCTGGACCTGGAATGGGTCTAATCGATGCGCGAGGCGAGGTGACGATGGGTGGCCGGAGGTGCGCTCCGGCGAGGATGATCGATTTGGCGAAGGAGTGAATGTAACTCGAAATTTCTTGAGGGCTTTTAAAGCTACGGGTAACAGGAAGCTAATGGGCTAAATAGAAAGGCGGGGCGATGCCCTCGATGGCCGGAGCCAGAGGAGAAAGAGTACCTCGACGCCGGCGGTTGGCGGAGGTGATGGAGGCTCCCTCGACTTCGCGCGCCTTGGCTGAAGGGCTGGCGGTGGAGCTGTCACCTCCACGGAGCTCAGGAGCACGGAGATGGCGCTGAAGGGTGGACCAAGGGGACTCGATTCGAAATGGAAGAGGGGGAGTTGGTTTTAAGTGGTTTGACCCAAGGTGACAGGGGTCCAAAGACCAAGGGATATCTTGCGAATCTTGGGTCCGACGACCAAGATTAAGCTTGGGCGAGTGAGATAGATGGTGGGTGAACAATGTTGCAGAAGGATGCAACACGAAAATGTGAAAGAATTGGCCTAGAAAAAACCAAAAATATGGCTCAAAAACCAAGCCTGACATGGGCTACAGGGGTAGGTCAGACTGTTGACCTAGGTCAACAGTCCTGACCTCCTGGTTGGTCCACGTGGACCAACCAGGAAAAACCCTGGAAAAACATTTAATAATTCTATTTAAAATACTAAATGGCCGAATTAGACAAAAGTTATAAAATAAAAAATGTTCAAAATTTTATTTAGTATTTTATTCTGATTTTTATTTATTTTTATGACTTATATTTTTACAAGTTGCCTTTTTAACCCTATATAGGTACAATACCTATGTATTTTGATATTTTATTTTTATTTAGGTATTTTATTTTCATTATTTTTATTTAGTATTTTATAAAAATGTAACATACTTTTATATACATAAATATATTTTTATTGTATTTTTCTGTTATGTTTTGTATATTTAATAAAATACAAGTGTATTCTATACAGGTATAAGTATGTGCAGTATGCCTATGTATTCTTTATATAGGTATTTTTATTTTTATTTTTCTTTGCATTTTATTTCAATTTTAATGCACATATGTATTATAAGTAATATTCACAAAATTATAAAAATATAAAAATGAATAAATAATGAATAAAGAATAAATTGAATATTTTATTCAGTTCAAGTATACAACAGGGGTCCAAAACTCAACTTTCAAACCGTAGCTCCGCCAAATGCGAAACCACCGCCATTGGATAGATTATTTTATTCTATATACAATTAAAGGTGAGTTTGCTACATTTGGAGTTGTCAGTTGTGAGATACGGGTCTGGAAAGTTGGGATTTTGGATTCTTATTCAGACCATAACTTTTTGTCTGTACATGATTTTTCTGTGAAATCAATTTGGTATTTTTCTTTATAAAATTATCTACAACTTTCATGTACAAAGTTTCTTTATTTGATGTACAAAAATTGGAACCAAAAGTAGGTCCCAAAATGAATAAAGAATGAACAGGAAGTATAGGTATTATATTGTATTTCTGACCTTATCTCCCCCTACTTTATTCCTTGTTGACCTATTCATCAAGATGCCAAGGTCTCGGGGGTTTTGGGTCATAAAATATTTACAATATTTTATTCTTTTTCTTTTCTTTATTTATTCTATAATTTTGGCCTTAATTACAGTAATTTATACACTGTTTAGATGCACATGCATGAATGCTAAGATGCTCTATTTAAGGGTATTTATAGGTATTTGCTAGGGTTTTTGGTGCCAAAATGATAGAATAAAGATGATGAAATGTGGATTCATCATCCCCCTATACTTTACCTTTGCTAGTCCCTAGCAAACACTTATGCAATAAGTGCAAAAAGAAAAACAAAGAAAAGAAAAAGAAGAACTTGGATTTTATCTGATTGTCAAATTTGTCTTCACAAAATCAAAGTTTGGAGCTTAAGTCGGACCTTTGGATTTTTAGTGCGGGCGGAACCTTAGTGAGAACCGTGTTTGAAATCCAACAGTCCTTGAGAATCCCAAAACTCTGTCCAAGTCTCCTCAATAGCCAGGTCAGAAATGCTTCAACTCAAACGCAAACTCTTACGACTATGAATCTGACTTGTACAGTGTGAGTGATGGTGGCTCTCCCCAACTAGAATGACAAAGAAACTGACTTCTCCAGTACAACAACCCAATGATTCCCCAATCCAGCAACTCCATCCTCGAGGAGCGGGGTATTCCCTTCTAAGTTCAAGTGGCAACCAGCTCAAGAGGAGGGGGTGAAGAGAAGAATGGACGGTAGCCAGTGTAGCTACCTATCCTTGGATGCAAGACCAGTGTAGTCAAGTCATCCTGCTGCAGGCTCACATGATATGACTTTGGAACTCAAGCTTGCTTATTGACTTTGTACTTGCAGGCTTTTTATTTTTGTACATGCCTGAACACACATTTTTTTTTGAATACTATATACAGCAGCATTTACATAAGGAGTTTTTCCTCTTGAGCCAGTAGACTATCCCTCTTTTGAAGCTTTATCGCAACCCACAGCCTCCTGTCTTTAGACTTCCTAATCACTGGACGGGTTGGGGTGCACTTCCCTCCCTAGAGGAGGACAAATGTTTCCACTTGTGTGCGTCTCATACCGGCAAATCCAATCCCCTCACCACTCCAACTGAGTTGAGCCATGTGAAAGGTGCAGGTGTCCAAGTTAGGTCATTATCAACAAGAGTCGTGCGTGTGCTCCGAAATACTCTACTTAGGCAGTCAAGAATCCATTGAACCAAGTCCCGTGATCCTCAAAGAATTAAGTCAACTAGACCTGAAGTACCTCAAACCTGGTTCCTATAAGGTTCCTGTTATTAGGTAGATTATAAGGTCCAATCAAGCTCCAATCTCCGGATTTTACTTAGACTCATTCAACTATCAAACTCAATCCGAAAAATGCGGATGCTATGCAATGTTATGCAGAAAATATTTTTGTGATGCAATTTTCAAGAATTTTTGAACTTTTTATGGATTTTTGAAAAGATGATGCATGCAAGTGCAGATGCAATTTTTTTTGTATTTTTCAAAAAGATTTTTCAAATGTTTTTGGATTTTAATTTTGCAAATGTTTTTGGGAATTTTTGAAAACAAAAAGATTTTGGCTGAAAAATAGGTTAAAATATGTACACGGGAGTGCTTCTTTGTATATACCAGAGGTGGATTTTAAGAATTTACAAGGGTAAGTGATCAATTTTATACATATATACATAAGATGGATTTTGGTGTGATGTGTATATTCCTCAAATTTATTTGACACAAGCTTTTCACACAAAGAAAAGAAGTTTTACAAACCACACATTTTACACAGGTTGAAAACACGAAACAAAATATTTTCAAAATAGTTTTCAATAGATGTTCACAAAGATTTTCAAACTATTTTTCAAACATTTTGCAAAAAAACATTTCCACTTGATTTATTAATCAGTAAATACAAAAAGAATTTGAGGAATAACCACATCTTTTTATTAAGAATTTTTAATGAATTTTAAAGAATTTTTAGCCATATTATTGAGAAAATACGAAAGTACGAGTTATGGCTAAAGTATATACGTAGTATATACGACCCCCTATACTTAGCTTGAGCTATGTCCTCATAGATCGGAGAGAAAAGAGAAGACATAACTCGTACTAAGTATAGACAAGTCTAAAGAATAAAGGAATAATAGATGAATAAATGAATGAGAAGTTGACCGTCCCCCCCTATACTTAGGATCAAATAATCCTAAGTATAGCAGACTGTACACAACGCAGGGAGGGTCAAGGGTGGGAATGAACAGATCGTACTCAAACTGTCTCCCCCTATACTTAGGGTAAGATATCCCTAAGTATAGACAAGAAGAGGAGACAATGGAGAGGATCGAAAGGAATAGAAGAAACTCGGGGTGCCAACCCCCCTATACTTAGGACAAAGTACGTCCTAAGTATGGAAAACTGTCAACAAGGGCGACACCTTTTTGATAGATAAAGAAGATAGAAAAGGAAAAGAAGAAAAGAAGAAAATAAGAAAATAAATTGACAGACAACAGAATGATATAAACAGATGGATCTGTACAACGGGGAATAGAGTTGATCACCATGTATGAAATGCAGATGATGAGAGTCAAGGGGCACATCTCATACCAGAAGAATGGGGGCAACGTCAATGGTCGGCGGATCATGATCAAGATATAGTTTCAAGCGTTGACCATTGACGCGGAAGGTAGAGGAAGATGACGGTTCAGATATGTCGATGCTGCCATTGTCATGTACCTTCCTGACCACATACGGTCCTTTCCACTTGCTTTGTAACTTCCCTGGAAATAACTTTAGCCTTGAATCAAACAACCATACTCTCTGATCTGGCTCAAACTGTTTATGGCTGATATGCGAATCGTGCCATGTCTTCACTTTCTCTTTGTACTGTAGGCTGTTGGAGAAGGCTGTATCTCTCAATTCCTCCAGGGCTGCCAATTCTGCTCTTCTCTGGTCTCCTATACTCTCGGGATCTAAAAGCAATTCTGTAACTGCCCAAAAAGATTTGTGCTTGATTTCCACTGGCAAATGGCACGGCTTGCCATAGACGAGACGAAAGGGAGATGTTCCCAATGGATTCTTGAAAGAAGTCCGATAAGCCCACAAGACCGAGTCCAAAAGCTGTGACCAATCCTTTCGGTCTGGGCGGACAACTTTCTGCAAGATAGTCTTTATCTCCCTATTCGATACTTCGGCAAGACCATTAGTCTGAGGGTGATAAGGAGTGGCAACCCGATGGTCAATGCCGAACTCGTCTGCAAGGGCCCTGACTTTGTCATTGATGAAGTGAGACCCCCCGTCTGAAATCAAGACTCTAGGTACTCCGAACCGTGAAATGATATTTTTCCTCAAAAATTTGCAAACGGTTTTAGCATCTGCGGCTCGGGCGGGGATGGCCTCAACCCATCGGCTGACATAATCCACAGCGAGCAAAATATGCTCGAATCCCTGACTCTTAGGAAATGGGCCCATGAAATCAATTCCCCATGCATCAAAAACCTCACAGAAGTGAATGGGTTGCATGGGCATCATGTCTCTCTGTCCGCAGGTTCCCATTTTCTGACAGTCAGTACATCTCTTCACGAACTCATCAGAATCCTTGAAGAGAGTAGGCCACCATAGGACGGATTGAAGCACCTTCTGTGCTGTCCTTTTTCCAGAATGATGTCCTCCTGCCTCAAGCTTGTGGCAGTATGTGAGGACGCTATGTTGCTCTTCTTGAGGAATGCACCTCCTCCAGATACTATCCCCTCCTTCGTGATAAAGGATGGGATCCTCCCAATGGTAAAACTTGGCCTTAGCTAGGAAGGTCTCAAGTTTCTGCCTGGGCCAACCCTGAGGGACTGTCTTGGCAACAAGATAGTTTACAAAGTCAGCATACCACGGGAGTGAGGTGACAGCCAAGATCGCCTCATCTGGGAATGTCTCTGTGATAGGTGCGCTGGGCTCAGATTTCTCGAGATTCTCCAATCTGGAGAGATGATCCGCCACCACATTCTTGACTCCAGGCTTATCCTTAATTTCAATATCAAATTCCTGGAGTAGAAGGATCCATCTGGTGAGACGTGCTTTGGCATCCTTCTTAGCCATTAAGTACCGGATGGCGGTATGATCAGTGTAGATTGTCACTCTAGATCCGAGAACATACGATCGATACTTATCAAGGGCAAAGACTACGGCCAGCATCTCTTTCTCAGTCACAGTGTAATTCCGCTGCGCGGCATCCAAAGTCCGGCTGGCGTAGTGAATGGCGAACGGTAAACCATCCCTCCTCTGTCCAAGCACAGCCCCAACGGCAAAATCTGAAGCATCCGTCATGATCTCGAATGGGAGAGACCAATCGGGCGGCTGAAGGACAGGAGCTGAGACAACCATATTCTTGAGAGTCTCAAATGATTCAAGACACTTATCATTAACAATAAACTCGGTGTCTTTGGTGAGCAAGTCAGTAAGCGGGAGGGCAATTCGACTGAAGTCCTGAATGAACCGTCGGTAGAAACCGACATGCCCCAGAAAAGACCGTAACTGACGCAAATTGGACGGCGGATTGAGTTTTCTGATGATATCCACCTTAGCCGGATCGACCTCCATGCCCATGTTGGAGACGATATGACCAAGGACCGTCCCCTGAGTCATCATGAAATGACTCTTCTCCCAGGATAAGACAAGATTGACCTCAATGCAGCGCTTCAGCACACGGTCTAGGCAGTCAAGACAAGCGTCGAACCCGTCGCCATAGACCGAGAAGTCATCCATGAAGACCTCTAAACAGTCACCCACCATGTCCGAAAAGATGGACAGCATGCACCTTTGGAATGTCGCCGGAGCGTTACATAGACCAAAGGGCATCCGTCTGAAAGCATAAGTCCCAAACGGACAGGTGAATGTCGTTTTCTCCTGGTCTTCGGGCGCAATGGCCACTTGGTTGTATCCAGAGTACCCATCAAGAAAGCAATAATGACTCTTCCCAGCTAGCCGCTCGATAATCTGATCAATAAAAGGTAGCGGGAAGTGATCCTTCTTGGTGGCCTCATTCAATCGGCTGTAGTCCACACAGACCCTCCAAGAAGTTGGTACTCTGGTAGCGATCTCCTCTCCAGACTCATTGACAACTGTAGTGATACCCGTCTTCTTGGGTACCACATGTAACGGACTTACCCATTTGGAGTCGGAGATGGGATAGATGAAATCGGCGCTCCACCACTTGGAAATTTCTTTCATGAGTACATCTCGAAGATTCGGGTTCAGCCGTCGTTGGAACTCACGCGACGGCTTAGCGTTATCTTCAAGATAGATATGGTGGGAGCAAAGATTAGGGCTCAGCCCTTGGAGATCAGCTATACTCCAACCGATTGCCTTGCGGTTTCTTTCAAGAACCTCCATCAGACGAGATTCTTGTTCTCCAGTCAAATCTGCCGAGATAATGACTGGGTGCATTTCTGGCTCTCCATCAAGGAATCTGTACTTCATTGACTGCGGCAGAGGTTTTCGTTCTGGACAACTGGGAGGTGGCAGATCCGGTTTCTGATATGTCTGTGTAAATGCTACCAGGTCTGCATGGGAGAACTCTCGCTCTGCATGAATCTCTGACGAAGGGCGGCCCTCTGAATCAACGATAAACTGCACCGGCTCGCACTCTGTCATGGTTGTTGGCTCAGTAGGAATCAGACAAGGTAAATAGTCATCAAAGTCATCCCAATCAATGTCTGAATCCGAGGGATCAGAAGATGATGAGCAAGATTGAAATTCCTCAGCACCACTCATCACAACACTGTCAGCCTCAGAAATATCCTCATCCAGGGATGTGCTCTCCCGGCTCTCGACTGCCATGAGCTTGAGATATAGAGAATCTGTCGGCAAGGCGAGGGTCGGTGCTACGGGATCTTTCTAGTTGGATTCATCATCAGTCATCTCGAAATCACAAACCTGGTGGATGTCTAGCTCCTCCTCTGTCATCTGCTCGGTTTCGCTGGACTGTTCTGAGCATTCTGCCTCTCTGGCTCTGATCTCGTCGATCGTCTCTATTTGTATGGTTTCGCCCTCTACGCGAAACCTACCTTCCCGCTATCGTGGTCGGTCACCGCCTTGGCTGTGGCCAAGAATGGACGTCCGAGAATGATGGGGGCATCAGTTACCGACTCAGGGATCTCCATGTCCAACACAACGAAGTCCACGGGGAATTGCAGGCCCTGAATGGTAACGACCATGTCTTTCAATAACCCCTTCGGCCTCTTAATCGACCTATCAGCAAACTGAAGGACGGTTCTGCTTCGAAGAAGAGGGCCAAACTCGAACTGCTTGAGTAAGGCTGCCGGAAGGAGGTTAATTGAAGAGCCGTTGTCTAATAGAGTACGATCAAACTGCTACTCCTGAATCTCGCATCTGACATAAGGAGCTCCTGCGTCTGGTCGCTTGGCTGGCAATGTTTTCTGAATGGCGCAGCAAGTGTCATGAGTGAGCATATGGATTTGATCTCTGTGCCTCTTCTTCCTTCGAACAGTAGTTGTCTCTTTCAAATTCTTCTTGAAGAAGGGGATATGCTCAAATGCTTCTCGTAGAGTCAGCTGAATATGAAATCTGTCAATCATCTCGTTGCCGAACTCTACCTGTTGGCTCTTTTTTGGATTTTCTTTTTTATTCCCCTTCGCTCGGCGGAGTGCCTCAGGGAAGGGGATTGTAGGGGCCTCCTCAGATGGAGGACTAGGAATCGGTCCCTGTGCCTGTGAAGACGGAGAGTCCATACGAAAATCCTCATTCACCACATATGGATTCGTAATTTGAACAGAAACCTTTCCTTTATTCATATTTTTGTTTTTGTTTTTGTTCCCACAGTCTCTAGATACAAAATGTGGCAACATCACAGATGGCTCAACAAAAGTGGATGTGGTGGCCTCAGTACCACCACTAGCACCTGTCTCCGCGGCATCAGCACCGCGCTCTGGTTCAGCATCCAAATGGTGGCATCAGCACCACCGTCTGCATCTGGTATCACGACGGCATCAGCACCGTCGTCCTGGTCTCCATCATTGGTGGCATCAGCACCATCGTCTTCAACATCATCTGTAGCGGCATCAGCACCGCTCCTCTGCTCCTCTGGCGCTCCTGGTTCGGCATCAGGTTGTCGCTCAGAAGAGGCGCCGCCGGCTGGCATCCTACCGCTCCTAGTAGTCACAAAATCAGCATCATTCACAAAAGAAGACATATCATTCAAATCGTCACTAGGAGAGGCATCCTCTATGAACTCTACCTGCTCAGATTTTCTTTTTAAGTTATTAGGATTAGGTTCGATCTGAGCGGTTATGGCGGCCTTACCTTTGATGATTTCCCGCATCTCCTACCGGAACTCATCCATTTCTTGCCTGAAAGATGCTCGCTGTTCAGATAGCAAGCGGGCAAGATCATCAAGGGCTGGGTTCTCATAGGCTGGACCCTGAGAACCGGATGGCTGTCCTTGCTGGAAATGGGGTTGCTGCTGCTGGTGTTGCTGCTGATACTGGGGGGGAGGCTGGGCATAAGAATGCTGAGGCGGCTGTCGCTGCCTCCACTGTTGTCCCTGATAGGCGGGACGAGGACCACTCTGATACTGTTGTGGCTGGGCATACTGGGGCTGCTGGTGTTGTGTCGACTGGCTGTTCTGCTGTCCTTGGGCAGGAGGATGCTGCTGGGACGAGGATCCACCATTCCCCCAACGGAATCCGGGGTGATCCCTATGAATTGCGGGCTGAGGGTATCGGTCATACCAAATCCCGTTGACTTCCATCAACGGTTCCTGCTCGAAGGAAGGTGGAGGAAGAACTGCCAGTGGCTGCTCCGGCTGATATACCACCATCTGCGTCTCCTGAGATGGCGGTTGCTCTGGATGGTACTGCAACAATGGAACCGGCTCCGCCTGGATATGGTTCACCTGGCGGTATGAGGTGGAGGCCTAGTTGGGATTGTTGCTGCTGGAAGCAACCTGTGACCTGGGAGGCTGTTGTGAATGGGCATGTGCCTCCTGAATACAGAGAATTTGAGTTTTCAGGTCACTCATTGTCTTGGTGAGAAGGTCCATCTGGTCTAGACCTTGGTTCTGTTTCTTTTCGAGGATCTCCATGCGGTCCAGCTTTTCGCTAATAATGCCCATGTCGGCTGCTGCTGACTCGGCTTGTGCTGCGGCTACCGACGTTGTGCTGGGACCGGCATCGATGCGGGCGATCCTCTGAAATGATCCCGCTCCTTGCGGGGGCTTCTGCTGATTGTAGACTCTGGCCTGGGTCATCACTGTGGAGTTCTCTGCCATACCTTCATAGATGGCCCAGACGTCGTCTTCTCCCTTGGAGAAGTAGGACCCACCGCAAGAGGCGTTCACAAGCCCCTGCAGCTCCGGTGTCAGCCCACAGAAGAAACTCTGCACCAGGTGGGGCTTGGAGATATCGTGATGTGGACACCGGTCTATGAGCTCTCTGAATCGATCCCATGCTTCATGGAACTGTTCATTTGGGATCATGACGAAGTTGCTGATCATGGCTCGAGCTGCGTTGGTCCGGCCGAGGGGATAGTATTTCTTCAAATATACGGACCGGAGATCTGCCCAAGTATCGACGAATCGCCCTAGATGCTTGAGCCAATATGCGGCTCGATCAACCAATGAGAACGGGAAGGCGATCATCCTGATAGTGTCCTCGGTCAACAACCGATCATGGATAGTGCTGCATATCATTTCGAATTCTTGGAGATGGAGGTGCGGCTCTTCGGTCGGCAACCCATGAAACTTGGGTAGCAACTGAATCGTGTGGTGCCGAAGCTCGAAGTCTCCGTGGATTGGCGGGAGTCTGATCCACCGGTGAGTGAGGGATGAAGCTGGGTTGTGCAGTTCCCTCATGATAGTCTGTGGCGGTCGCTCACCGTCTGGGTCGCCTCCTCCTGCATCGGGTCCTCCTCCTTCTCCGCCACCGCCTCCTCCAGGTCGGTTCTCTCTCAGCTGCGCTATCTCTCTCATCAGATCACCCATGAATGTTCCCTGGTCACGGATCTGTCTCTGCATATTTTCCAGGGACGCTAGTAATGAATTGTTGATGGCCGCCTGATCGATTATGAATGGAGGGTGATCGTGGTCATCTGGGTGCTCGCCTCTGTCTGCCATTGCTTGATTCTCAGAAAATGCAAAAGAGGCCATTTCAGGTGCTGTAGAATGAGCTGAGCTCTGCGATGCACTGAATTCTGAAATGATTGGACTGAGGGAAGGAGAAGGGGAAGGGTGGTCGAGGGGGAACAGGGTGGATGTGAACTCGGGTTCGGAGAGCGGACTCTCCGAGTTATTCCTAGATGAATAAGGAGGAGTGCTGGATAGCGGTGCCGACAAGGTCGGCCTAAGAGATCTCCGTCTCATCATCTTGATTATTTGAGAAGAGTGGGGATAATGCAAGAGAAGAAGAAAATGAAATGCAACAAAATTGTGCACGATTGTGCGGTGTTTTTGATCTTGACCTTAATAAATCTAACAATCAAACACAAAGCAAGGGTAAGTTCACCAACTCAACTCGTGAAGCCGTGAAGGTTCGGCTTTTATCTTGTCAATTTTAGCTTGTTTTTCAGGCAATTATCTTTTCACGAGTCCTTAGAGCGCTACGCCTATAGGAGCGAGAGTACTGCCAGGAAAGTGTCCCCGTACTTGTCCTCCTCCTGTGTAACCTGTAACTTGCGCTTTTTTGAGGTCCTTGTAACCCTTCCTGGATCCCTACTCAGCCAAAGAAAAGAGAGAGGAAGCCGATAGGCGAAACCGATACTTCGGACCTTGCTCGCAACGGAATCACCCGTGAGCGTACAAGGTCCTACTCGGACGCAGCCGGTGAGACAGACACACCCGTGAAGGCGTGGCCTAGGCTCGGTACTTCGGACAAGGTCGACGCTCACACAATAGTGAGTCACCAATGGCGACCAAGTCCTACTCGACTACGTACGATAGTAGCGCCAATACTTCAGAAATCCAGGCGATACACAAGGCAGCCACAAGTTGGGTTTTTGGCTCTAATCCTTACGAAGCGCTCACCTCACTTGGAAGGAAACCTTCCTATGCAACCTGAAGACAAGTGAGGGTGTTACTCTCCCCAAGCAATGAATCCAATTACCAATTTTATTTTGGCCGAGTTTTCTTTAGCAGTCCCTTTTTTTAATTTTTTTGGTGTTATCGCTTCTTTTGAGTCAATTCAAACAAGCGCCTAACGGTTTTTGTATTTTTCCTTTATCCTACTTTGTTCCAAAAACAGAGGGAGAATAGAGTCGGAAAAGCCGTGCAAGTCGACACCAAGGTGGAAATCTCACCTTTGTGCCTAGATGATGCGTGCAAAGTAAGAGGACTTACAGCGAATCCCAGCTCTCTCCATGCGGGATGCAAAGCAGAATTTTTAAACCTAAGCTATATGGCGATATGCAAGCGGAAATCGTCCTAGAACAGGCAACTGCTAGCGTGAAGAACCACAAGCTAGCTAGCAACTCCTAATCCGAGTGTCCGGTCTAGGCTCACCCCTCCTCTGCCCAACACATTTGGGGTAGGAGAAAGCGCTTGTTCGGGTGTGAGCTCGCGGCGCGTGGATTTGGAAGCTACTAACTAACTGTTTAATTAGTCTAAGTCCAAATATGTATCTATAGGAGCATGCAAATATAATTAAGTGTTTGGACCTATTCTAATCGAGTCAAGAAGACCTAGAACTAAGAGCTCAATCCACAAAAGAAAGTGAAAAATGAAAACAAAACCGGAAAATGACTGCGATGAAAACGCGATAAAATCCGCGGTGAGCCTCCGGGTGAACAAACACCCGGAAGTTAGGCCCGAATGTTCAAGTGTCCAAGTCCAAGTGTACCTGTATTATTACAAATTAAATGAATCACTCTCTCACCAAAAATAAATGAAAACTAATCTAATCACTCTCTCTCTCACTCCTTGCTCTCTCCTGCCGGCTTGGCTAAGAATAGCCGGCTCCGCTTCCCAAGGATGCGTCGGGTCACCTAGGTGATCCGCCTCGCTCCGCGGTCCCTCGCAAGAAGACAAAGAAGAGTGGTCAGATAGCTCAACAAGATATATCAAGATGTAAGAGATGAAAAATGCTATGATAACAATCACACAATCAATCAAACAAAATATGAACTACTCGTTGTTGCTCCCCGGCAACGGCGCCATTTGATAAACGCGAATTATCGAGGGTCTAAATACGTCGCTGTGGCGACCCACAATAAAATGCGATTAATCAACAATGAACCCACAATCAAATATCAATCAATGAAAAATAAGTGTGGAGTCAAATTTATTTTTAACTCTACATAAAAGATGTATAGGTGCAAGTACGTAGAGAGTTCGAACACAGGGAACAAGCAGGATAGTTCAAGCAAGTGCTAAAGTGTGTGTGAGTGTGTGATGTGTCTACACTAAGCAAGCAAAGAAAGGAAATTTTTGTGGGTTTTTAATTTTTAAATTTTTTTTATTTTATTTTAATTTTTAATTTTGTATTTGATTTTTAATTTTCTGATTTTTATATTTTATATTTTATATTTTTTTTATTTCTTTTTCAATATTGGAAAGTAGAGGCAATATAATAAAAAGCAAGCTAAAATATTTATAAAAATGCACAAAAATACTCAAAAATTCAGAAATAAAATGTTTTTGGTATTTTTATAATTTTCTACTGTTTTTGTGATTTTTGGGGTTTTTTCTAGGTGCTTTTGATATTTTTAAATACTGAAATAAGAGAAAATAGTGGAAATAGGGCTGGCTGTGACAAAAATGCAAGTTAAAAATACCAACCAGTAATCAAAATGTTTCACACTATTTTTTTTATGAAAAGAACAAAATAAGGGACAAACAGAAGTTGAGTTTGTATTTTTTGGATTTTTCTACTATTTTATATATTTTTTTGAAGTTTTTAAGTGTTTTTAAATTTTTAGTGTTTTTCTTTTGAGATTTTTAATGATTTTTGGACTGACACTAAAATAGGATAAAATAGACACTAGGTGATTTTTTTGGAATTTTTGGAGGTGTTTTAATATTTTTTTGATATTTTCTAAGCTAGACAGTACACAAAAAGGGTGTTTTTGATTTTTAATAAATATAAAACTAAAGTAAAATCAAAAACTAAATAGGTGGCGTTAAAATACACATATCCAGATGCTTAAATCTATTTTTGTGAAATTTTTGGGCTCGAAATGATCATTCAAATAAATATAACAAGCATCCAAACATTAAACAGGCCTGACAGGGGTATATGTGCAATATTTAAAACATCCAGGGGCATACATGCAAATATCCGCAAAATGTTGAACTTAATAATCAATTTCTGGAACCAAAATGCAATTACAAAAGCCGCCTGGGCACGCTCACAATTTTCCCACCAGGGCGCGTGACTTGCACGCGCATGGGAAGGACTGAAATGTAATTTTTCGAAACCCTGGGGGTCTACTTGCAAAATACCCAAAAATATTACACTGGATACGAAAGTTTTAGGGCTAAAACAAAATACACAAAAGCCCGAGGGTTCCTCTGCAAAATGCCCACACCTCACGTGTACAGGTCACGTGAGGTGACGTGGCTGAGGACCTAGATGCAAATAAACAAAGTTCGGGGGCGTTTGTGCAAATTTTACAAAACTTTTACACTACAGACAAAAGTTTAAAGACTAAAAAGTAAATACAAAAGGTGCGAGGGTGTAGATGCAAAATACCCTCGACGCGTGGATCCAACGGCTATCGGTCTTCACTTATACACGTGGCGTGAATCCACGGGTCGACGACGCTTCGCTCGGACGGCTGAGATTAGATCATCAGGGGACGATCGGACGGTGAAGTCGGGGTGCGATCCAACGGCGTCTGCTCGACCTGGGGCGGGCTCCTCGATCCAACGGCTTGGGGGCGATGAGGAAGAACAGCGAAGAACGCCGGCGAGGCGGACTTCGCCGCTCCAGATCTTCGTCCTCCGGCGAAGTTAGGGCTCCAAAATGGTCGTGAAGCTTCCCCTGGTCCTTCTCTATCGACTGGTGGCGGCAAAAAGCCCCGGCGATGGCCGAGGGGCTCGCTGAAGGGCGGCGGAGCTATAGAGCTCCGCTAGCTCCGGCGAAGCTCCAGATTCGCCTCCAGGCTTCCATGAGTGAACTTGGACCTGCAAAAAGCATTAGAAGGTCCAGGGCAAAGTGCCTGGACCTGGAATGGGTCTAATCGATGCGCGAGGCGAGGTGACGATGGGTGGCCGGAGGTGCGCTCCGGCGAGGATGATCGATTTGGCGAAGGAGTGAATGTAACTCGAAATTTCTTGAGGGCTTCTAAAGCTACGGGTAACAGGAAGCTAATGGGCTAAATAGAAAGGCGGGGCGATGCCCTCGATGGCCGGAGCCAGAGGAGAAAGAGTACCTCGACGCCGGCGGTTGGCGGAGGTGATGGAGGCTCCCTCGACTTCGCGCGCCTTGGCTGAAGGGCTGGCGGTGGAGCTGTCACCTCCACGGAGCTCAGGAGCACGGAGATGGCGCTGAAGGGTGGACCAAGGGGACTCGATTCGAAATGGAAGAGGGGGAGTTGGTTTTAAGTGGTTTGACCCAAGGTGACAGGGGTCCAAAGACCAAGGGATATCTTGCGAATCTTGGGTCCGACGACCAAGATTAAGCTTGGGCGAGTGAGATAGATGGTGGGTGAACAATGTTGCAGAAGGATGCAACACGAAAATGTGAAAGAATTGGCCTAGAAAAAACCAAAAATATGGCTCAAAAACCAAGCCTGACATGGGCTACAGGGGTAGGTCAGACTGTTGACCTAGGTCAACAATCCTGACCTCCTGGTTGGTCCACGTGGACCAACCAGGAAAAACCCTGGAAAAACATTTAATAATTCTATTTAAAATACTAAATGGCCGAATTAGACAAAAGTTATAAAATAAAAAATGTTCAAAATTTTATTTAGTATTTTATTCTGATTTTTATTTATTTTTATGACTTATATTTTTACAAGTTGCCTTTTTAACCCTATATAGGTACAATACCTATGTATTTTGATATTTTATTTTTATTTAGGTATTTTATTTTCATTATTTTTATTTAGTATTTTATAAAAATGTAACATACTTTTATATACATAAATATATTTTTATTGTATTTTTCTGTTATGTTTTGTATATTTAATAAAATACAAGTGTATTCTATACAGGTATAAGTATGTGCAGTATGCCTATGTATTCTTTATATAGGTATTTTTATTTTTATTTTTCTTTGCATTTTATTTCAATTTTAATGCACATATGTATTATAAGTAATATTCACAAAATTATAAAAATATAAAAATGAATAAATAATGAATAAAGAATAAATTGAATATTTTATTCAGTTCAAGTATACAACAGGGGTCCAAAACTCAACTTTCAAACCGTAGCTCCGCCAAATGCGAAACCACCGCCATTGGATAGATTATTTTATTCTATATACAATTAAAGGTGAGTTTGCTACATTTGGAGTTGTCAGTTGTGAGATACGGGTCTGGAAAGTTGGGATTTTGGATTCTTATTCAGACCATAACTTTTTGTCTGTACATGATTTTTCTGTGAAATCAATTTGGTATTTTTCTTTATAAAATTATCTACAACTTTCATGTACAAAGTTTCTTTATTTGATGTACAAAAATTGGAACCAAAAGTAGGTCCCAAAATGAATAAAGAATGAACAGGAAGTATAGGTATTATATTGTATTTCTGACCTTATCTCCCCCTACTTTATTCCTTGTTGACCTATTCATCAAGATGCCTAGGTCTCGGGGGTTTTGGGTCATAAAATATTTACAATATTTTATTCTTTTTCTTTTCTTTATTTATTCTATAATTTTGGCCTTAATTACAGTAATTTATACACTGTTTAGATGCACATGCATGAATGCTAAGATGCTCTATTTAAGGGTATTTACAGGTATTTGCTAGGGTTTTTGGTGCCAAAATGATAGAATAAAGATGATGAAATGTGGATTCATCAGCAGGGAGTGATTTGGAGTGGGTCGTTGACACGGCTGCTTCCTATCATGTGACTCCACACAGGGAGTTCTTCACCACCTACACTAGGGGTGACTATGGGAGAGTCTTGATGGGTAACGAGAGTTACTCTAAGATCATTGGCATGGGCACCATCTTGATCCAGACGGATGTTGGGTGCTCAATGACACTCCAGAATGTGAGGCATGTTCCGTATGTGCGGCTTAGCCTTATATCTGGCTCACAGCTAGATAGTGAAGGATACCATCTGAAGTTCGGCGACAGCAGATGCAAGATTAGCAAGGGTTCTCTCATTATGGCGAGAGGCAGATTGTGTCACACGCTCTACATGACTAGAGTGAAGGTCATGGACGGCAGTTTGCATGCTAGTGAAGCAGATAACTCAGATTTGTGGCATCGTCGACTTGGTCACATGAGCCAGAAGGGCTTACAGCTTCTTAGCAAGAAAGAGTTGATCCCCTACCACAATGACATCACTTTGTCTCCTTGTGATGCATGTGAGGTTGGGAAGAGCAGGAGTGCACCTTACAGAGCGAGATCCAAGGTGAAGGGAGACCTTCTACAGCTGGTTCACTCAGATGTTTGTGGTCCCATGGACACAGCCTCTTTGGGAGGCAACAGGTACTTTGTCACCTTCATTGATGATGCATCTAGGAAGGTGTGGGTGTATGTACTAAGATCGAAGGATCAAGTGTTTGATTGCTTCAAGAAGTTCCATGCCATGGTTGAGCGTGAAACAGGAAAATTGTTGAAGTGTCTACGCACAGACAATGGGGGAGAGTACACTTCCCATAGCTTTTAGGGCTATTGTGCAGAGCACGGCATCAAGCATGAGAGGACAGAGCCAGGCACACCCCAGCACAATGGTCTAGCTGAGAGGATGAACAGGACCATCGTTGAGAGAGTCCGTTGTATGCTGAAGACAGCGAAGTTGCCCAAGACCTTTTGGGCTGAGACGGTTCGCACCGCTTGTTACTTGGTCAACCGATCTCCATCAGTTCCTTTGGGTTTTCAGATTCCAGAGCGAGTTTGGACAGGGAAAGACCCCCCATATGCTCATTTGAGGGTGTTTGGATGCAAGGCGTATGCATTGGTACCCAAGGAGCAGCGGAAGAAGTAGGATGACACGGCAGTGCCTTGTATTTTTCTTGGCTATGGAGATCAGGAGTTTGGATACCGTCTTTGGGATCCAAGGAAGAAGATAGTCACCAGGCACAGGGATGTGATTTTCTATGAGAATCAGACGTTGGCTGAGGACACCACTGAGAGTGGTGATGCAGATGAATTTTCCATGGATGATGACAGTGATGAGGACACAGAGCCCTCTCCAGTACAGGGTACAGGTGGAGAGGATGGGCAGCTAGAGCAGCATGAGCCAGATGCAGACCCCGTTGATGCAGGTCCAGGGGACCTAGGGAAGGGGGAGCAACCTCATCCAGTTGCAGACAAAACAGAGCCTCAGGTCAGACGATCTGAGAGGACACGCCAGCCATCATCCCGTTACCCCACTTTTAGGTATGTGATGCTCACAGATGCAGGTGAGCCATACACTTTTGAGGAGGCACATGTGCATAAGGACAAGGGTCATTGGCATAATACAATGAATGAAGAGATGTTATCTCTCAAGAAGAACAACACTTATGATCTTGTTGAGCTTCCTAAAGGGAAGAGAGCCTTGAAGAACAAGTGGGTGTACAAGCTGAAGTCAGATGACAGTGGCAAGCTGGTGAAATACAAGGCCAGATTGGTAGTGAAAGGGTTTAGCCAGAAGGAAGGAGTGGACTATGATGAGATCTTCTCCCCAGTGGTGAAGATGAACTCAGTGAGAATGGTGCTAGGACTTGTTGCTAGCATGGACCTTGAGTTGGAGCAGATGGATGTGAAGACGGCGTTTCTTCACGGTGATTCGAAGGAAGAGATCTACATGGAGCAGCCACAGGGTTTTCAAGAGAGAGGGAAAGAGCATATGGTATGCAGGTTGAGGAAGAGTCTCTATGGCTTGAAGCAAGCCCTGAGACAATGGTACTTGAAGTTTGATGCTTTCATGGGAAAGCAAGGCTTCAAGAGGACTACAGCCGACCCATGCATATATGTTCGCCGTCTTCCCAATGACAGGTTCGTCATTCTTTTGATCTACGTGGATGACATGTTGATTGTAGGTCATGATTCCAACTTGATTGCAAAGCTCAAGAGGGAACTCTCCAAAGAGTTTGAGATGAAAGATTTGGGCAAGGCCAGTCACATCTTAGGGATGCAGATTACAAGGGACAGGAAGAAGCGCATGTTGTGGTTGTCACAGGAGAGCTATGTTGAACGCGTTTTGGAGCGGTTCAACATGAAGAATGCCAAGCCTGTCAGTACGCCCTTAGCTTCTCATTTCAAGCTAACCAAAGAGTCATGTCCTTCTACTTCTGAGGAGAAGACAGAGATGGCCAAGATCCCATACCAGTCAGCAGTTGGGAGCCTCATGTATGCAATGGTTTGCACTAGACCCGACATAGCCCATGCAGTGGGCGTGGTGAGCAGATTCATGTCCAATCTGGGGAAGGACCATTGGGAGGCAGTGAAGTGGATCTTGAGATACTTGAGAGGGACCTCAAGTATGTGTCTTGCTTTTGGGAGGTCAGATTCCAAACTGTGTGGCTTCACTGATGCAGATATGGCAGGTGATATGGACCAGAGAAAGTCCACCTCAGGCTACATTTCCACTTTTGCAGGGGGAGCCATATCATGGCAATCCAAACTACAGAAATGTGTTGCTCTCTCAACTACAGAGGCAGAATATATTGCAGCAGCAGAGGCTGGGAAAGAAGTGTTGTGGCTACAACGCTTTCTTGGTGAGTTTGGATTGGATGACAGTGAGCCGGTTGTGTTTTGTGATAGCCAGAGCGCTATAGACTTGAGCAAGAGTACTATGCACCATGCTCGCACAAAACACATTGATGTGAGATACCATTGGCTGAGGGATGCAATTGAACAGAAGCAGCTCGTGTTGAAGAAGATTCACACAGATGAGAACCCCTCAGACATGTTGACCAAGGCAGTCACTCGTGACAAGCTTCAGCTCTGTAGAGAGCTGAGCGGTGTCACCTCTTGTTGATCTCCATCACAGGACAACACCTCCCCGTTGGGGCTGGAGGGGGAGGTTGTTGGGTTTCTATGCTATTGTTCCAGCCCCAACTTGGGGGGCTTGTAATTTGACCCCTTTCCAGGGGTATCTCTGCAATTTCCCAGCAAATGGGAGCCCCACTCGGCTGTCCCATTTTGCAGTACGCAGGAAGCCCTCTTTTGGCTTATCCAGTGAGCATCGGCCCCAATTTTTTCAGAGAAGAACGCAACCTCTCCCTTCCAGCACATAGACGCCAGCAGCAGGGGTTTTCTAAACCCATCTTCTCCTTCTTCCTCCACGCGAGCGGGAGAGCAAGAGAGAAAGAGGCCGTGATCGAGGGCAGCAGCAGCTCGAGTCTTTGGCACAGCGGCTAGGGCTTGGAGTTGGGCGTGGGAGCATCGGTTGGGCGTGCTCGAGAGGAGCAGCGGGAGGTCGTTGGGAACGACCTCAAGGAGCCGAAGCCGTGTTTGGGACTCCATCCAGGAGCCCACAAGGGGAGTTACTTTGTCCTCCTTGTCTTAAAGCAATATTGGTATAGTTGGATACCTAGGGATAGTTTGTTCCTTGTTGAAGAACTATCCATTGTGTGTGGCTTGTACCTCGATTTTGTGGGCAACAAAACCAGGAAGAACTTTGAGACATTTGACCGTAGTGAATCGTTGCCGGTCTTGCCCCGTGGTTTTTCCCTTGCTCACATCGAGTAAGGGTTTCCACGTAAAAATCTTTGTCTCGTGCGGTGCTTGCTTGCTTGTGGTTGCTTGTCTTTGTTGCCATTGAGTTCCTGTGTGGGGAACATATACATTTTGTGTGTGCCATCTTTGCTGCAGGACAGTTTAGGGGGATATATCCTGGTTGATTGATTGTTTCCGCATTCTCCATATATCCCCAACAGATCCTTGATCCGTTATCAAGGAAAACTGACCCCGATAACTTGTTGGGTTTGAACACAGATGGACCCTTTAGCAACCACTCAAAATATTTAAACTCAAGTTGTCAAGTAGTAATCCTTGTCGCTTATGACCCACACCTAAACTTTGTGAATTTTAGATGTGGAACTATCTTTGGTAGTTGAGGGGCTGATATCTTTTGAGGGGAAAATCCAATAACGTTTCATCTTTCCCCATCACCATTATTGCAATATTTAGATTTGAAAAACTAATGGACGGGATTTTAATTGTCAATTAAATGTGATTTATTAACACATTATATATTCTCTCTCATTAATATTTTTTAAAGCCCTAATGCCCTTTAAATCTCATTCCCCATGTCACTTCCACATCCTAGTGCCTAGAGAGAGAGAGAGAGAGAGAGTTAAAGAGAAAGAAACTAACAGAGATAGGGAGAGATACATCTCACCGGAAATCCTCCCACGGCGAAGGAGACAATGGTGAAGCATCGGAGGAGCGCGGGGACGTGCGACAATGAAGGAGTCGCAGGCGAGTTATCGCAGATTCGAACGTTATTCATCGAGACATAAGGTATTTGTCGAACCCCTAGGATCGCTACCTATAAATCGATAACCTATCATAACTGTGTTCTTTATACATCAATATTATTGTTGATATACTTAACAGCAAGAAAGATGAATGCAGGATTCAATCGATCATATTTATCACGCTGAAATAAATAAATAAATAAATTCTCTGCATCTTTATGTCTGTGCACGAATGTGATGTACTATTATATTATCTATGGATAATAGATCTCTTGATTTCATATAAAGCTAATTCTAATTGTTTAAGGAGTACGTGAATATAAAATATTGTCAGGAATAAGAGCCTCTTTTACTACACCACTAATCATTTAGCTATTCACCCGAAAGTATAAGAAATTGACCAAGGCGTGCCGCTGGAATTCTATGTTCATTCGAATTTTAAATATATTTACGTAAACACCACCACTACTCACTATATTTGACTAAACCTTTATGGATTCGGTTGACATAATACTTTGAACCATACTATATGATGTGTTAAGTAATAGTACATGTAAGAAAATAAGTATATTCGAAGAAAAAAGAGAGAAAATTATGATCGTAAGCTTTCATATAAAATACTTCTGGTGTAGATTGTGCATTGTAACATATTATGTGTATCTCTATCTAATCATTATCATTTGTACGTTATAAATGCTCCAATGAACACCATGTTGTTACAACAGGAGATAGATTTGGATTATTATGTGGCTATATCTTATACTATAAGTATCCATGTTTATCTACTAAACTACAAAAATAGCATTGGAGAATAATTTGCTTAAACTACTATGAGTGATTTAGCCTTCATAGCACTGTAATTACGTAATTCGGGCAAGTTTATGTTGTAGAGAAAATAAAGAAAGATGTATCTCCGATAGAATAATATAAAATGTCAAGTATACAAATTGAGTCACACATCACTCATTCTTTGAGCATGTTAATGTTGTTGATGTTAATTTTAGTTATTGATAATAACTATTTTGGAAATGACTTCTTACCGCGTAGATAATTGGTTATATTTACATACTCACCATACAATGTTGTACAATTATAGTTGGTTATGAGAAATGATTGTCAATAATATCATCAAACGCTTAACTTGTTTTGAGTTTATAAAAGAATCTGTTGAAAACCCTATTAAGTGACCATATGTTTGGAAATTTTGGTGTTATTCTGTATTACCATGGAAAATTGTGAATTATGCATGTGTAATTATTCATCATTGATAAGTTGAAAAATATTTAATAGCGGCTATTGAGGTTATCAAGGCATAAATATGGATAGTTATATATTGGAACTGAAATGTTCGCATGAACCACTACTCAATGGAAAAGGAATTGATATTAAAATAATTGGAATTTCCTTAACATGAGTAATGGTATGATGATGATAAGCGGGGCTAAATACTACACCTAATGGTGGGAGCCACCTCTAGAGTCTAATTATCGTGGGCCCGAGAGGGCAACATCGTCAAGGGATGTATGGTTTTAAAAGAATTACAGAGGTCAAAGCTACGTCCTCTACAACTGTAGCTACAATGTCATGTATGTCATGTTCGGTAAAGCTACCAAAGCCACTTAAAGATTTAATAATTGAGACAAGTCTAAACTCTGAATAAGTTGAGGGCTTGCATGCAATCATGGCGATGTCAAGGTATGTGCAAATGTTATGATTTGAAAGGGCACTTGCAAATATGACAATGTTAAGGCATACATGAAAGTAGGGTATTTAATGTTTGGAAATGAAAAGGATACCCTTCGTATACATAATTATGTTTATGAATGAATCATATGGTGATATTGTATATGATGATATTGTATGGGATAAGTCAAATACTATATATAATAAGATAAGGGTGGTTTATGAATAATAATGATATGACACTTTTATACATGATATGTTTTATGAAAAATTATATGATTATGACGATGGATATGAGAACAAAGCAAATCTCATTGTTATGATAAGATAAGGATTTATATGTGAAAATTGCTATTGATGGGTGTATGGGTGTAACAAGTGATTTCACCTATGTAATTGCATTCATGTAATTATTGATACTGTAAATTTTACAAGAGAATATTAGTGGAACTCATGCATATTATTTTATGATTAAGAGCATATTCAAGGATTGTATCCATGGATAATGTATGTTATGAACACTATTCTAAGTTCGGGAATCTACAAAAGTTATAAAGATCCCTTATTAAGAATATTTATATATGTTATGCATGAAATTTTTTGAAATAGCATAAGGAGACTTGATTTTTTGTGTTAGCCGACTTGACCCCAACTCGACAGATACCAAGCGTTAGGCTCATAACATGTGTTGTTATCTTTTCAGGGAAACATGAGAATCGATTTATTTATCATCCAAGGTGAATTATTTGTTCTTCAGAAGTTGTACATGTACATGATTACTGATTGATAAGTTTCGGAAGGATATATTTATGTTCACTGGAACTAAGCATCATGTTATGTATTTATTTAGTTTTCTTTTACATGTATACCCTTATCGATATTGTAATAAAGAAATTCACAAGTTGAACGGATTTTATGATCTTTTGAGAATAAATAAATTTTAATTTCATTCATGATTCGATAACAGTTCAATTGTGCATTCACAAGTTTGTACGCTTCCGCAATTAGCGTGGCATGTTCTGTTACATTATCGGTCATTGCATTGACCACTGAATAACCTGCGATGACATTAGCATGGAGAGAGAAAGAGAGCTGTCTAGAAAGAAATTCCATGTCATGGATGAAAGGACATCCTTGACAGATGCCTCTCTTTGGTGTAAAAGGAATGGTAGTTGACCCGTTTATTAGCAAGGAGATGGAGCAAGCAGAGATGCATGAGTCAAAATAGTTGATGAGAGAAGTAAGGGCATTTAGATGGTTAAGAAGGTTGAGTATAAATTGTCATTTTTGTTGATCAAATGCCTTCTCCATATCCAACTTAATTGCCTACTCCATATCCAACTTAATGGACATGTGGCATCTACTTTGTTTCCTTGTGGACATGAAATGGACGAATTCTTTTGCTGCAACAATCTTATTTGTCTCCCTTGTAGAAAAGCACTTTAAATCGGAGCAGTTGCTCTCATGAGTTAATGCTTCATTCTGTTGGCAATGAGCTTAGCTAGTAGCATGTACAAGATGTTGGTTAGACGTATTGCTTTCGCAGCTTTTTTCGTTGGAACCATAGCAATGTAGGTTTTATTAAGTTCACTTGGAATGTCACAATTTTGAAAGGAAGAGAGTATAAGTGAAGTGATGCATTCTTGCATAATATACCCTACCTCTTACAAGAACCTGACATGGTATACCTATAGTCCTGGACTTTTTGGGGGTGCATGGAGAATAGAGCTTCACGGATTTCATCAATTGTGAGAATGGTACAAAGAACTCCAATTCACTTTGGTTGGCTCGATCAGCCGCAATGCATATTTGACTAGTGAAGTGAACATTGTTAGAATGTCCAAAACTTTGTAGGAAATGAGTGTGGAAGATGCCTTCATTTTTCTCCTAGGAGCATGTATATGTTTCATTGGTTTGCTTTGATTCCATGAATCGCATTAGTTTTTCTACTTCCCACTTTACGTAGATGGTAAAATTTTGTGTTCAAGTCACCTTGACTAATCCAGTGATGCCTCAATCTTTGAAACCAATATTGCTCTTTGTTGATATGCCTTGAATCATAGGTTGACGAACCGTCGTATGCACCCCATATGACCATACCATGCCCCAACAAGATGCGGGTCTTTGTATCTTTTGTACTTTCTGACGGTTTTATTTCTATTATGGTAAATGGATCCATTTGTATCAGTGATTTGTTTGTACTGGAGTTGTATATAAACTCCCTAGTGTGGCTCTTTTTTATCCTATTTACTTTCTTCTTTCTCCACAAAGTAGAAACTGATCGTCGCTGCTCAAGGACATAGCCCATCTTTTGGTGAACCTTGTAATCTGTGTGTCTTAATGCTTGCGTGATTGATCGGTTGTGCCTGTTGAGCTTACGTGATTTGCAACATTCATCTTCCACAAGGACTTCGTAATAAAGACTTTCACTTTTCGGAGTATCTCCGCTGACCTCTTCAGAGGGACTAAGTTCTTGTAGATGGAGTAATTGATCCTTGAGCTCCTGCTTCCTTTTCCTCCAGTGTTTGACGTCATGGTTTGCCCAATTGTTGAGACCAGTCTTGAAAATTCGAAGTTTGTGAAGGAGATTTTGCCAGTTCTTCTCTCAAGATTAATCTTGTCCTTGTACAAGTTCTCTTTCAAATCTTCACGGTCTGCACTTCTTTTGTTCTTTCATTTCTGTTTCAAAAAGAATGGGGCTATGTAATAAGTAAGGAAGGCGTAAGACTCCAACAGTGGGGTAGAGAGAACTTCAGAAATCTGTAGCGAAAGCTCTGTCCACCCTCTTCTGAACATTTTTTCTGTCATGTTGCTTATTTGTCCATGTATATGCAGGGCCTGGATATCCAATATCAATTAACCCCAAGGAGTTACAAAACTTGTTAAGATGAGCCAAATCATTGTATCCGCAAGGTCTACCTCCCAATTTATCTTTACAGTTTAGAAGTGAATTAAAATCACCCAATATAAGGAATTTTGAGAGTAAGGTTCAGCAATATTAACCATTTCTTGCTGGAAACTTTCCCTCCTGACTTGGATAGGAATCCCATACACAAAAACTTATGCCATTTAGGCATAAAGTCTATGCTGAGCTCAGTAAGAATAAATTTAGGGCCCACTTGCAGTATAGTGAATGATAATTCATCTTGAATCAGGAGGCACAACTTGCCTAATCTATTTAGGGAATGGACCGTGGTAAGTTTGTATTTCCGTTCTATTCGATGACATTTTGACAAGTTGGTTTTCATAACAATGTGTTCTATTCGATGACATTTTGACAAGTTGGTTTTCATAACAATGTATCGGTTTACATAACCTGCTCGCACGTCTGGCGAAGGGGAGGGTGGATCGACTAGATGACGTAGATCGTTAAAAATAATAAACTTAACCAACCACAACGTTACGCAGCACTTTCAGACACATATAAACAATCAAACCACAAGTGTACATGTATTTAAAGTGGAAACCTTCCTGGATAAAAACCACAATCTGAGTCTCCTGACTCGAGCTTTCAATCAGCTCCACATGGGTCTTACCACTAAACCTGAGTTGCTTATGCGAGCAACCAATCGTTTACAATCAGAGTTTATTACACATTCAATTCGACGGTTTACAATTTATATAAATATAATAACCTCAATATCAAAGTAAATATGCAATGTGGAATATAAGGTAAAAATTAAAACAATCTTACAGAGCGAGGAGCGTGCTCATAAGAATCAATTGCAGGATGTTCGAATGAAGAACACAACAGAAAATAGCTCTTGAATCAGAGTATAGAGTAGAAAGCAGAGAAGTGATAGATTGTTGCTCTTTATTATGTGTTGTGGAATGAGGTATGGGGTCCTATTTATATGTCTTGGGGTCTCATAGATGTTGACTTTGGAAAAGTAGCCGTTGTGAACAAATAATGGATGAAATCATTTTCAAAAATCTTCCTGAAATGGAATATGATTGATCAAACTACAAAGGTGATCGATAAGAATCAAATGATCGATCATGTGGATTTAGATAATCGATTAGAATCAAAAGATGATTAATTAGAGATCAAAATTGATCAATCAGAAATATAATCATTATAATTCCAATATTGATCGATCAGGTATGAACGATTAGTATAAAGTGGTTGATCGATGAGCTTAGCTCTTAGACCTAAAAGTCAAAGTCAAAGTCATAGGACTGAAATGTGATATGCATGATTTGAGGTCTTTTACATTCTAAAATAATTACATAATGCAGGACTTAATAAAAGAAAAACTTTGTTTGGTTTTTGGTCTTGAGATCCTTCCTTTAGCTTGAGCCAGAGTTCCTTAGCTTTGAACTCCTTTGAGCTTCTTAGTATATTCTTCACTTAAGCTTAATCTCCTTATCTTGAGCTTCTTCTTAGTATCGTAGCTTTCCTGCTCTTAACCTAACTATAAGCTAACTACATTTTGACTAACAACACAAGTTTTGTTATCATCAAAATATGCATGCTTATGTACTAACAATCTCCCAACTTATGCATGCACTCACAATCTCTCCATTTTCAATGATGACAAAAAATTTGACGTGTTAGTAGAAATAAGTGTGTGTGTGTGTGTGTATGAGAGAGAGAGAGAGGGCAAACAATTTTTGTAAACAATCTTTTTCTCCCTCTTTTTGACATAATCAAAAAGATCTAAACTGATATCACAAGTTGATAAATACTAATTGTTGTTAAAGAGACGACTAAAATATTTCTCCCCTTTTTTATTTGAAAAACATTCAATTTAATCTAGCTCCCCTTATATCTCTTCATTAATCTTTACTTAAAAGCTCTCCTTTAAAAATAAGAATCGAGGACCCATTACTAATGCATGATATACATGATTAACTAAAGAAAAAAGATAAGAAGTCACCTAGGATTCTTGACGACAAATTTCTCCAGTCTTGGTAGCTTCTCCATGAGGTGCATCCAACCATGATTCTGAAAGTCATTTGTCCTTGACGGGGTCCACCTTTGTTGTTGATGTGGCCTCCTCATTTTCGTTGGCCTTCAGTACCTGAAAAGTTTTATCATGGTATCCTTTCTTTTTGGGTCCTTTAGGGTTAGGCTACATAGTTCTCTTCTTTCTCCGAACACATTTTTTTCTGGAAAGAAATGAGCGAGAAGCATGATTTCTGGAAAGAAATGAACACATATTTTCTCTTTCCCCTTTACAGATGAAGGTACAAAAGTAAATTTCTTTTTAAGATTAGCACTATTTTTCTAAAGAAGTAATTTTAACTTCAAAACTGCTTAGAACCTATTTTAGCAACTCATTTTCTTTGTATAATACATCTAAGTCATTAAGCAAAAGTGATTTATCTTCTACTAGCTTTTTGTTAACATTTTCTATCTTCACGACTTGTCTAAACAGATCCTAAGAGGTATAATAAAGTTCGGAATAAGAAAGTTTAGAATAATGATTAATTTAAACAAATAATTTAGATAAAGAAAAGCACAATAAGCAGAACTTCAGAAGACATCGAGATTTATAAAAGTTCATCCTCTTTTGGGATACAACCTATCCCTGAACTTGGCCTACGCAGGTCTTACAAACACTGACTAAACTTAACTACTTATGTTGTAGTACAACCCTTTTATAAGCATCCAACTTACCAGATTTTATTAAACAAGAAGAAATATTTTCACACGAAATACCTTCCTAGGTAGGCAACCTCAACTAGATTTAACTTATATACAGGAAGAAAAATTTTAACATGGAATTCCACAAGGCATACAATCAAGAAGGATTTATCTTCTGTTTAGGAAAAAGGTCTCAATTGATGATGCTTATTAGTCACGAATAAAGATAAATATTGTTTCTTTCAATAAAGCCTTGAAAACATGCATAAATTTATATGCAAACAGGGAGTAACTTTGGAGCATAAGGATTTAGGAAATCGAGAGCAAAGAGTTACAAAGAATACGAGAACAGAAACCACTTAGCTTAGCAACAACTCTTCTTGAGAATCTCACAATAGAGAGAGCAGTAGTGAGTAGAGAACTTGTGCTCTTGATGTGTGCTTCAAGAGTAGAGAGTATGGCCTTTTTATAAAGCATAAGGAACCCCTAAGAATAGAAAAATCTCAAAATATCTTAACAAAAATAGTTGAGAAAAACACTTAACATACTGATGTACCGACACATAAGGAGTTTGTACCAGTGCAATAGTAGAAAAATACAACATAAATAGTGTTCAACAGTTTGTGTGTATTGGTGCATAAAGTTTTATATCAGTGCACTAACATTTACAAAAGTAGGCACACTGAAACGACTGAATTAAAATGTCTAACATTCAAAGTTGTATCGATGTACATTGGAGATGTACTAGTGCAATAAAGTGAACGTTATCAAGGTATGTGCTGGTGTACCAAAGTGTTCCTGTGCATGCCATGTTTATATGCATCAATGCAAAGGGTCTTCTACCTGTGCAATAGTGAGTTGAACTTATGCACGGGAAGTACAATCAATCATATACCGGTATACATGGCTTACGTACTGGTATAACCAAAGAAAAAATACGTGTTTGCGTAACATCCCATGCTTAGGTCCCTGGTCTATATCGAAGAAAACTGACCGTTAGAAATGTAATAATGGAACTTTTAAATTGAATGGACTTTATTGAGAATGATATTATCCCTGCTTATTGATTACCATGTATATTTTCAGTAACATTTTGATCGTGCAATCTATTATTGCATGCTTCTACCGGTCAGCATGATACATTCAGTTATAAATGTTATCAGAATCAACTTTCCTCTAATAGTGGAAATGGCTATCCGAGAGATGGAGCTATCCCTACAAAGAGATAGGAGGGAAAGGCTATCGGAGCGTATAACTATCCATGTCACTGAGAATAAGTGATGGACCATGTCGCAACGAGGATGTTGTGAATATAAGTGGGGGATGATGTAACACCCCAGCCCCTAAACATAGTCCCGTATCTAAAACTTATGAAGTGTGGGTATGTGTTATAAGTGGTGGGGACTACTATTTGACAACTTGAGCTTAATCATTTTAGGTGATTGTCAAGGGGTCCATTTGGGCTCCAACCCAACAAATTGTCAGGACCAGTTTTCCTCGATAATGGACCAAGAACCTAAGCCTAGGACGTTTCAGTTTGAGTATGTACAAGGCTTTTTACAACATATTTACTAATTCTTAAATTATTACAAACTGATTTAATGAATAGAAGATGTTGTGCTCAATATTGTTTCGTCTTCGTATGAGAAATTCAACAGCTTCTAAACGCATCATCTGATATGATTTTGTTGTTATAGAATTTTGCAGCCTGCATCGCAATGTGTTAGTTATACAAAGCAATTTTTGCATAATCTTTTTTTATATATCTTTAAATTAAGAAACAAACTTGATGACTTCAAGTACAAAGATAGACTTTGCCCATTAATCGAAACATTTGAAAGGGATATTTAAGGGTAGAGGTTTCAACATTCACCTTACATATGAATGTGTTTCCCATGGTGCATGGGTAGATGGAGATAGGTGCCACAAGGGATGTGAATGCACGCTTGGGCCCAGATTTAGAAATGCATATAGGCGTGACACCAAAAGACGAGTTGGGTGATATGATATATGTGGTGTTTGACGTAACATTCAACTGCCTCTCGACTAAGTTTGATGCTAAGTAGCATGATTGGTAGTCTAAAGTTCACTTTCACAGATAGCTGGCACTTAGATATCAGTTGGTATTTGATCGCATAAATTAGTGCTTCAATTATCAACGTCATAAAGAGAGCTACGGGGCATGGTAAATGAAGGGGGAGAATGACGATCAATTGCATGTATAGATAAACAGAGATAGTTTGGGGAAATTTACCCAATTTAATTATTCAAAGTTGAATGCATTCACTAATTAATGATTATTAGGAGCCATGACTCATACACTGCACCATTGATGCCCCTTATCAATGGGTAGTGAATGTAGGTTGTTTGCGATGGATTTCTACATGTTATAGATAATTTAATGATGATTACACTTCTCGGATGTGTGCCCACTATGAGATGATATATGCCTTGCAGAGGCTCATTTCACTACTTATGTGTGTGTCTTGAGTAATCTTGCACACTCTTTGTACTTTAATTGTTAGTGTTATCGCTTTTTGGAAAATTGTTCATGGCATTACTCATTTGTGTAGATCCAACAGGTATACCTACGCAGCTGCATGAGTAATAGTCATGTTTTTCCGTGCTTCGTCGTCACCAATCAGCACTAGACAAGGTGCTTAGCTTTGTATAGTTGATTTTTATTTCCAGCTTGTACCTTTCAGAGATAGTGGGGGGATATGTACCTTCATGTTTTGCATATAGCTACATTCCTATGTATATGCATGGGTTTATAACGTCGACATGGTTGTATATATTGAACATGGTTAATGAAAAATAAATGCAGTCTTCCTTCCATTGCATTTTATTATTTTTCTCTTGTGGTTCTGTATTCATGTAAAAGTTCATATTCTCTTGTTATGTGATATAATTGGTTTTGATATTATTTAATCAAGCAGTATAATTGTTACGTCTCAAATATATCATCATTATTAACCATATACAAACACCAATGAGTTCTGCAGGCCATAACTAAAAGGGGCAAACTTGTATAGGATGGAAACCAAAATGTTGAGTAAAGGTAGAAAATACGAAGTTATGATAGAAGAAATTTTCTGATCTTATTCCATAATGAATTTCCCACTGTTGTACATCTAATTCTCTCTGACTGTTAATGATCTTTGTATAAAGTAAAGACACATACGCATGTGCATATATAACTATATCAACTTCTATGTACAAACACTAAAAAAACTTCCGCTTGAAAAAAACAAACAAACATACATATTTAACGACGGATTTTTACACTTAATATCCTTACAAAACATTGCTATCAAACATGCAATCCTACCTTTTTTTTTCTTTCGTATTTTCATTATGTCATATATAAACCGTATAGATTTAAACATACTTAAATTGTCAAGTTTCACCAGGGCGAAGGTGTAGATTTAGAAATTTATAAGATCATAAGTAAGCTGAGGATCATAATGCAAAAGTCAACCACCTACAATGTTAAGTAAAGGTATAAAATTTATAAGCTGTAGATGTAGAGATTTTACCTTATAGATTTTATGCCATTATAGTATTTCAAGAACATTTATAATATTCAGATAATCTTTCATAATGACCATAGTTGATGTTTGAGTAAATTAGACAAAAGTCTCTGAATTATACTATTGATTTCAAGGTCACACCTTAAATTTGAAAGGTAACAATGTAGTACTCAATCTTTAGTATTTATTTTAATGTAGTTTTGAGCTGTTGTGATTTAAAGTTAGTAAGACAAAAAAATCAACTGAATTTTAATAGTCAAGGACCACAAAATGATCATAAGGTATTGCGATTGGGTATAACATTGTTACCTTTTGAAGTTCTGACAAAACATTGAAATCAGGTGTATAGTTTAGGGAATTATGTGTAATTTTCTCTTGAAGTTTTATTAATTTTTGGAGGTTTTCGACGCCTCTTTCCCCTTCGTCGCCCTTTCTCCCTTTTCCGCACCCATTTTGACCTAATTTCCTTTCGTCGGCTCTTCTTCCAGCCCTTCTCTGCTGATCTTCCTTTGCCACTTTGAAGCTCAACCTCTCCTCTACCGACTCCTTTGCTGATCCCCCATCTTAGATACTATTTCGAGCTTCTCCGTGTCCGTGTTCCTTAATTCGCTCGTAAGCCCCAGGATTACTAGATATTCATTTGGATTTTACAAATGTTTTTTTGCGAATGCTTTTATTTTAAATTTATTAGGTCGATGGTTTGCTGATCGGTGCAAATTTGTTTGTATAGGGTCATTTGATAGATCAGATTGTTTTTTGTGTATATGCTATATTCTTGCACTTTTAATACACCATTGATGTACATTGGAAATGTCTTCCATCATACTCTACCGATTGTTTTTCTTCGCTACATTACCTGGTAGCTTAACAGAATGCAGAACCTGGTAATTTTAGTTTTCGATTGGAGAGGTGAAGGGACTTGCTTTTAAGATTTTCAGAGGCTTTTGCAACATGCATGCTAAGAACCACAATGGAATCGAATCATCAAAGATGTGTTTTAAATAAAAAAAATCAACAATCATATAGTTAGTTTGTTTGGGTCATGATTATAACAAATTAAATTGGTGTGTTATATTTCCGTGTAGGGGTTTCAGAAGATGTCAGAAAGATATGATTGGATGAAGGAGTCAAGATCTTCGCCCGTTTATAAGGCAGGGATTGACGAGTTTATGAAATTTGTACGCGACAAGTTCGGAAGAGGGACCGTGATACGTTGTCCTTGTCGGAGATGTTTGAACACGAATATGCATCCCCAAAATGTTGTTAAAGCTCACTTGTTAGTTGATGGTATCGACAAGTGGTATCGTCCATGGTTTTGCCATGGCGAAAAGGGTGGCGTTCAGATCGAAGAATCTAGTCAACCATCCACTGATGAGAGAGCACCTGGTCAGGAAAATCTGCTGGAGTCCGAGTTGACTTCTGTTAATGTATATAAGCGACGACGATCGACGACTGCAGTCAGGAACAATCAGTCAAACTCACAGCTGAGTCCTACACATGTAGTCAAGCGACAACGTTCACCCAATGCATTTGACCCACAAACATTGACATCTGCATCGGATCTGCAAGGTGTAAAATTTGGACTTTAACTTTTATATTTGTTTGATTGTTATTTTTGCGGACTTTATTGTGTAATATATGCAGGAAGGCCATCTAAAATACGTCGTCGAGGGAAGACAAGAGCAATTTCATTGGAAAAGCACAATGCAGCTACAGGGAAGAGGCTGGTTATCCAGATCGATTATGAGGAGGGAAGGCCTCTTGATGCGTATCAAGCGAAGAATCTTCAGATGGTTTGTGGTCTGGTAGCACGAGAAGATGTTCCCCTAGTAGCTGACTTCAGGACACTTTCTAGGGCCAACCTTGAGCAGGCGTACAATCGGATTAAGGTATAGTGAATGCACATGTTTACAAAATTTAAGTGCAATATTCTTGGGTAATGATCTCGATTTAAACAGAGCCTTGTCGACATTGTGGGCTTTGACGACGATGAAAGAGTACGCGAAGCAGTCGATCGACGTCTCGCCAAACAACTCAAGGATTATCGGTATAGTCTGAAGAAGGCATGGGAGGAGAAAGGAGATGCTGCCAGACCCGATAATGTCCCAGTTGATCAGTGGAATCGTATGGTTTGTATTTGGAAAGAGGCAGATCACCAAGTGAGTTCCTTTGTTGCTTTGCGTGCTTCATTCCAATTACTACTCTTTTTTAGACTAATTAACAGAACATCATTCGTTAATCTTTCTAGGATAAGTGTCGAAAGAATAAGGACACCCGCCTTACTCAAGTCAATAATCTACATGCTAGCGGGTCGAAGTCATTTGCTGTAAGGAGACATGAGATTGTAAGTAGTGTAACTTTAGTTTCCTCCCATTTAGTAACTTACATTGCCAGTGCTTAGTCGATCGCATCACAGTCGCAGAAGGAGTTGAAAGGTGAACCATGTGGTGAGATGCTTTTATTCCTCAAAACCCATTTCAAGGAAGACAAATACGGGGAGGAACGATTAGATCCAGTTGCGAGGTTACATGGGCGTTGGACAAACACTTATGCAGCTGCTACCTATGTAAGTTACTTTTGTTTAATTATGCGACCATTTACCTACGATGTCAAGACAGCATCAAGTTATTGTTTGTTATGTGCAGGTGAAAATGTTGCAGATACGGGACGAGGCAGAGGCGAACGGGAAACCTCTAACTGAGGCCGAGATATGCAACATTGTCTTGAAGAACGAGAGTCGATCAGATGCGCACAATGGGAGGGGACATGGTTTCGTGCCCCCAGAGAGAGGACGCCATAGAGTTGGTATATCGAAGACCGACCTTGAGCAAGCATTGCAGAGAGTGAGACAGGAAATAAGGGCTCAGGTGCGAGAGGAGGTGAGAGTGGAACTGCGACAAGAATTGGGCACTTTGATCCAGGAAGAAGTAAATGTTCAGATCAGTGCATGGTTCCGAAAATTCGCTGCATCTGGTGGACCACCTTTTATCCCAACTTTTTCAGGTATTCGTGCTCGAGTTGTCGAATGTATGTATCATTTTTTTTTGTGAATGCTTAAGATCATACTGTTTTACAAACAGATTCCTCGCAAGGTCCTTCGAGCTCGGTGCGATCTCAAGAGGGAGTTGACACAGATTTGGAGACAGACGATGACCTTTAGCTTTTTTATATTCTTCTCTTTTGGATTTAAAATATTGTTGTAATTTTGTTGGTCATGATGCATGACGTCTGTTGTATGAAATGTATCCATATGCGAGTTTGAAGAAATGCGAACTTTGTTTCCCTAAGGTGGATGCATTGTTGATGATGGTGGTGAAAGTATAAAGTTGATGTGGAAGAATTATATTTACAAGCCTTTTAACGAAGACAATGTTGCTAAGATTACGCGCTCATAAACTCTGGATTCTGCGTAAACTGTAATTGTTATCGGAGAATTCAAAGGAATGATTGAAGGAGGCTCCAAAAAGATGAAATTTTGGCAAACGTTGGGATCTGATGGCATTTTCTTGAATGGTTTGAAGATCATGAGAGAGGAGAGCAGTAATTGTGCAGGGGGTTCAGGAAAGCCTCATTTCATATCCAAAACTGATTTACAAAGTTATTCAAAACTATTTGCTAAGCAGGATAATGCTAAATGAATAAAGAGAAAGTATATTGATTTATTTATGTAAGATCAATGGAGATATACAAAAATTTTACAAACTATACGGGCATTAAATGGATGAGCATATGATGTTGGGGGAAATGGCAATTGCAAGTATGTTAGGGCATGTTTAAAATTTTTAGATGATCGAATTGGTTTCATGCATGGTAGGTCTACTATTAAGGTCATACATCTTCTGAGGTGTTTTATGGAAGTTTCAGAATAAGATAGAAATTTTGTATATTATACTTGTTAATTTGGACAAGGCTTATAATTTATTTAAAAAGAAAGAAGGGTTTTCACCCCCGATTAGTGTTTGTCCAAAAACTATTTTCATTATCAAGTAATACAATACATATACTTAGCCATGACTAAAAAAAGAAACAACCATGCGCATCAACACTTTTAGTATATTGTATCGCCTCTTAGATTATCAAAGCGTTCCTAGCTAACAAAATGGCTCACATCAAGGCAAAAGGCATGTCGTCCTTTATCATTGACAAGTAAACTGAGAATCTAAAGTTCCTCCAAAATTATTTTAAATAATAAAAATAATAAATATCCAGTTGATCTTTAGAGCACTGTAACATAGAAAAACATATGACCAATGTTCTTGTTCTCCTTGTAAAACATGAGAAAGAAACCATAGTGTCGGGATAAACTAGGCATTGATGACTCTCATCATCAACCAATTCCTCCTGAATAAGTATGCGCGCGCGTGCGTACACACACATATATATTGTTGTCAACGATGCTCTCTCCTAATAAAATCAATCAATAGAATTTTATCAGCTCCTAATCCCTTAACATGCCCGCCGATATTAAAACCATATAAGATTTCTTACAATGAACTTTTCACGCCAGCTAATGGTCCTGCAAAGTCAATTGCATAGTCGGTCTCGGAATCCTTTAGAATCCAACTAAACATCATACAACATGACCTGAGAACCTTAACAAGAAAAGAGATACTTATGCATCATCTCAGTATCCAAGATGGACTAGTATACATCATTGATATCTCTCTATTCACATCCCAATGAGTAACTTTCTTCCTATCTTGAAAATGTCTGGATATTTCCTTCGAACACTTTTGAGAAAAATAAATAATATGATTAAAAATAATTTCCACATATAATAATCACCACATATATGAAAAGTCAATCCACAAAATATATACAACTATACTATACAAGTATTTAAATGTGGAAACTTGTTGACTAAAAACCATGACACCGGTCTCCTTAGGATTTCTTATTGACCAATCAATCAATAAACCCATTGTCCAAGTTATTTTCCCATGAATAACTCAAATGTTTACAAGTGCTTTGGATCAACACACCAAAGACTTTCCAGAACTTAGACCACAAATCAAAGTTCTCTATGTATCTTGCATCACACAAAAGAATTACAAATACAGCATTAATTTAAATGAAATGAACAAAAATCTATAGAACTTTGAATAAATTGCAATGAGTACTAAGGCTAACAAATATACGTTCAGACTAGATATAGAAATATCAAACTGATCTTGTATCCAAATGTCTCTCTCAATTTGACTTGATGTAGAAATGGAGAGATAACTTCAAATGGAGCTTTGGGAGAGAGGTGTATATGATGATAAATTTATTATGTTATGCACAAGTTTAAAGAGTAGCCTTATATTTGAAAGTCACCATCAAATTCACCAAGGTAGATGCTCTTTAGGAAAGTGCAATAGATATGAAATCAAACAAGATTTAACCTGAAAGCAACGAACATAATATCAACGAGGATTTTTGAGTAAATATAATTAAATAAATTAATAGATAGAGATTTCATAATAAATTAGTTTGGTAGTTGGTTTATCAATAAGATAAGCCAAGATGATCGATATGAAATATTTTAGTAATCGATTAACTAATGGTTAGTGATTAACTTGCCAACTGACCATTGTCAAGTAATACAAAAGGTGATTAATAAGATCATTCACAGTTATCGATCCAAATTTAGATAGCAAGCTCACATGATCAATAGATTAACAAGGGTGATTGATGAATCTACTTCTCATCATCTTTATTCTATCATTTTGGCCTCAAAAACCCTAGTAAATGCATATAAATAGCATTAATTCATGCATTTTAGCATTCATGTATATGTGTGTAAATATTGTATAAAATGCGGTTTTTAGTGCCAAAATTATAGAATAAAGAAAAGAAAAGAAAAAGAATAAAATATTGTAAATATTTTATGACCCGAAACCCTGAGACCTAGGCATCTCGATGACTAGGTCGACAAGGAATAAAGTAGGGGGAGATAAGGTCAAAAACACAGTTCAAATACAATTTATTCCATTGATTCTTTATTCATTTTGGGACCTATTTTTGGTTCCACTTTTTATACATCAAATAAAGAAACTTTGTACATGAAAGTTGTAGATAATTTAATAAAGAAAAATACAAAATTGATTTCACAGAAAAATAATGTACAGATAAAAAGTTATGGTCTGAATAAAAATCCAGAACCCCAACTTCCCAGACCTGTATCTCACAAATGAAAACTCCAAATGCAGCATACTCACCTTTAATTGTATATAGAAGAAAATAAGCTATTTAATGGCGGTGGTTTCGCATTTGGCGGAGCTACGGTTTGAAAGTTGAGTTTTGGACCCCTATTGTATGCTTGTACATATTAAAATATTCAATTTATTAATTATTTATTATTTTTATAATTTTATATTTTTATAATGTTGTAAATATTACTTATAATAATTATGTTTATTAAAATCAGAATAAAAATGCAAAGAAAAATAAAAATAAAAATGAACATATATAGAATACATAGGTACACTACCTATATCCATACCTATACATTATACCTTTATATTTTATTTAATATACAAAACATATCAGAAAAATAAAATAAAAATATAATTATGTGTATAAAAGTATGTTATAATTATATAAATTAATAATAAAAAATAAATAAACTAAATACATATAATAAAAATAAAAGAATACAATATATATAATAATATACCTATAAAGGGCATAAATGTAAACTTGTAAAAATACATTTCATAAAAATAAATAAAAATCATAATAAAATAATTTATAAAATAATAAACATTTTTTATTTTGTAACCATAATTTAATAAATTGATTTGCTATTTTTAATTGAATTTACAAATGTTTTTCCCAGGAATTTTTGTGGTTAGTCCACGTGGACCAACCAAGTGGAAGTTGACCCGCTGGTCAACTCCCTGGTCTGCACCTGCAGCCTGCCAGCTGCGTTTTTGGTCATTTTCTCCTATTTTTCTAGGCCACGTCATTCACATTTTGACCTCGGGTCCTTCTTCACTTTTTCTCCCCATATAACCATGATACACGCCCAGTACTTGCTTTGGTCTTTAGATCGAAGATTTGCTCGATAAACCTCGATCTTCATGCCTCCTCGCCCACTCTCTGCCCAATGTTCTGAAGCTTGTCAGACTGCGTTTTTTTGGCGTTTTCTCCGAATTTTGGAGAGCGCGTCTTTCACCATTTGGCATTGCTTCCTCTTGACTTTTGTTCACCATATATTGAGGATACACGCCCATGGTTGTTTTTGGAGAGTGCATCACTGGTGTGCTCCAGAAGCACCGTTCTTTGTGCCCCTTCGACCACTCTTTCAAAAAGACCTCCACTCCTCCATTTCAATTTTGAACTCCTTTTCCCCCTTCTTTCATGTGCTGAGGTTAGAGGAAGGTGACAGCAACCTCACCTCACCGTTAGGAGGAGCGGAGGAGCGGCGCGAAGGCGTATCCACCCCCATCTCCGGCCCTTGGCCGTGAGGTTCATCTCACAGTTTCTCCACTGTTTGAGGTCGTTTTTCCTTGTTTTCTTAGTGTGATTAATTAGCTGTAGCATTAGCATTTATTTCATGCATTTAACTTGGCATTTCATCGAGTCTCTAGTTTAATCCCATTATCGAACACCCTCGTCGGAGCTTGCTCCGGCGAGCTTCATTTCACGCCATTTACTGTTCCCTCAACCTTCATTTGCTCCTGGAACCTTCTTCTCTCTGTGTGTGCATCTTCTTTGCAGGTTCCTGGAGTCAAGAGACTCCATCTAGAGTCGGATTTTGCCAAAGAAAGGTACCTGGAGCCGCGTTAGTTCCTTGACCTCGCGGCGGCGCATCCGTGCCCTCCTGGCCATTTTGGCGCCGCCGGAAGGTAGAGAATCCCTCCAGGAGCTGCTGGACTTGCTTTGAAGCAGCATTCGGTGGCGGAAGAGGAAGATCAGATCGTCGGAGGACCATCTCGCCGTGGTCTCCTCCCAGTTCGTTCACCGCCCCTGCCCGCCGTCGGATCGCCTTGGGCATGGGTATTTTGCTCCATTTCCCCCGCCATTTTGTGTAATGTTGATTTAGGACTCAAAGCATTCATATGCAGTTGTGTACTTCTGTATAATTTGCATATTGGCCTTTGAACTTTGCTCTATTTACATTCATACACTTGTTAGGCCTTGTATTTTTTGTGTGCTTTCCCTATTTATTTAATGCATCTAGAAAATTCGAAAAAATCTCAAAAAATAGATTTAAGCTCCTGCTGCATTGTTCTTTCATGCCAACATTTTTATTTTGGATTTTGAGTCTTTTAAATATTTATAAAAAATCAAAAATATGTATTTTCAGCACTGTTTGCATTATAAAATCCATAAAAAATATAAATACACTCCAGAAAAATCCCAAAAAAATATATTTTGTGTCTTTTAGTATCATTTAGCTGCAGACCAAAAATCACTAAAAAATACAAAACAAAACGCCTAAAAATTATAAAACTCTAAAAACCTTCATAAAAATCTTAAAAATTCTATAAAAATCCAAAAAATACAATTTCAGTTTCTGTATTTTCTTTGATTTATTATCTTTCAATTAAAATTAATTTGAGGAATTTTGGATACCATTTGATATTTTTCATCCTCATTTTAATTTCGGCCAGCAACTTTTATTCACTGTTTTCCTTATTTTGCTAATTAAAAATACCAAAAACATTCTAAAAATTACCCAAAAATCACAAAAACAGTAAAAAGTATAAAAAGACCAAAAAGACTTTATTTTCTTATTTTTGAACATTTTCATCTATTTTTATAAATATCTCTTTCTACCTTTTATTACCTCGTCTTTACTTTCCATTATTGAAAAAGGAAATTTAAAAAAATATATAATATAAAAAGAATATATAAAAATCAGTAAATTAAAAATCAAAATACAAAAATATAAAATTAAAAAATTTAAATAAAAAATTATAAAATTAAAAACCCACAAAAAATACCATAGTAGACACTTGACCACATTCACACACAAGTACACTTTTGTGCAATTTTGCCCCGATCTAGCCTTTCTGCTCCCTGTGTTCGACCTCTACACATACTTGCACCTATACACATCTTGTTGTAGAGTTATAATAAATTTTAACTCCGTATTCGTTGCTTGATATAGTTGTCGTGGGTTAATTGTTGATTAATCCAGATTTTCGAGCGGTCACCGCATCGACTGTTGACTCGCCTTGTGAGTCAATACGACCGCTTGACTTTTCGGGTTAAACAAATGGCGCCGTTGCCGGGGAGCAACAGCGCGTAGTTCGGGTCTTGTTTGTGTTTGTGATTTATTGTTTATTTCGCGGCTTTTATTTTTCGCTATTTTATTTTCTTTATTTTTGATATATCTCTTGATCGGTCTAACCTTCTCTTTTGTTGACTTTGTGCGAGGAACCGCGGATCGAGGGAGGCGCTCCACCCTAGGCGCCTACGCACCCACGTGACGTCGGCATCTGCCAGCCGAGCACCGAGGAGACGAAGAGGAAATTTTGAAGACCGAGCTCCACTTTAGTCGTAGAATTTATTTCCTGCATTTATTATTGTAATTTTTGTGAGAGAGAGACCTCTATATTTGTAATAATACAGGTACCACCGAACTTGGACATTCGAGCCTAATTTCCAAGTGATTGTTCACTTGGGGGCTCACCGCAGTTTTGACGGTTTTCATCGCATTTTTTTACTTTGTTTTTCGATTTTCGATTTTCTTTATTTTGTGTGATTGAGCCCCTAGTTCTAGGATTGCTTGCGATAGACTAAGGCCAAACACCTAATATTTTGCATGCACCTATAGTCTCGTTTGGACTTAGTCAAATTTTAAACAGTTGATCATCACCTTCAATCCATCGCGCCGCGAGCTCTCCCCGCAAAGCGCTTTCTCCTACCCTCAATTTGTTGAGCAGAGGAGGGGTGAGCCTAGACCGGACTCTAGGGTTGAGGATTGACGGTCAACTTGTGGTTCTTCCCGCTAATAGCAATTTCTGAAACTTAGGGCGATTTCATCGGTTTTTGCATTTGCATATAGTTAGGTTTCGATTCTGCTGAGCATCTTTGCATGTAGAGTGCTGGAGGCAAGGTGAGCATTTACGCTTTAGCATTCATCATTGTTTTTACCGCTTGCATTGCTTTCCCGCTCCTCTACCTCTGATTTTGATAACCTAGGTGCTCAAAGGAATTGACTCCCCGATAGGATCGTGCATTTTTACTAAAAATCCAAAAAAGTGATAATCCATAAAATTGGGACTGCTAATTTTACTTGACCCTAAAACCGATTAAAAAGAAAATCTTGTATTGGGGCGAGTAATCCCCTCATTGTCTTCGTTTTACATTGCTCGCGCACACGCTAAGGATTAGTGCCCAAATCCCATATTCAGCCCCCTAAGTGTTTGCGCAATATTTTGACTTCTCACCTAACTTTAAAACAGACAAGATTAAAAGACCGCATTTGTGGTCTTCACCGAGTTGAGTAGGTGAATTGAGGGTTTGACTTGTTTTCATTTTTGCTTGTGATTGTTTTGTGTGTGTCCTAGATCGCTCCTGCGCACTTGCGCCTTTCTTCTCACTTCTCTTGACTTGACCATCGTGCTCTCCCGATCATTTTTCCTTTGTTTCGAGATAGCCGACTGGAGTGTATTTTATCCGGACTTTGCGGATCATTCGTTCACTCCAGCCGGTCCACCTCCCTTTTTCCAGGAGGACTTTGCTCCTGACTTTTGTACATATCCGCCTCAGCCACAGTATCAGACCTTGGATTTCTACCCACACCCACCTTCACTTCCGTATTCTCCACCTTCACATCCACCCGAGGCCGAGCTGTTGGAGTCACCTTTCATGGAGTCCACCCTTGAGCACTTGACCCAGATGATGGATCATATGAGATAGAGGATTGACCACCTCACTAGTACCAATAAGAGCGACCATGATGTTCCACCATTTGATGATATGGGTTCACTCGAGGATTTCCATGAGAGCTTGCAATCACCAAAATTACAAAAAAATGAGAAAAATTTGAAAATACAAAAAGAGTTCGGGAGACACATGATCGAGCCAGATTTTGAGGAGAGAGTCCACTTGTCAGAACCCTGGACCACACATCCATTCACATCTAGTCCCACCTTTGACCCCGAGGATGCCGCTGTACAGACTGCTCTTGGCATGCCTCATGTATATGCTGATTCCGACTTCCTCCCTTGTATGGAGGAGGTCCAAAAATTCAAAAAAATGTTGACTGAACCCGAAGTGGTGGCCACCATACATGAGATTATCCGTGCCCCACTTCAGCAGGCCATGACCGATTTATCTGCTCCTCTTCCCAAGAAGAGAAAGCGGAGGAGCAGATCTGAGCGTCATATCTTGACCATGGCCACTGCCCACGCCATCACACACCGTCCCATTCCTCGGAAGAAGAACACTGCCACACCTTTCATTAGCTGCACAATCTCTGACCACACATGTGATCACACTCTCCTAGACGGCGGTGCATCGATCAGTATCATACCCTTCTCGCTGGTACAGTCTCTTCACTTAGGGCCTCTCAAGAAGACCAGGATGATCGTACAGTTTGCTGATGGATCAATAAAGAGGCCGAAGGGTATCCTCGAAAACGCCGTCATTTCGATTCAGGGCACGAGCTACACTGTTGATTTTGTCGTATTGCCCATGGAGACCTCCACAGGAGAGCATTCTCCAATCATCCTGGGACGACCATTCCTCGCCTCTGCGAGAGTCGTTATTGACTACGGATCAGGAGAGATTCGCTTCCGTCCTGCTGACGAGGGCGAAGCAGTGATCACCGCACCCACTGCGGACCAGAGACCCGCACCTGATGTGACTTCACCTATCTTGGCTGACCCCGAGGACTATGATCTATATGAGGATATCAGAGAGACCTTCTTCATGACCGATGATGAGACCCGAGAATTCCTCTCCAAGGAGGAAAGCTCGGAAAGCATAGACCTTGGTGTTTCCGCTTCCTGTGATTGGCGATGTGTTGATGACATCCGCGGGATCTACACGATTGACACCATTGAGCGGAGGGCGGATTTAGAGACTATACAGGACGGACATGCTCTGACTACTTCCACTGATGAGTCCGCTCCTGTCCATGTAGATACTGATGAGACTAAGGCCGAATTTGATTTAGTTGCTTTTCTTCAGAAATTCGGGCCTTTTGATGAGAAAGATGATCCAGTTGAGATTATAGAGGACGAACAGAGTTCGACTACTTCCACTGATGAGTTCGTTCCTTTTAGTTTTGACCTGGACGAGGCCTTGCAGGATGACTCTTATTACACTACTTCCGATGATGAGGAGTTTGTCCCTTTTCACTTTGACATCAGCGAGACTCCTAAGGCCGGACCTAGCTGTACTTCTTCCACTACCCCGTCTGTGCCTCCACACCCTAGGACCACTGAGGACTTACTCCCCGTCGACCCTGATCGGATTCCGTCCACTGTGGACCCCGATGTCGACCTGCACCACACTAGATCTATTCATTCGCGGTCCCGAAAGAAGGTTCGCTTTCAACCTTCTTGATCATGTGTACATTCATCTATGTTGTATATCCTTTCTGCTATATCTTCCTATCTCCCGTTTTTACTCGTCCACCCATTCTCGTGTCTGCCTTGCTTAGGACGTACTTTGTCCTAAGTATAGGGGGGTGGACGAGCCGAGTGCTCTTTCTTCGTTCCGTTTCATTACTCTTGTTGTCGCCTATACTTAGGGCTTCTTTTACCCTAAGTATAGGGGGAGTGATGTGTATATCCTCTGATCTATCCTTCCATCTTTTGATTTATTTTCTTCTTTTCTTCTTTTCTTCTTTTCCTATTCTATCTTCTGTATCTATCAAAAAGGTGCCGCCCTTGTAGACAGTTTTCCATACTTAGGATGTACTTTGTCCTAAGTATAGGGGGGCTGGCACCCCGAGTTTCTTTCATTTTCATTTCGATCCTCTCCATTGTCTCTTCTTCTTGTCTATACTTAGGGATATTTTACCCTAAGTATAGGGGGGACAATTTGAGTACGATCTGTTCATTCCCACCCTTGACCCTCCCTGCGTTGTGTACAGTCTGTTATACTTAAGATTATTTCATCCTAAGTATAGGGGGGACGGTCAACTTCTCATTTCATTGATTCATTCATTTACTTCTTTATTCTTTAGGCTTGCCTATACTTAGTACGAGTTATGTCTTCTCTTTTCTCTCCGATCTATGAGGACATAGCTCAAGCTAAGTATGGGGGGTCGTATATACTACGTATATACTTTATCCATAACTCGTACTTTCGTATTTTCCTAATAATATGGCTAAAAATTCATTAAAATTCATTAAAAATATTAATAAAAAGATGTGATTATTCCTCAAATTCTTTTTGTATTTACTGATTAATAAATCAGGTGAAAATGTTTTTTGCAAAATGTTCGAAAATCAGTTTGAAAAACTTTGTGAACATCTATTGAAAACTATTTTGAAAATATTTTGTTACATGTTTTCAACCTTTGTAAAAATGTGTGTTTTGTAAAAATTTATTTTCTTTATGTGAAATAAAAATGTTTGAAAAATGATTTGCAAATTGTTTGAAAAATGGTTGCAAAAATGTTTTGAAAAATCTATCTATACTGTTTTGAAAGCCTTTGCAAAATGATTTTCAAATGTGTGTACATGTTTGTAAAATGTTTGTAAAAATTATTTTGGACTATAGTTTTCAAAAATTGTTTGAAAAATTTGTGTCAAATAAGTTTGAGGAATACATACATCACACCAAAATCCACTACCTATATATATGTATAAAACTGACCACTTACCCTGTAAATGCTTAAAATCCACCTCTTGTAAATATAAGAAGCACTCCCGTGTACATATTTTAACCTAGTTTTCAGCCAAAATGTTTTTGTTTTCAAAATTCCCAAAAACATTTGCAAAACTAAAATCCAAAAACATTTGAAAAATCTTTTTGAAAAAATACAAAAAATGCATCTGCATATGCATCATCATCATCATATTTTCAAAAATCCATAAAAAGTTCAAAATCTTTGAAAATTGCATCACAAAAATATTTTCTGCATTCTGCATATCATTTGCAAGCATTCGCATTTTTCGGATTGAGTTTGATAGTTGAACAAGTCTAAGTAAAATCCGGAGATTGGAGCTTGATTGGACCTTAAAATCTACATAATAACAGGAACCTTATAGGAACTGGGTTTGAGGTACTTTAGGTCTAGTTGACTTAATTCTTTGAGGATCACGGGACTTGGTTCAATGGATTCTTGACCGCCTAAGTAGAGTATTTCGGAGCACACGCACGACTCTTGTTGATAATGACCTAACTTGGACACCTGCACCTTTCACATGGCTCAACTCAGTTGGAGTGGTGAGGGATTGGATTTGCCGGTATGAGACGCACACAAGTGGAAACATTTGTCCTCTTCTAGGGAGGGAAGTGCACCCCAACCCGTCCAGTGATTAGGAAGTCTAAAGATAGGAGGCTGTGGGTTGCGATAAAGCTTCAAAAGAGGGATAGTCTACTGGCTCAAGAGGAAAAGCTCCTTATGTAAATGCTGCTGTATATAGTATTTCAAAAAAAAAAGAAAAAGAAAAAGAAAAAAGTTCAGGCATGTACAAAAATAAAAAGCCTGCAAAGTATGTGAATATGTTGTATACAAAATAAGCAAGCTTGAGCATCAAAGTCATATATGTGAGCCTGCAGCTGGATGACTTGACTACACTGGTCTTGCATCCCAGGATAGGGAGCTACACTGGCTACCATCCATTCTTCTCTTCACCCCCTCCTCTTGAGCTGGTTGCCACTTGAACTTAAAAGGGAATACCCCGCTCCTCGTGGATGGAGTTGCTGGATTGGGGAATCATTGGGTTGTCGTACTGGAGAAGTCAGTCTCTCTGTCATTCTAGTTGGGGAGAGCCACCATCACTTACACTGTACAAGTCAGATTCATAGTCGTAAGGGTTTGCGTATGAATTGAAGTATTTCTGACCTGGCTATTGAGGAGACTTGAGCAGGGTTTTGGGATTCTCAGGGACTGTTGGATTTCAAATTTGGTTCTCAATAAGGTTCCGCCCGCACTAAAATTCCAAAGGTCCGACTTAAGATCCAAACTTTGATTTTGAGAAGACAAGTTTGATAATTACACTTAATCCACCTTCTTCTTTTTCTTTTCTTTGTTTTTCTTTTCTGCACTTATTGCATAAGTGTTTGCTAGGGACTAGCAAAGGCAAGTATAGGGGGATGATGAATCTACTTCTCATCATCTTTATTCTATCATTTTGGCCTCAAAAACCCTAGTAAATGCATATAAATAGCATTAATTCATGCATTTTAGCATTCATGTATATGTGTGTAAATATTGTATAAAATGCGGTTTTTAGTGCCAAAATTATAGAATAAAGAAAAGAAAAGAAAAAGAATAAAATATTGTAAATATTTTATGACCCGAAACCCTGAGACCTAGGCATCTCGATGACTAGGTCGACAAGGAATAAAGTAGGGGGAGATAAGGTCAAAAACACAGTTCAAATACAATTTATTCCATTGATTCTTTATTCATTTTGGGACCTATTTTTGGTTCCACTTTTTATACATCAAATAAAGAAACTTTGTACATGAAAGTTGTAGATAATTTAATAAAGAAAAATACAAAATTGATTTCACAGAAAAATAATGTACAGATAAAAAGTTATGGTCTGAATAAAAATCCAGAACCCCAACTTCCCAGACCTGTATCTCACAAATGAAAACTCCAAATGCAGCATACTCACCTTTAATTGTATATAGAAGAAAATAAGCTATTTAATGGCGGTGGTTTCACATTTGGCGGAGCTACGGTTTGAAAGTTGAGTTTTGGACCCCTATTGTATGCTTGTACATATTAAAATATTCAATTTATTAATTATTTATTATTTTTATAATTTTATATTTTTATAATGTTGTAAATATTACTTATAATAATTATGTTTATTAAAATCAGAATAAAAATGCAAAGAAAAATAAAAATAAAAATGAACATATATAGAATACATAGGTACACTACCTATATCCATACCTATACATTATACCTTTATATTTTATTTAATATACAAAACATATCAGAAAAATAAAATAAAAATATAATTATGTGTATAAAAGTATGTTATAATTATATAAATTAATAATAAAAAATAAATAAACTAAATACATATAATAAAAATAAAAGAATACAATATATATATAATAATATACCTATAAAGGGAATAAATGTAAACTTGTAAAAATACATTTCATAAAAATAAATAAAAATCATAATAAAATAATTTATAAAATAAGAAACATTTTTTATTTTGTAACCATAATTTAATAAATTGATTTGCTATTTTTAATTGAATTTACAAATGTTTTTCCCAGGAATTTTTGTGGTTGGTCCACGTGGACCAACCAAGTGGAAGTTGACCCGCTGGTCAACTCCCTGGTCTGCACCTGCAGCCTGCCAGCTGCGTTTTTGGTCATTTTCTCCTATTTTTCTAGGCCACGTCATTCACATTTTGACCTCGGGTCCTTCTTCACTTTTTCTCCCCATATAACCATGATACACGCCCAGTACTTGCTTTGGTCTTTAGATCGAAGATTTGCTCGATAAACCTCGATCTTCATGCCTCCTCGCCCACTCTCTGCCCAATGTTCTGAAGCTTGTCAGACTGCGTTTTTTTGGCGTTTTCTCCGAATTTTGGAGAGCGTGTCTTTCACCATTTGGCATTGCTTCCTTCTTGACTTTTGTTCACCATATATTGAGGATACACGCCCATGGTTGTTTTTGGAGAGTGCATCACTGGTGTGCTCCAGAAGCACCGTTCTTTGTGCCCCTTCGACCACTCTTTCAAAAAGACCTCCACTCCTCCATTTCAATTTTGAACTCCTTTTCCCCCTTCTTCCTCCCTTCTTTCATGTGCTGAGGTTAGAGGAAGGTGACAGCAACCTCACCTCACCGTTAGGAGGAGCGGAGGAGCGGCGCGAAGGCGTATCCACCCCCATCTCCGGCCCTTGGCCGTGAGGTTCATCTCGCAGTTTCTCCACTGTTTGAGGTCGTTTTTCCTTGTTTTCTTAGTGTGATTAATTAGCTGTAGCATTAGCATTTATTTCATGCATTTAACTTGGCATTTCATCGAGTCTCTAGTTTAATCCCATTATCGAACACCCTCGTCTGAGCTTGCTCCGGCGAGCTTCATTTCACGCCATTTACTGTTCCCTCAACCTTCATTTGCTCCTGGAACCTTCTTCTCTCTGTGTGTGCATCTTCTTTGCAGGTTCCTGGAGTCAAGAGACTCCATCTAGAGTCGGATTTTGCCAAAGAAAGGTACCTGGAGCCGCGTTAGTTCCTTGACCTCGCGGCGGCGCATCCGTGCCCTCCTGGCCATTTTGGCGCCGCCGGAAGGTAGAGAATCCCTCCAGGAGCTGCTGGACTTGCTTTGAAGCAGCATTCGGTGGCGGAAGAGGAAGATCAGATCGTCGGAGGACCATCTCGCCGTGGTCTCCTCCCAGTTCGTTCACCGCCCCTGCCCGCCGTCGGATCGCCTTGGGCATGGGTATTTTGCTCCATTTCCCCCACCATTTTGTGTTATGTTGATTTAGGACTCAAAGCATTCATATGCAGTTGTGTACTTCTGTATAATTTGCATATTGGCCTTTGAACTTTGCTCTATTTACATTCATACACTTGTTAGGCCTTGTATTTTTTGTGTGCTTTCCCTATTTATTTAATGCATCTAGAAAATTCGAAAAAATCTCAAAAAATAGATTTAAGCTCCTGCTGCATTGTTCTTTCATGCCAACATTTTTATTTTGGATTTTGAGTCTTTTTAATATTTATAAAAAATCAAAAATACGTATTTTCAGCACTGTTTGCATTATAAAATCCATAAAAAATATAAATACACTCCAGAAAAATCCCAAAAAAATATATTTTGTGTCTTTTAGTATCATTTAGCTGCAGACCAAAAATCACTAAAAAATACAAAACAAAACGCCTAAAAATTATAAAACTCTAAAAACCTTCATAAAAATCTTAAAAATTCTATAAAAATCCAAAAAATACAATTTCAGTTTCTGTATCTTCTTTGATTTATTATCTTTCAATTAAAATTAATTTGAGGAATTTTGGACACCATTTGATATTTTTCATCCTCATTTTAATTTCGGCCAGCAACTTTTATTCACTGTTTTCCTTATTTTGCTAATTAAAAATACCAAAAACATTCTAAAAATTACCCAAAAATCACAAAAACAGTAAAAAGTATAAAAAGACCAAAAAGACTTTATTTCTTATTTTTGAACATTTTCATCTATTTTTATAAATATCTCTTTCTACCTTTTATTACCTCGTCTTTACTTTCCATTATTGAAAAAGGAAATTTAAAAAAATATATAATATAAAAAGAAAATATAAAAATCAGTAAATTAAAAATCAAAATACAACAATATAAAATTAAAAAATTTAAATAAAAAAATTATAAAATTAAAAACCCACAAAAAATACCATAGTAGACACTTGACCACATTCACACACAAGTACACTTTTGTGCAATTTTGCCCCGATCTAGCCTTTCTGCTCCCTGTGTTCGACCTCTACACATACTTGCACCTATACACATCTTGTTGTAGAGTTATAATAAATTTTAACTCCGTACATTTACTTTCGTTGCTTGATATAGTTGTCGTGGGTTAATTGTTGATTAATCCGGATTTTCGAGCGGTCACCGCATCGACTGTTGACTCGCCTTGTGAGTCAATACGACCGCTTGACTTTTCGGGTTAAACAGTGATCGATTGGAATATCAGCTGATCTGAATTTTCACCAAGTGATAAGAATAAGCTTTTTTCCTTGTTTGTATAGTATGGTAAATATATAACTCAAAAAAATATAAAGCAATGAAGATCAAGTATAGTATAGATGATGTTTATTTATTTGGACAAGCCCTAGGGTCAAACTCAAGGAAGCATCTCACTCTCTTGGTATGTGAATCAATGTATACAATATGTATGTCTCCTATATCATTCATTTTTTATGTTTAGGTTTTTTAAAAATATTTTAATTTATTTTTAATTTATTTTTTATATTTTGAAATTCAAAATTTTAAAAATTAAGTTCAAATATAAAAATGGTATACTAATATATCAATATATGTATAATGTATATAAATAGGAGAGGGTTTTTTAGGGTTTACAAATAAGTAAAAATGGGGGAGGTGATAAAAATATATTTTTGGGATTCTAAAGTTTATTAATATTTTTGGCCATTTTTCATGGAGATAAAAGTGATAACAAATTTCAAAAGATAAAATAAAATATAAAACAAACATATCAGGATACATATGGAACTTTGAGAATAGATTTTAGATTCAAAAATGAGAGTTAATATTCAAATGGTAAATTTCCCTAAATTTGTATCCCAAGGTCCTAAAATCCACTTTTATTTTTTTATTTAATTATATATAACTTTTTAATTTTCTTGCAATTTTTCAAATGTTTTTGTATTTTTAGATAAATTATGCAATAAAAGATTAAACCAAAAAACCCTAAATATTACTGCAAAAAGGCAACCTAACCTAGTTTTGGGCATTTTGTAATGATATAAATAAACTAACTACAAAACTTAGGAATGTTTTTGTGTTTTTTTTAAATTTTATTCAAGCAAATAGTGGATTTAAAAATCTACAAAAAAATCATGGATATAGAGCATCAAAAGATGCGCATGACATATTTGAAAAATTTCAAAGGTACTTCATATGCACTTGGGATAAATCAACATGCTCAGACCTTCAAATTTTTACAAACCTCAAACTGTGATATTTTTCAATCATTACATTTATAAAAGTTTAATATTAATTAGCTTTACGAGATACCCACAGATCAAATTAAGAAGAGATCATATGAAATTTCTATGAATTAAACAAAGTAAATTAACATGATTCACTAATTAATTCAAAGTTAGTTCAGATAAGGTCCAAAATTCACCAATCTTTAATACAAGATAGAGCATAAGTTAAGGAACAAAAAGACATAACAAATATGTAAAACAAAACAAGGGTCACTAGGCTAGAGAAAAGGGCCTATATGCAATATTAAAACTCTAAAATACACCTCAGAAAACGAAGGGTGCAAATAAATAGGACTGCACTGGATTATCTTAATCTACCTCCAATCCAATATTAACGGATTTTTAACTTTTTTAAATCCACTCCAACCATCAAATATTTAAATTCGTACCATCCAATTACATATTTGATCGAATTTTATGTACTTAAATATTCTCGCTCAATGGTATGCGTTCTTATGTTTGCATTTTGCAGCACACTAGTCCTTGACATTTGAATTAAGATCATTGTGGTCTATATTGATGAAGTTTGCGATTAGTTAGACTAATAAGCTATGCCAAAATGTAATCACTCCATAGGACATCCTTCAAGGCCCTATAGTATATTATTAACTGATGAGAATCGTAAAACATTTAGATTCAATTTGTGTATACAAAATGATATCAACTTAAATATAGTCCACCCATGGGACATCATGTTTCTCATTTAGTTTGGATTTGATATTGAATTTGTTTTTCATATCATACTTGTCGATGAAATATTATATTTTTGGAAAATATGAATAATCTTCATTATATCAATATAAAAAGAAGAGAATTCAAGTAATGCTTATTTACTTTTGAATGGGTTCAGTACATTTGAATTTGTAGTTGATCTAGTCATTCCATGGTTTAGGTTGCAAGCTAGAACAAGAAAAAAAATAAGAAGCGCCAAGAATAATAAAGGAATGTAGAGACAAGTGTCCCAAATCTATCTCTTTTCTGCGGAGATCATACGAGCGGTTGTGCTCTTAGGGGAAAACACATTGCATTAAAGGGGAGACAATGTTGTGGAAGATGGCTATAAGCATCGCAAAGGACAAGCAGTGCAACGACATCACTAGAGCGGGATGATGACATAACAAAGGAGGGTCATTGGCAGTCTAGGAGTGGAATATTGGCGGTCGAGAGTGAACTGAGAGAGAGGGAACTAATAGGGGATACTCAAATATATTCTACAAAATTTACAATCACATTTTATTAGTTTGAGGATTGAACACTTGAATTTCAAGAGAGAAGAGAGGGTGGTGACAAGAGAACTTATATGTAGAGTAGACATACATACATACATACACACACACACATGCATACATACATACATACATACATACATACATACATACATACATACATACATACATACATACATACATACATATTAGCGGATTGGATCGGACTGAATTTTGATAATGATCAGGTCCAATTGATATTTGACCATATTCAAAAAATTTTAATCTGATTCAATCAGTCAGAATGATAAAATCAAATAAATTCAAAATAATAATAATATATTGGACCAGATTCCGGATTTTTTCTGAGTTGTGTGCATCCCTACATAAAACAACCCGTAGGGGGGCACATGTAGTTACCAAACCCTGTAAGAGTGCCTATGTAATTTTCTCAAAATGATTGATGTCGGATGATGTTTGAGTTTGAAGACTTGAATGAAGGAGTACTCCATGTATGTGGTGAGGGAGTTTAGACCGAATCTCCAAGTATCGTGTGTGGCCATAAGATGGATGAGACTGTGGAAGATAAAAAGAGCAATGATGAGGGAAGAAGACATGATATGCGTGCAGTCTAATTTGGGTGAGTCGATAGGGGGAATAAAGAGAAGGGTTGAATGTGATGAACTAGAGAAGAGAGAAGAGGGAAATAAGAACAAGAGGAAGAACATGAGATTAGGTATGAACAAATGAAGAACAAAAGAGGCAGACAGTGAATATCTTGAGAACAATGGACAATAGTCCGAGATGTTGTTCGTATGAGCAACGATCTTCGCCTCAATATTCTAGCGATGTGGAGAAGAAGCTGGAATAGAACCTAGAGGTTTGCTACGTCAAAGCTTGACTACCACTAACAAATCACACCTAATCCCGACTAACCCGTCGCCACTCAAAGAAACTGAAGCTGTCATCTCGGGGTTGGGGTGCTGGAGAATATGGTTTTAAATATGGCATGTGGGTGATATTTTGGCTTTGAAGGGTGTCTTTATAAGAGGATTGGGTTTCGATCGAGGAGAAGAGGGCGAGTCGGTGGAAAGTAGAGGGAATACTCCTAGCGATGGGTTTACGAGGGAAGAAATCTATGCGGTGGGGTTGTTTATTTGCTGACGAGGGTAGTTGGAATGTTAAAGGGTCTTGGATGTTGGAGCGATCGAGGGGGGAGCTATAACAAAGATTGAGGGATGACAATGGGGCCTCAAATAGTTGCATGACATCAGCTACATGTGACGAATGGTTTGCAAATGGATGGGTCGGAGCAGAGAGAGGCAAAGTTGAATCGCTGGTCAATAGAGTTGGGATGATGTGGAACCGGGGAATCGATCACACAGAAGGTATCACCGACCATTGACTAGGTCAATGTATGGGTAAGAGGCACAAAGACTGACTAACTAGGAAGTGCCATGTGGTAGGGATACTAGACAAGTAGACTAGATACATGATCAAATACAAAAATCACAAAATAGAGAGCTGAATAAAAAAATTACAAAACAAACACTAAACGGCTTTGATTAAAAATGTTTCTTCATAAAAGATCTACACTTTTCATGAAGAACTCAAAACCTAATTCGCTTAAAATAAAAGGTAGCAATTTTATTAGGCATTTTAAGTGTATAAAACACCACTGTATAACAATTTTATATTCTTCTTTTGTTTTTTTAACAAACTATGTATATAATATAACATATTATACTAATGTAATACTTAATATATATTCCATTTTTTTGGATTTTTAATAGGTGATTAGTAGTTAAAAAAAATAGCTTTTTTATATGTACAAGACGTCTCTTCTCTCTTCGTTATTTCCTCTGTTATTATATTTTTTGTATTTTTTTCTTTTGTAGTGAGATAATATACATATATATATTTACAAAAAACAAAACAAAAGAAACTTAAATTAGTTTATTTTTTTGCATAAATTATAATCATCTTGATTGAATATATATGCGTGTAATCTCTCTCTATCTTCTTTTTTTTCTGCTTTTTTATATTTTTAACATTTTTAGTTTTTCTTATATGTTAATCAATGCTTATTAATACATATAACATATGAACAAATGCTAAAAATGCTAATAAACATATATATATATATATATATATACACGTATGCTAAAGGTTCTAGCTCAAAGTTTAGGTCGTAGGTGAATGAAACATGTTTCATCACCTAGGAAATAAAGCGATCGATCATACCAACAAGAATGAATGATTAGTGGATATTGATCAATTAGATCAGTATGGGTGATCAATCAATGTCGGCTTGGACCTGAAATAAACCATCATTGAAAGAAAGTGTCTTTAACATGCGTATATGTTACATATACATTGAACCTTTCTACAACTTCACTATTAAAAGTCTTTTTCTTCTTTTTTGAGATGACCATCTCCTTAAGCTTGTTTTTAGGTTATGGTTTTATCATCCTTGTTAAAAATGCGCTTCAATAAGTGAATAGATTTCATTTTGCTCTTCGTTTTCATAAATTTGCTCTTTTATATTTTATCATCGAGCTACGTTGTCTTAAAATCTACAGTATTATTTATACTCATAAAATTTGTTATCATTAAAGTAATAACATACTTAGCATGTATAAGTTTTGCTAACAAGACATAAGAAAAAGTTTGAGAAACTAATGAATAAAACTTTTGATTTCGTTTAATCATTGTACCAAAAAAAAACAAAACGGCATGTCACCCCCTACCATCAAACACTGAAAATGAGCCACATTCTACATCACTCAATAGATGACCTTCAAGAAATTATATGATGACCTCACCTTCACTCTAATTACATGAAGATTCATAATAACCCCACAAATACCTCATATCAACTAGCAAATCACATCTTCTTTCTTGTTCCAAATCCTCACTACCTATTTTGTTGACAAGGAAGAAGAACCTCATACCCCATTCCTCTAGAGATTATGAGATCATGTACTATGAAATTGGGTTTATTCTCCTATCGTCCTACCGAGATGTGGCCCAAAATAAGCTTTACATCATACTCTCTAGGTGCAATCGAATCTTTGTCAGCATTCCATACATTTACATGTAAAAAAATGGGGGTTGTTAACACTATCGTGAGTAAGACCAACCACCCATCACTCAATAAACATCTCGTTTTCCAACTAGCTAACGTCCTTTCCGTCCCCTCCAACTAGGGATGAAAACGAATGTGAATATATTCGTATCCGATCCGCTATCGTATTCGTTTTATACATATTTTAACATCCGTATTCGTATTCGTTTTAAAATGGATGCAGATATGGATATCACTTTGACATTCGCTAATATTCGCATTCGTATTCGTATATTCGTTTTCGTACACAAGTATAGTAATAGATTTATTTATAATTGTGTGTAACAACATTTTATGATTGCATTCACCATTATTGATATAATTGTTATAAAATTATTATATCTGGTATATCTATTTTATGTATAAACCATCATAAACATGTATATCTTAATTAATCTATTAAATTATTTTATTATCATTCGTACCCGATTCGTATTTGTTTTACATCCGTATTCGTTTTTAAGGATATGTCAACATATTTTTCACATCCGTCAATATTCGTCTCCACATTCGTATTCGTATTTTAAAATGGATAAGGATAGGATTATACATATATTCGTATCCGTATCCGTCCGTTTTCATCCCTACCTCCAACACTAGGATTGTAATACTTATGCTTAAAATCTTCTCTATGATCTCATTCTTGGAGGTCAATGTGAAAAAAATCTGATTATTTACATATTAACTTCTGACAAAATGAAAGGAAGTTAGATGGGCACATCATTGGTTAGGGTCTAGGTAATTCCCATGTCTTGTCTAGGCTTTCCCATAACCCAGAGCCCATTTAACCTAAATGATTGGATGCATGTGGTGGAAAAAAATCACTAATAAATGTAAGGGATAGAAGTCAAATATACTTAGGCAATGTTGTTTATATTTAAGCTAGAAGTAAAGCCGTCGAGTAGTATATGAAGTTTGAAAAATAACAATATGATGTCCGATCTTTAAGATTGTTCTTGATGCAGTCCTTGACTATTGAAATTTAGTTGATTATTTTATCTTTCTAACCTTAAATCACAACAACTCAAATCCACTGTGAGAGAAATATTAAAGATTGGGTAAATACATTATTATTTTTTAAAGTTCAACTATGAAATTAAAATTGAGTATATAGTTAAGAGACTTTGATGTAATTTACTCTTAAAAATATCTAGATCATTTTCACTTTTTTTAAAAATAAAATGCATTCCAGTGAGATGGGATACCTGTTTGTGATGTGATAGCTGTTTGTTGACAAAACAGTCAGGTCATACTCTTTAAAAAGAGAAAGATATTGAAGTCCGTTTGGAAACAAGCCGACTTGGGCAGTGGGGGATGCTAAAAATAGGAAACGACTAAGAGAAGAGGATGGAGAAGGGGGGAGCGGCAGTGGGGAGATGGTGGCGTGACAACAGGCACAGCTGAGGCGAGGACCGCTGGCCATTGTGAAGTAACAAGGCGAGTCCAAGGTACGTCCTCATCTTCTCTTCTCTTTCTTTCGGTTTGGGTTTCTTGAGAGCATTGGCCCTCGCACGTCGGGTGCGTCAAACTGTGCACTCCATGCACTGCACGATCAAATAAAAAAATCATTCATACACAAGCCATGCGGCAAGGGGAGGAACAAAAAAAACCACGATGCGTGAGAGTGGGGTGGAGTTAGAGCGAAGTCGGAGGGATGCTCTTCGTCGGAAGATTTCGGCGGGGCTTCAATACTGGAGGCGAGTGGGAGAAGGTGCTCCGCATCCCCGCAAAGAAAGAGGAAGGAGGAGGGTGGACCGTGGTATCGCACCGTAAACAAGGAAGAAGATGCTTCCGTTGCGGCGAGACGGGCCACATCGCCTCGTCCTGCTCACAGAGGCAGCGATGCTTTGGCTGCGGGAGATTCGGACATGTAAAAGGGTTGCCTGTCCTTCCAGGGAGATGGCTATGAAGGGTGCGGCCAGTCTCAAGCGACATGAGCTTGGTGTAGAAGCAGACACACTGGGCGGAGGGAAAGCTGCTCTAACAGGTTCAACATTCCCGAAGGTGCAGACAGGCGAGGCAGGCGAAGCTATGCGGCTGAGCATGGTTATAGGAACGTGGTGGAAGGAGTCGTTATCCATTTCTTTGATCGGTGCTGGGATCGTGCATTTGTTTGGGAGGATTTTGCCGGTGATGTTGTGACGCTGGGGGTCAGAAAATGCACGGGGCCTGTCACAGGTCCAGGCGTTGCGTCTTGTGAACTTGAGAGGCAAAGGCGAGGTCGTTTTGAGGCTTCCGCGGTTTGCTTATTTTTTTTGAGGGAAATTCCGCGGTTTGCTGATGGCAGTGAAGATTCGCTCGACAGGAGGGTGGCGCAACTGAGGGGCGTCCCCTTTCTATCCAGAACGGTGGAGTGCCTTGGCCCAGCTCTCAGGGAAATAGGTTCCGTGCTGAAAGTCCTTTCTGATGAGTGCGCTCGGGGAACCAACCGAGGTGCCACCTTAGTGCTTTTGGTTCTGGGCGATGTTGCGGAAAGCACTCCTGTCGGCGATGCTGTGGAAAGACCTCCTGTGGGTGATCTGCCCCTTCGAGGCTCTTCTTCTTTGTTTGGTGATTCGAGCTCGAATCTGGGTTCCTTCTTCGCCGACGCAGGTTATACGTATCAAGCCTTGGCAACTGATGTGGGGAGGTCGAGTTCGACTGTTATGCAGGCGGTCGATGATTGCTCTTATAACTCTGGTGCTGAGAGGGGAATCTTGAAGAGGTACAGGCGAAGACATCGACAAAAGGCCTCACGTAGGGATGTGTCGTTTGTGTCTGTCCGCAAGGCTCAGGTGTCTTCCCTAGCTGATGTAGTGAGCACGATGGGTTCTCAAACCATTTCCAAATGAAGATTCTCTCTTGGAATGTTAGAGGTCTGGGTGACCCGGAAAAGAGGAGGGTGTTGGGTAGTAGATTTATGGAATGGGATTGTGATGTAGTTTTGCTCTAGGAAACAAAGCTTGAATCTTGCAGTGAGCTTGTGTGGAGATCTTTTGGCGTGAACTCTATGAATAACTTTACGATGATTAATGTTACTGGAAGTGCGGGTGGCATGGAAGGACTCTGCGTTTTAGCTAAGGGCGAAGGTGAATGGTTCTCATGTTCTTACAGTTCATTTGGAGAACTCTAGCACCCCAGCACTCGTTGCTCTCTCTTGTATGTATGGTCCGTGTTCTCCAGCTCCGCGACACGAGTTGTGGGCAGATTTGCATGTCGTGAGAAGTGCCTTTCCGAGTTCTGCGTAGCTTGTGGGCGACAACTTCAACGTCACTCTGTTCTCTTCTGATCATCCTCGCCTGCGCGGTAGACATGATCCGGGCTCTAACGACTTTGCTATTCTTATTGATGACTTGGAGCTTGAGATCTTCGATGCCATCGACACAAAGTATACTTGGCGTAGTTCGGGATCCCGTTCCCGTATTAACCGCTTTCTGGCATCTTCGGAGCTTCTCGAGTCATTCTCATTGTCTTTCGCATCTTCGAGGCCTCGCACTCGTTCGAACCATTCGCCCCTGCTGTGGGACTCGAGCAATCAATCTCTGGGGAGGGGCTTTTTCAGATTTGAGCGCTCCTGGCTCTTAGAGGGCTCTTTCAGAGACATGGTGCGTTCCCATTGGGTGTCTACTGATACGACTGGTTTGACAACGGTGAGATTCTCAGAGAAGCTAAAGTTTTTGCGTGTATAAGAAGGAGATCTGGGAAATTAGAAGGGCTTGGAGATTATGTGCGATGCAGGAGGTGCGGGCTGCCACTCATAGAACGATCTTGGAGGAGGATCGTAAACATGTGACGGAGTGGAGCAGAGGTCACGGCTTGCCTGGTTGAAGGAGGGCGATGCGAACATGACTTTCTTCCACAGGGTGGCTAGTGGCAGGCGCCACATTAACTCAATCAGGTCTAAGATTGTTGTGGCAACATAGTTGAGGGGGACAAAGATCTAAGGAGCGTGATTGCGGATCACTTTTTTTGGTTTCTTGAGGAGGGCTGCGTCCAAGCCGTGGAGATGGAATGGCCTTGGGCGACTCAGCTCTCGGAGATGCACGCGAATAGCTAGATTTTGCCAATTGCCCTGGATGGGATTAAGGTGGCAGTCTGGAGTTCGAATGCAAATGGGACGCTCGGCCCAGACGGCTTCTCGGTTCTCTTCTATAGAGAGTTCTGGGATTTGGTGAGTGGTGAGATCTTAGAAGTTGTGGAGGAGTTTTGTTGGTGTAATGCGGGCTTTGAAAGGCTTAATAAGGTGTTGATATTTATGCTTTCGAAGTGGGAGCAAAAAGAATTGAAGGCTATAGGCCTATTGCTCTCTCTAATGGCATTTACCTCATTATTGTGAAAGTGTTTGCTGCTCGTCTAAATAGAATTCTTGACCATATTTTTTCTCCTCTCCAGTCGGCTTTCATCCTTGGGCGGCAGATTGCAGATAGTTTCGTGGTGGCCTCGGAGATCATCTCTGACTGGAAACATAGAGGCAACCATGCTCTGCTCTGGAAAGTTGACTTTTCTAAGGCTTATGACACGTTGGATTGGCGGTTTCTGTGGACAACTCTTTGTAGGATGGGTTTTTCCGGACGTCTGGATAACTTGGATGAAGCATTGCATCACCACTGCATCCCTATCCGTGTTGATTAACGGTTGTCCTGAGGGTGGATTTTTTCAGCCACAACGAGGGATCAAGCAGGGCTGCCTACTTGCGTCCCTGCTTTTTGTCCTTGCGGTTGATGTTCTTACATGTATGGTCGAACGGGTTCAGTGCAGTGGCTTGATCGCATGGTACAATTGTGGGGATGTGCTCATTCCCTTGCTTCAGTACGCAGATGACAATCCTTTTTGTGGAAGGCGGAAGGAAAGAGGCTAGAGGCATAGCCCTCGCATTGGAGGTCTTTGGAGAGATGTCGGGTCTGGAATTGAATCATAGCAAGTCCATTATTGTTTCGTTCGGCATGTCGGAGCCTGAGGCGCTTGCTTGCAGTTTGGTGCTGGTCACGGACCGTGGTTCCCTTCCTATTCGCTACCTTGCGCTCCCTCTCACGGCTGGCAGGGTCAACTTGTCGGATTGGCTTCCGGTGGTGGAAAAGATGGAGAGGAAACTGATTGGTTGGGCTTCTCTTTTGTTGAGGGGTGGACGCTTGGTGTTGGTGAAGACGGTTCTTTCCAGCATGCCAGTGTTTTTTTCGTCCCGCCTCCTCTCGGCGGGCATCAGGTTGCGCTTGGAACAATTGATGCCTATGTTCCTTTGGAGCATATCTGGGCAGGAATGACAGGGTATGCACTTGGTGGATTGGGATACCATTCTACCTAAAAAGAGTGGTGGGCTTGGGATAAAAAACTTGGAGAGCTTCAATGAGGCCCTTTTGCTAAAATGGGTGGGCAGAATTTGGGTTAAGTATGAGAGCATTTGCTGCACTCTAATCCGGAGCATTTATGATGTTTCTTTGCTGGGCCTGGGCTTATTCGTCGGGGGCCCAATCAATCGACTTTTTGGAAGGGGATCCTGAAGATCCTGCCTCGTTTTAATGACCTCTTCAGAACTGAGGTAGGGGCTAGTGAATCCTTTGGTTTTTGGACGGATGACTGGACATGGAACAACACGCTTGCCAGTCGTTTTCCTCATTTATTTGCTTTGGCCGACAATTCTGCTGCTCGGGTTGGTGATTGTTGGATCAATGAAAATTGGATGCTGACTTTCAGAACATATTTCTCTGACCAACGCTTGGAGGTGTTTCTCCGCTTATTGGACTCGCTAGGGCAGGTAGGCAGACCTTCCTTTGGTCTCGATCATTGGGTGTGGAAAGATGGGGTTTTCTCTGTTCAGAAAGCCTACGATGCCATTTGTAGACCGCCACCAGCTCTCTCGGCTGCTATGATCCGGGATTGCAACTTTGTTTGGTCTCTTGGTCTCTCGGAGAGGATTGGTTTCTTTATGTGGCTGTTTCGCAGGAAACACATCATGACGAGGGACCGCTGTGCTAAGATTTTCCCGATGGCGTCGGATAGCTGTCCCCTGTGTGGGATTGCAATAGAGTTACTGGACCATTTTTTTTCCGCTGTTTGGTTTCCTCACCCATCTGGGGCAAGGTGAGATTGGATTGATTGTGCTCTCGCTCCTTCGAAACATTTTGTCATCTTGGCTTGGGGCGCGAAATAGACAAAGGGGTGAGGTTCTTGTCCCGGTGGCAGTTCTATGGGTTGTTTGGTTGACTCGCAATGATATTCTTTTTTCATGGCAACATTTCTACTATGAGAGTTAGCTTCCACTACAAGCACCTGATTGACTCTTAGTTGTTGTAATATGTAACTTGTCCCTTTTTTCTTTTTCTTTACACATTAATAATATTGGGTGGGCACTTATGCGTGGTTCCCCCTATTTTGGCCTAAAAAAGGGGATGAACAAATAATCTAGTGCACATAAACTAAGTAGTAGCTTCTTTATGCATAAAAAATGGACTTGAACCTTTCTTTGCTTTACAAGAAACTATAATGAGAATCTTGTATACGAACTCGAGGTTGAGATGATCGGATTCTTTAAGTTGGCACTCAAATCAACAGTGCATCTTTTTAATCGACGTTCAAAACCAAATTTTGTTATTGCAAATAATTATGGTTCCTGTAGGAGGCGGGTAGAACCAAATTTATGGAATTATTATGGATGCTTATCTACAGGTTTAAGCCTTTGATGATGCAAGGGGATTTATTCCTCTGGAGCACTGTTAAACCTCTATTGTGGAAATCTTCAAAAGTGGGCTTGACCATCAACTTTAGTCGAGATTCTGTTGAGGGGATTCTCATTTACTTGATCAGTGGGCGTGCCTTGTGCTTGGTTGGCAATATGCTTGGATCGCATGTTTTTATTGCCCCTAAACTTTGTTGAATAATTTTCTTAACGTTCACCTTGCTATGCTACCTAGGACACAAATCATAATCCGCTGCTTATGTCACTCAATTCAATTTGTAAATCATCTAAGGACACAGTTTGGTCTTTAAATGATGCAGTCGGAAATTTGCAACGATCGAAAAATATAAATTTTGGTGGAAGAAATTTAGAGGGGAGAGGAAGAAAGAGAATGACGCGTCGGTTACACGGGGTTTTGGAAAGGAATCGTGAAGAACACGTTGAGAGAGAGAATAACGAGAGAGAAACAAAGAGATAAATCTCAAATTTCAATATTCTGAACTGTTCTTCAACAATAGACTACCAACCTCTTTATATAGTAGAGGTGGAATTACAAAAATAGAAAGTGAATCAAAAATAAAATCTGACTCGATCTTAATTGATTTGAATCGAGATTCAAATCTACATTATATATTATCCTAATTTGATTCTAATTTAAATTCGGAATTCAAATTTAACTGACTAACTAATTTCGAGATCACACGCGATCTCTTTATTTAAATAAACATTGCGACGACTAGAATAAACGTAAATAAAATTGATGGATAAAAATATCAAGCCCTATATGTTACTTTTGTGCTGCATCAATTCTCCTCCGCTTGAAAAATTCGTCTCCTAACGAATTGCTTTATCTTCGAAGCTTGACGATTTGATGTCAACTTTCTTGTTCGCCTCTTGGAAGAATAGATGTGGAGCAAACGGTGGAACCCAGATGGCTTTGGTGTGGTGGCCGGAGTCGTCAATCTCATGTGGGAAGAACATATGTGGCGCAAATGGCGGCATATCCACGAATTTTGTCCCCTTATTGCGGTGATCGAAAAACTGATGAGGCATGAACAACATAGCCTTCGGAGAACCCATAACAAATGTATGTCACAAACCTAGGATGAGAGGAGATGTGGGTAATGAACTAACCCATAGGGTCCTTATATAGATCAATCCCATACTCCTATTCCTATTTGGAGAAGGTAGCAGCCTTTGTTTCCTTTTCTCTGTACATGTCTTTAAGTTTTCTCGCTCCAGGGGGTAGAGATGCAATTTTTCTACCCCTTCATTTAAAGGAATGCCTCTCCAATTTCCACCAATTCTAACCTTAATATAAAGCTTTTTATGAGGGAGAGTACCTATGCAATTTTCCCAATTCATATCCCCATTCCTATTTCCAGGGGATTCGAATCGCTTGGGAGAAACCTCATTCCCCCATGTTAGGGTTTCGTGATTCCCGAATATAAGATGGCAGCGACTGCGTTCTGGATCGGATGGCCCTACTCTGTGATGGCGCAACAGGCAGGGGGCCTTGGGCGGCACCGAGGAAGGGGGTGCGATGGCCACAGCTCTCGTGCGTGTTGATGGATGCGCCTGTTACGTGTGTGGCTGCCGTTATAATGCGGAATCGAGCGGCTATAATAGTGTGGGCGACGTGGAGTCGCACGCAGAGTCGTGTAAGGGCGGTGGCGACCATGTTGGAAGGCGAATGGAAGGAAGCGCCAACGATGGAGCCTCTCTTCTGGCGTCGCGACCAACGGTGGTTGGGGTGACAGCCATGGACGCATCGGCAATCATGTGAATAGATGGTGATGACGACCATTCTTGGGGCGTGCTCGGGGAAATCGGGGTTATGGGCTGCCACGAACTTGACCATGAGGAAGGCGGCACGGCCCACAACGTTGAATCAAGGACGCATTCAGGGATGTGTTACATGGATGGCGTGCTGATGGGGGTCACTTGGAGAGGATCCCAGAGGGGAGATCATCGTATAGGGGTTCCACATCTTCCTAGACAGCAAGATCATCTACGAATATATGGAGATTTTCGGGTTCTTCATCAAATATTGGTCCCAGAACTTTATTTTTTTCATTATTTTGTTCCTGGACAACAACTTCGACCTCACAGAAATCGACAAATTCATATTCTTCACCCACACTTTCATCAAAAATCGACATTGTATCTTCATAGTTTTGTTGCACAAGAGTTGCATTACTAAAATATTCTTCGGGATTGAAAATACCTTCATTTTCTTGATCAAAAATGGGTTGCACAGCAGCTTCATCGATCTGATTTTTGCCGTTGTCGTATGAATCTTCATCGAATGTTGTGTTCAGCCATGCTTGTACCTTAACGCTTGATATAAGTCGCTTTCTGAATATTCGTTGCCGTGTACGAGCATGCGAACCGTGAGATATGCAACTGAGATTGAGTTGCAAACGCCAATACTCGATAGGATCGTCGAATCGTAGGAACGATTCGGTTTCCATGCTCTGATACCAATTGATGCAGTCGGAAATTTGCAACGATCGAAAAATATAAATTTTGGTGGAAGAAATTTAGAGGGGAGAGGAAGAAAGAGAATAACGCGTCGGTTACGCGGGGTTTTGGAAAGGAATCGTGAAGAACACGTTGAGAGAGAGAATAACGAGAGAGAAACAAAGAGATAAATCTCAAATTTCAATATTCTGAACTGTCCTTCAACAATAGACTACCAACCTCTTTATATAGTAGAGGTGGAATTACAAAAATAGAAAGTGAATCAAAAATAAAATCTGACTTGGTCTTAATTGATTTGAATCGAGATTCAAATCTACATTATCCTAATTTGATTCTAATTCAAAATTCGGAATTCAAATTTAACTAACTAACTAATTTCGAGATCACACGCGATCTCTTTATTTAAATAAACATTACGACGACTAGAATAAACGTAAATAAAATTGACGGATAAAAATATCAAGCCCTATATGTTACTTTTGTGCTGCATCATTAAACCTTCTAGAACATTTAAGATGAACTGTTTTTGGCTGTCTAAACTTTTTTTCAAAGATTTAGTAACACATAGTTGGTAGTTGTCACTTAATAAGTAAGAATAAAAAACTAGAAATGGAAAACATTCTCATTTTTTATAAGGATAGCTTAGATCTAGAATGAAAGATCTCCACCATCAAAGGCATCTATCTCAAACTCACAAAAATTCTCTCTTTGGTAGGCTATACTTGAACTTGGAAAGGATTTGCTCAGATACATTCATCTTCTGGAATCGACTAGCTAAAGTAATTTGGATATGGTATGGGGATATAAATACAAAATTCCTCAAGGCAGCAACACACGTTATTGGGGGTAGAAATCATATTGGCTTGCTGAAGGATTGTAGGGAGTTTTTCTTTAGGGAATTGCATGGAGCTTATTGTAACCGATGAAACTGTTGGGAAAAAATGAATGACTTGTTTATTCTGGAGACCCCATGGCTCTCTTATATAGGAGAAAAACCCTAGGTAAATATCAAGAGAGGTAAATAAAGAAAATAAAATAAGCAATAACACCAAAGATATATAGTAATATCAACACTCCCCCTCAAGCTGGAGCATATATGTCTATCATGCTTAGCTTGGAACATCATCTTTGGAAAAGGACCTCGAGTAAGAGCTTTGGTGAATATATGAACAGTCTGATCTCCAGTAGAAACATGAGAGGTGGAAATAAGATCCTTCTGGATCATGTCTCTGGTATAGTGGCAATCCACCTCTATATGCTTTGTAAGTTCATGGAATGCATAATTATTTGCAATAAAAAGTGCTGCCCGATTGTCACATAGAAGCTGCATAGGAAGAGGTACATCAATTGCAAGATCTGTCAAAACCGATCTTACCTACATCATCTCTGTGCTTCCTTGAGCCATGGCGCTATATTCGGATTGTACACTAGATCTAGCAACCACTGCCTGTTTTTTACTTTTCCATGTCACGAGTAAGCTGCCAACAAATATAGCATAGCCATAAGTAGGCTTCCTGTCTCTAGTGTATCCTACATAATCTGCATCTGCACACGCTGTTACATGAAGAGAAGTGTTTCAGCTGAATATAGGATCACTTCCTGCTGAAGACTTCAAATATCTCAAAATCATATCGACAACATCCATATGAACCTTCATAGGCTGTTCCATGAACTGGCTCACTGTGCTCACGGCAAAGGATATATCTGGCCTGGTGTTGATAGCATATAGAAATTCCCAACCAGCTCGCTGTATCTCCTATGATCTACCTCCTCAGTATCATCATCATATAGTCTCTTACTTGGATCCATAGGAGTAGTAGCAGGTTTGCACCCTGTCATGCCTGTCTCTAGAAGAAGATCAGTAACAAACTTCCTCTGGGTCATCACAAGACCATGCTGGTTCCTGGCGAACTCTAATCCAAGGAAGTATCGAAGATTGCCAAGGTCTTTGGTCACAAACTGCTGACCCATGACCTCCTTGTCCACCTGAATGCCCTGCTCATCATCACCTGTGACAATAATATCATCAACATAGACAAGAATAGCAAAAATACCTCTCTGTGTCCTCTGGACATAAAGTGAGTGATCCAAAGTGGACTGGGCAAACCCCTGATGCTCTATCAATTCTGAAAGCTTCTGGTACCAAGCTTTGGGACTCTGTTTTATGCCGTAGATCACCTTGTGGAGCCTACTCATATTCTGAGACTCTCCCTCAACAGTAAACCCTGGTGACTACTGCATATAAACCTCCTCCTGTAGATCTCCATAAAGAAATGCATTCTTCACATCAAGTTGGTAAAGAGACCAGTCCCGTGAAACAACAACTGATAGGAGAATGCGTAATGTTGAGTGTCTGGCCACTAGAGAGAAGGTATCTTGATAATCCACCCCATAAGTCTGGGTGAATCCACGTGCTACAAGCCTTGCCTTGTAGCGATCCACACTGCCATCCGCTCGCTGCTTCACCGTAAATATCCATTTGCACCCTACAAGAGATGCATTTGGAGGGGCAAAAAAATACTCTAGGTACCATGAGACTGCAAAGCGGCCATGTCCTCTTCCATGCCAACTCACCAACTGCTATCCTGTATAGCCTCCTGATATGTTCGTGGTATAGTAATAGCTGAGAGGCCCATAACAAACTTCCTGTATTCCTCTAAAAGATGGTCCAAAGAAACATGCACAGCTAGAGGGTACGTAGCACAGTTGCGACGAGGCTTCCTCAAGGCAATATGTACATCGAGGTCATCAACCTCTCCGTTCTCTGCTAACAGCTCCTCCTGTATAGTATCCTGTGGATCAAGCATATCACCAGTGCCATCAGTAGAAATAATGTGTTCACTACATACCTGGGACGTGCTGGATGACTGGGAAGGCGCAAGAGCAGAGGACCTGCGAATGTAAAATCGAGGTAGGTATTGAGTCATGATAGACAGAGGTGGAGGAGGTGGAGGTGACTGAGACTCAACATGAGGACTTGTTGGTGGATATATTGGAGGTGGAGGAACGAAGATATCCTCACCAGAGTCAGCATTAGACAACCTGTCACTTGTAGGAGAAAAATACATAATAGACTCAAAAAATGTGACATCATCACCCACATAATATTTTCTCGCAACAAGATCAAAACATCTACACACTTTTTGGGTACGAGAATAGCCAACGAACACACATTTGACAGCTCCAGGAGAGAGCTTGTCATGACCAAGAGTAAAATTGTGGACAAAAGCCACAGATTCAAAGACTTGGGGGGTAAGTTAGAATAAGTCCTTTTCGGGAAATGCAATTAAGAAAGGAACTTTTTCTCCAAGCATAGTAGACGACATGCGATTCACCAAGTAACATGCAGTGAGAACCGCATTACCCCAGAAAGAATAAGGAGCCCAACTTTGAATCAAAAGAGTCCTTGTGACATCCAAAAGATGACATCGTTAATACCGTTCTGCTGTGAAGTGTAAGCACGCGAAATTTGATGAACAACACCAATAGATCCGAGGAAGTCCGATAACTGTAAAGTAGAAAACTCCAAGGCATTGTCAATGCGAATAAATTTCACATTAGCAGAAAAAATGTTTTTAATCTCAATAAGGAAAGATTTGATAATTATACTAGCTTTAGACTTATTCTTCATCAAAAATACCCAAAATAATATAGAAAACTCATCTGCAACGACCATATAAAACCGATGTCCCTGATGATCAAGAACACGACTAGGACCCCAAATATCAAAGTGAACCGACTCAAACAACTGACTACTGTGACGACTCTGACGATCCAGAAAAGAGGAACGATGGTGCTTCCCAGCTGACATGCCTCACACTGCAAACTAATACGATGCGTGAGGACATGACACAGCTTCTGTAGAGGAAGGTGCCCAAAGTGAAGATGCCACAGAGACGAGGAAATGGATCCAGAAGGGATAGTAGCAACCCTTGCACAAGGAGGCTGGACAAGTCTGTAAAGTCCCCGCTGCTCACGGCCACATCAATCACCCTTCCTGTGAGTATGTCTTGAAACACAAGAGAAGAAGGATCAAATATGGCACGACAATGTAAATCTTTTGTAATCTGACTAATAGACAAAAGATTCATCTGAAATGCTGGAGCATGTAAGACATTTTGCAGACGCATCGGGGGAGCTAGAACAATCTCCCCCTGTCCAACAATGGGTAGATGAACCCCATTGGCAATCACTACTGATCTTCCTGGAGGGATAGACCTGCAAGAAGTAAACTGTGCTCGATCGCCACACATATGATGGCATACTCCAGAGTCCATGATCCAGTTAGACAAATCTGTACTGCTACTGCTGGTAAGGGCATAAGCAATACCTGACAAGCTCGGAAATGCTCTAGTAATATGTGCGACATCTGAAGAACCCGCGGGCGAAGTAATAGGAGTAGTCATCATCTCTCACAACCTAGAAACAATATCATCAAAGCGTACATCATGAGCCGGAGCAAGTGTAGGAGTAGGCTCGGTCTGCTCAGTGAGTCGGGCGGAGGCCGGATACACATGCTTACGATAGCATGTCTCCTCAGAATGACCATGACGGTGGCAATATTAACATAGACCTCACTGACGACCTCCTCCTCGACCACATGGTCCTCGGCAATGGAACTGCGATGTACCCCCTTTGCCACGAGAGGCTGCCATAGCAGAAGGAGTCTGAGTCACAGTAGTAGAGGATGTAGTAATTCTGCTCAGTCTCTTGTAAACCTCCTCCATCGTATGTATCATCTCTCCTGTAAGAAGTTGAGTATGTGCTACATCGTACTCAGAGTCCATAGATGACAAAAATACTCCTGTCATAGTTGCATTACGATACGCCTGTTGTTGCTCAGTGCTAGTAGTAATAGGCATGAAGCTATGCATATGCTCAAACATGCCTCTAAAATGCGAGAAGTGTGCATGAAGAGGTCAACCATTCTGCTTAGTCGAAATAATATCAAACCGCAACTGTAAAGTTTTGCTCTCATTTTTCGCCTGCCCATACGTGGCTGCTAAGATATCCCACATAGCCTTTGCTATGGGTTGATTGACAATATCATTGGCAATCTCCATGGTAAACGTCCCGGAGAGCCAAATGCGAGCATAGGCATCATCTTGCTTCCAAGAAGCATTAACCCCAGTCTTGTCCTCCGGCTCTAGATTCGTCAGAATGTGCTCCTTGTATGGCGCTGCATCAGGTGCGAAACTGCATGGACCACAACTCATAGTTGGTCCCATCCATCTTCACGATGGGAGCTGGGTCCTTGAAGGCACCAGACGAAAAAACATCACCCTTGTTGTCTGACATGGTAGCAAGAACGTCGAAATCCTGAACAAAACTGAGGAGCATACCACTATAAACGAGTTTACACAATCACATATAGAGATTGGTTGTATTTGTAGACTCATACAACCATCCTCATCTCCTATTGTTGTAGGCTAGCCCGTACGGACGCAAAGGGCAGCGGCACATACCGATGCACGTTAGATGTGCGCAGGTGCACGCAGATGCGCGCAGGGTGCATGCAGGATGAGCGCAGGATGCACGCAGATGTGCACAGGTGCACGCAGTTGTGCGCTGGTGCGCAGATGCGCGTTGGTATGTAGGTGCGCGGGGCGCTGGAGCAGGGCGCGACACACGGGGCATGGTGCGCAGGCTTTATGTGCAGGCGTGGTGGTGCAAGGGTACGACGTCGTGGTTGGGAGACAAGAAGGAAAGGGGGGGGGGCGAGGCTGCATGCACGGTGGCGCATAGGGTGGGAGGGGGGGTGGGCGTGTAGGGTTAGGGTTAGGTTGGGATACAAGAACCTTGATCTAGGATCGTTGCTTCGATACCATGTCAAGGTTCGAAATCTCGATTTCGTTTCGGTCCCCTCCAAAACCAAAATTTCGGGAAATTTCAACCATTTCGGTGGAAATGTCGAAAATGGCTCAAAAAGTCAGTTTACGACCATTTTTTCGCAAATTAAGATCTTTCAAGTTATTACAACAATAAATAACTTACAAATACACACATATACCACACATACTGTTCATATATGCCCCTTGTATCGCACATATCGGTCAAATTGATGTTAATGTTGATTCTTGGTTGATACATACTGGAAATTGATATCATCCAGTCCAAGATCTTAAGACAACAATAGCTTACAAATGCACACTTATATCACACACATCTCTCATCCGTACGCTTTATATCACTCCATATCGGTCATATCAGACATAGTGTTGAGCTGACTGATAGATACTGGAAATGGAAATCAAAATAACTAAGTTAACAACACTTAGAAGACGTCTTTTATTCATAAAAATAGATGAGCATTTTGATTTAAAATGTAGATAATGATTAATTAAACAATGTTTAGTTCATAGAAATAACTGTCGTGGACAAGGTTCTAATGAATTACAGAATTAATAACGAACTTACAATAAAGCACATATTTTACGAAGATAAATGACAGACGAATGAAATGAACAAGCTATATCAGATATGTAGAAGTTGTAGAGTTGTTTTGTCTCCATTGCTTAAATCCAAAGGGAAGGAAGCTCTTCAAATTGAATAATCGTCATATGTACCCCTCTGTCGCACCATACCCTACCCGAAACAAAATATATAAATTATTATGTGTTTTAATAATGAGAATAGGTATATAAGTAGTAAAATCAAGCTTACATAGATAATATCGTTGATATACATAGATATCAGCGAAATTTCGTCGATATCGGTCGATATGTCGAAATATCACCGAAATTTCGTTGAAATCCGAGAAATTTTGTACGGAAACCTATGAATATCAACCGAAATGGGTCTATGCCGAAATATCACCGAAATTTCGGTCGAAATCTGGGAAATCGACATATATAGGAGTTTCGATACCATGACCTCTCGAAATCGAAATTTCGGTGAAATTTCGTCGAAATTTCGCGAAATTTATGTCTATGTACCATGTTGGGAAAAATGAATGACTTGTTTATTCATGAGACCCCAGGCCTCTATTATATAGGAGAAGAACCCTGTGTAAATATCAAGAGAGGTACATATAGAAAATAAAATAAGCAATAACACTAAAGATTTATAGTAATCTCAACAGAAACTATAATCTCGAAAATTACCATCAATGTCTACATTGACTTATTCAATGAAGCCATTAATCCTTTTTGGAGTATGCGTCACTTATATGTAGATGGGTAAATGGATCTCTCCAGGATCCCTTTACCATATTCCAGTGTTTAGTCCCATATCTACCAGTGGTGGGACTTAGAGGGTCTGTGGAGGCTATATAAGAATCCCGAGACCCCCCTGTATCAGATGAAAAAGTGCAATGCAACATATGACCCTTTGAGGCTTTCTCCTGTGGTTTCATCTCACTCATTAGGGAGTAGGGTTTTACGTTTAAATCCCACGTTCTTCATTGTTCATTATTCTTTATTTCCAATACGCTTCCGCATTCAAGTTTTCTGACATGGTATCAGAAGCAAGTCGTTCTTGAGATTTTTTTGGGGTTCAATTTTCTGTAATTTGTTTGAGTTTTGTTTAAGAGTTCTAGGGTTTCATGAAACCCTAATCAAGTTTTCAGCCGTCACAAGTTTCCAGGTGATCAATTCGGATCTCCCCTTCTAGCAGCTTAACCTCCAGGCAAGCTAGGTGAAACCCTAGCCGCATCTCCCTTGTGCCTCATCGCCGTTGCAAACACAACCTTAATTTGTAGAAGAAAAGTCAAGAGATGGGTTCCCAACGCTGGGAACCCTAGCTTCCTTGCGCTGGCGGCATCGGTTCTCCCATCAAGAATCCTTGGTGGCGCCCCCACCTACCTGTCGAGTTCCCATCGACGTTGCCATCCATCCTCCGACGCCGTCATCTCCTCTCCAGAGCTTCCCTGCAAGAGGGGGAATCTCCAGGCAGCACTAGCGTTGCCCTCGTATTGGCAGCGTAGCTCCACCCCATCGCGCATCCCCATCAATCTCCAAGCGACGCAGGGTTCTTGGCGGAGTCCCATCGCCCTCTGACTCCAGTTCTCCAGGCACAATCGTGCGCCATGCGCTCCAGGTGGATTCTCTTCTCCCAGTCGCGTACATCCCCATGTCGATGCCTGTAGACCAGTAGGCGGAGGCACAACGTGAGGTGGAGGCCTCTTCCAGGTGGTGGCTCCTCTAGCGGCTCCACCCCTACAAGCGGCACCACCTCTTTCCAAAGCCGCACCTCCAGGTGACAGAGACCTCCAGCGACACTCCTCTGATCGTACACGCACTGCAGAGCTCCAACGACACGAGACCTCCTGCAGTACGAGATCTCCAGTGGTGGTAGCAGTGGGTTCCAGTTCGCATAGTTGGGGTGGGGGCCCAATGCCTCTCTCTCATTTAAATAAAAAGGGGGTCTCGGTTCTCTGTTGCCTCCAATTTATGGGCCCAATTGGGCCAGTGTTTGATAAAAAAGAGGAAAAAAGAGAAAAGAAGAAAAAAGAAGAGAAGAAAGCTGAAAAAATTGAACGTCTTATTTACAAAAAAGAAGGAAGAGACGACTATATTTTTTAAAAAAGGGAAAGAAAATAGTCGCAAAAAAATTGCAAAAAAGAAAAGAAAAGCCGTAAAAAAAGAGAACGACTTATGTTGTTTTATTGTCCCCCCCATCTTTATGTCTTCTCCCGACTTTGTCGATGTCATTGTGCTCCGATAAGTATGTGAGAAAGGGGGAGCATTGAGTATTGTGTAGAGTTACATGCTAGATTATCATATTCTCCAGATTACAGATTCTGGGCCAGCCAAATTTTCAGACTCTACAGTTCAGTTTCAAACTCTGCGGATTGGTTCAGAATCCAAGTTCGAGGCACTCCATATTTGAGTGACTTAATTTCTTTGAGTTCTCTAGAGAAGGACTCCTTTTCAGATGCACATGTGTGCGATCATTTTTATGTTGTCCCCATCTTTTGTTTTTTGATCTCAGAATTTTCATATGTTTCATAGGGACTCCAGAGTATAGATCCCATTCCCTATGCCATGTGGGATAGGGTTTTCATGTAGTTTCATAGGGACTCCAGAGTAGAAATTCCATTCTCTGAGCCAGTATGGGAAAGACCCAGTTCTTTGACGAGGAGACTTTCCAGACTCCATTCTCCAGCAACCGTGGACTCCGATGAGGATATTTCCACGGTTTTTTCAGTTTGGCCCTTTGAGAGATGTAGTAGTTGTCTACATGATGTGGTGGGCCAGAGTTCTCCAAGTGGAGACCCATTTTCAGTTGCAGTAACTCTGATAGGAGCAGTACATAGCACATGCTCTCCGACAAGGAGATTCAGTTTGACTCGCACTCCAGCCTGTTTGTTCCTCTTCATCTGCACAACATGAGAACCAACGTCCTCGACAACAACCGACAATTGTGTTTGTGCTGAGTTGATATTGTCTGTAGTGTATTATAGTGTGAGTTTGAGATTTCTTTCTATTTGTCCTAGCTGAGCATTGCATGATCCAGCTTGGGGGGGGGGTGTTGAAGTATGCGTCACTTATGTAGATGGGTAAATGGATCTCTTTAGGATCCATTTATCACATCCCAGTGTTTAGTCCCACATCTACAAGTGGTGGGACTTGGAGGGTCTATGGAGGCTATATAAGAAGCCCCATACCCTCCTGTATTAGATGAGAAAGTGCAATGCAACATATGGTCCTTTGAGGCTTTCTCCTGTGGTTCCATCCCGCTCCATAGAGAGTAGTAGGGTTTCTACGTTAAAATCCCGTGTTCTTCATTGTTCATTATTCTTTATTTTTGATACGCTTCTGCATTCAAGTTTTCTAACAATCTTGCCAACTAAATTACTTTTGGAGCCTACGTTTGATATCAAGTACTGAATCTCTGGAGAACCCAACATTCCCTTTCATTCTTGAAGAAATTAAAAGTATCATAGAGAAATCGAAACACACGAAAGTACCGAGCCCAGATATGGTTGTAAAAAATTTATAGTGCCTTTCTGGTCAATCTTAAAGGAGGGTTTCATGAATCTATTTTGTGAATTCAAATTTAATCCTAATAACTTGAAACTCATGAAAAATTCCATTACTGTTTTGAGACCCTAAAGTATTGAGAATTATACGCTTATTAGTTTAATCAACACCTCCATTCGTATTATATCCAAGATATTGGTTTGTCGTTGGGTGCTGAAGTTAAATATTGGTATCTCTCCATCCCAATGCATGTTATCTAAGGGCCGACACCTCCGGAGTGTTTTCCCCTTTTTTGGATAATGGATAAAAAAAATTTAAGGCCACTCTACAAACGATTGTTTTGCTACGTCTCGAGGTCATTTCAAATTGAATCGAACATAATGTAAGGGGATTATTTGAAAATTGACTTTCAGAGGGCCTTGGACACTATTAGGTGATCCTTCGTCGAAAAGTATCTATTTTTAGTTGAGGTCCCACAACAATTAGAAATTATATCAGAATAGTGCCTACTTTTATCTAGGTTTTCACAACATTTGGAAGCCATATTATGGATATTTTACACACTTTTGCAACTTCCATGAAGGTAGATGAGAGCTCGATGGATATAATATGTTGAAAAACTTCTCATTTTTATCAAGTACGATGAGAATGCTTTAAGGAACACAACAATTGTTGAGTGTTATTTGTATTTTCTTATTCATCTCTTTCATGTTATGTAATTTGCCCATTAGGTTTTCTCCTCTCTATAAGAGAGCCCTATGACCCTTATATAAAGAAGTCATTTTTCTTCTCCATATAGTATCAGAGCGACGATCCTAAATCGGAGCCATGAGCCATGCACCGTGCTTACCACCCGACCCCTTCTCTCATCGTCACCGGCCCACCTTCACCGCCATCAGCTCTCGTCACCATTGTCAGGGTCCCCGATGGCCCCCATTGCCGTTGTTAAGGCCCCCAATGGATCCTATCGTTTCTGCTTGGACCCCCAGCGACCCCTATCGCAACAACCAGAGCCTCCAGCAACCCGCGACCCCCGATCGTCGCCATCAACCTCCATCTATCGCTAACAGCCTCCTATCGCCCTTTGTTGTCCTCCTGTGCCACCTTTGACTATCACCATACCTTAGGTTTTTCCCCTCGACAATTATCGTGCATCCTAAGTTGTGCGTGTTCTAATTTTGCTGTGGCCAGGGTGATACCGGGCAACTAAATCCTCTCCGTTGGCCTTAGAGCATTTTTGTTGTTCATGAAAATGATTGTGCTTTGAGTCTGCACACACAACTGATTTCTTGTATGATTGTATAGATTTATTTAGATCAGTCTATAACCCTAGTCACGTTCTTTCCTGGCTCCTTCATCATCATGTCAGAGAGCAAGGTTGACTTATCCTGTTCCTTCAAAGGCCCAACGCCCATCATCAAGATAGATAAGACCAATTAAGAGTTTTGGTCTATGCAGTTCATGAGCATTATGCAATGTAACAAGGAACTTATTCTGGCACAGCTAGAGTCGACTGACAAGACTAACCTTTTCTCTCAAACACGTCGTGTCTTTTGCTCTGCGGCTTTTGTCCATCACTGGAATCATGGTCGTGACATGCTCTCTCCCAGCGCTGTCAACTGTGTTTTTGTGTGCAACTTTCGGACCTATAAAGGGTACCTATGCTTTGATCCTATCAAACAGAAATATTGCATTAGTGTTGACGTCGCTTCTTTGAGTCTGTCATGTAATTTTCTCCTACTGGTGACATGATGACCCGTCTAAGTTTGGTGAGGAGGCTTATGTTCCACCTCCTTTTCTACCATCACCATCACCACCTCCACATGTGGTTCATCCATTGCTTCTTGTGGTTCCTCCTCCACCTCCTCCAGTAGCTTCTCCACCACCTCCTCCTATGGTTCAAACTTTGCCTAGATACTACATTCACAAGCACCTATTGTATCTTTTTATTGTACCTTCCCCATCATCCATCATGCTCCATATAAATTCTGAGCACTTGGTTTCTACTGATGGCACTGGTGAAGTAGTCGGTACTCGGTCGGTGGGGTTACTGACTAAGGATTAATCGGCAGCCGGACGACTAATCGTATTTAGTCGGCCATTAGTCGGTTTTGATTTTTTTATTTATTTTTAATATATAAATCATTTTTTATACATATATTCTTATATATTTGCAATATAAATCATTTTTATACATATATTCTTATATATTTGCATAGATTTGAACATGTTCTATACTATTATAATGAAACAAAAGGAGTAATTAACTTTAATTATAACATTAAGCGTATTAAAATAGGTTTGATTTAAGAAAAGGCAAAAAATAAAAAAGATAAAAAACATCTATGTAAAAGTCGGCTAGTCGGTCTGATTAGTCGGGTTGACCGACTAGTCCTAGTCAAGTCGGCTACCCCCCCGACTCGACTAGTCGGACCGGCTAGTCGGCCTAGTCGGCCGACTTTTACAACAATGTTGAGTAGATAACACATCAGGAACCTATCCATTGCTTTTAAGAAGCGAAGGCATATGTGTGCTATGTATCCTCTTGCTTCCCATATTTCTTTGGGACGTCTCTCAGAGGATTTAGGAAGTTTTTGGTGGAATTGTTAGCTGTAGAAATCCCATGCACATATTAGGAGGCGATGCAAGACAATCGTTGGCATCGGCTATGGAGGAGATGGTTGCACTCCAACCACGTTGCCACATGGAGTTTGGTTACAGCTAGCTCTAGAAGGAGTCATTTTGTGCTCACGAAGACCCAAGCTAGGGGTCGTTCCAGAGGTGTTGTTTCAAGATGAGCATGATTGACATCTATGCTCCATCTTGAGGGAGAGTGTTAAGAGTTATTTTGTATTTGTTTTTTTATTTCGTCTCTGTTAGAGATTGCAGAAGATTTCTTTCTTTATATTCTATTGTAACCCCACGAGGGCTTTTATGTTAAGAGAATATTCTATGTGGCTATTTGTTAAGAGAATATTCTATAGAGAATATTTTATATTCTATAAAGAATATTCTATAGAATATTCTCCTTTGAGCCCTCTAGGGTTTAGTCCTATATAAAGACCCCTAGACCTCTTGAATAAACAATGAATCATCTTTTCTTATCATTCTTTCACATGGTATCAGAGCAACAGTCCTAGGCCGGTGTTCTGACCTAATCACCCCTCCGCCACTGCTAGCCCTCCAAGTTCATCTGCAGCCGCGTGCCACCTCGGGTCTCCACACCTCCTTCCTTAGGCCCGCGCCGCCTCGGCTGAGCGTCGCCAGGCTGCTCTAGGGAAGCAAGGTACCACCGCCAGTCCGGCCAGGCCCGCCTCGCGCCTCCTCGCGCTACCAGGCACCTCCGCCTGCCCTTCCAGGGCCTCCTTGCACCGCCAGGCCCCCTCTTGTGCCATCAAACGATCATTGCCTCATCCTTCTTATTCCTTGATGAGGGTTTAGATATTTGATGATAAATTGAGGCAAGATATACTCTCTAGGTCACTTTTTCTTGACCTAAGCCACCACGATGACGTCTGCCGATATCAAGCCCACATACTCTACTTCTTCTTTGCTGGTACAAGGCACTTCTATCAAGTTGAAGGGCTCCGAAAATTATATTCTATGGTCTCGATCTTTCAAAGTGTTTGTTGGTGGCCAACGCAAGAGCTACATTCTTACAAAAGTTCCACCTGCGGAAACTGATAAGGACTATGAAACTTGGTTTGTTGATAATTGTCAGGTTATCACTTAAATGACGAACAATGTCGATCCAAACATTGTTGCAAATCTTCTTTACAAAGACACCGCTAAGGCAATGTGGGAAAACCTTGAGCATACATATTCTCAGAAGACGACTAAGTCTCGTCTGTCAGACATATACACAAGGATTTGGTCTGCTACTCAGGGAGAATCAAGTCTTATCGAATACTACAGGCTTCTTACAAGCCTTTTTGAGGAACTCCTTATTTTTCAGCCTGCATGTTGTGATAAACAAGTAGGAGAACGTGTTGAATGGCAGGTTTATAGATTTCTCTCGGGGCTAAATCCAAAATATAAGCATGTGAAAGATCAGTTTCTGATGGCTGATACTCTACCTACTCTTGAGACCTTCTTCGCACGCTTACATGAGCTAGAGGCTCCAATTCAGCACTCTACCACCCACACCTCTACAAGGACGATGGCCCACCATACCTCCTCAAGATACAGAGGGCGTCATAACTATCAAGGAGGACGGGGACGTGACTCATGGCGTGGATGTGGTCGTGAATCTGGACGCAACCGTGACTCTGGACGCGGATGCGATCGTAGACGTGGTTGCAATTCTTCTGCTTGGTATCTAGCATGTGTACATTGTGGACGCTGGAATCACCCTTCTGATCGCTGCTGGGCAACGTTTGGGATGCAACCTAATGCTAACAATGTCTATGATGAAGTATCGTATGACGCAACTACATAAACATCTACTCAGCAAACCATCGAGGCATAAACCCCATTCACTGCTTCTGAATATGCTCACCTACGACAACTGTTGCAAGAATCTAGTCCTTCTGATAGTAATGCTTCTGCCCCTACTGCTAGCCTGGCTACTACCTCAGGTACAGTAGTAAAATCTTTCTCTGCCTCTAAGCATGCATGGATTATTGATTCTGGAGCCTCTACCCATCTGACGGGAGAAGGAAGTTTGCTAACCTCCTCCCAGCCGTCTTCCTCTGTGAAGACTGTTCGGGTTGCTAATGGGGATCATTCCCAGTGACTGTTGTTGGTACTGTCAACTTTTTTTCCAAGCTGCATCTGACAGATGTTCATTATGCCCCTGCTTTTCCTCTCAGCCTTCTATCAGTACAGAAGCTATGTCGTCAGCTTAACTGTCGTGTTATTTTTGATGAGGTTTGTTGTTATTTTCAAGACATCCGGACGTGGAAGATTTTTGGTGGGGTCCATGAGAGGAACGACCTCTATTACCTCGACATCCCTTCTGATTCCAACTTTGCTGGTGCGGTCTCCATCTCTGAAGATCCTGTTCTATGGCACCTTCGTCTTGGTCACCCTTCTGCTAAAGCTCTCTCCATGATGTTCCCTGAACTTTCTATGCTGAAACCCTTTGAGTGTGAAGCATGTCAGTTCGGGAAACATCGTCGAGCCTCCTTTCCTGCACGGACTGAGCCTCGTCGTCGTACTCCTTTTGCACTTGTTCACTGTGATATCTGGAGACCCTGTCCGGTCCGAAGTCTAAGTGGTCATAAATATTTTGCTGTCTTTGTGGATGACTACAGTCGATCATCTTGGGTTTTCCTATTAAAGGAACGTTCATAAATTAACAATATTGTTAAGAATTTCTTTTACTATGTCAAAAACATCTTCTCCACTACTGTTAAAATATTTCGTTCTGATAATGCATTGGAATTTACACAAAATGATTTGACATCCTTCTTTGCTTCCCAGGGTGCTATCCATCAATCCTCTTGCCCATATACCTCCCAACAGAATGGGGTAGCCGAAAGGAAACTTCGACATCTCCTCGACATTGCCCGCTCTCTTCTTGCCCAAATGAAGGTCCCCAAAACCTATTGGAGAGATGCTATTCTCACTGCTGCCCATCTTATCAACAGAGTTCCCTCTGTCTCCCTAAATGACTCCACGGCCTTTGCTTTATTGTATCCAAATGACTCACCATTTCCTCTACCTCTGCGGATTTTTGGATGCACCGCCTTTGTTCACAACTTTCATACTGCAGACAAATTATCGTCACGTGCAACTAAATGCGTTTTTCTGGGTTATTCCCAAACAAAGAAAGGGTATAGATGCTATGATCCTTGTGGTTAACGCTATTATATATCAGTTGATGTCACCTTTTTCGAACAAACTCACTTCTTCAATCAAGTTGTGTCTGACATACCATTAGAACTTCCTCCTCCACCCATTGTCTATAAAAGAAAACATGCGTCCCCTCTTATTCCTGTTCCTCTACCTATTCCTTTGTTGCAGAAAAATATGCCATCTTCAAGTGCCCCCACCAACACTACTCTGGATGATCCTCAAGAGCTTCCCATTGCCCTACACAGATCAAAGAGGCAATGCACTATTCATCCTATGTCTAATTTCACGTCCACTGATAGCCTATCATGTTCTGATAAAAGATATGCGGATGCTCTTATGACAATCTCTGTCCCAAAAGACTATCACAGTGCATTACAGGACCACGGGTGGCGACAAGCTATGAATGAAGAAATGGATGTTCTCAATTCCATAGGAACATGAGATCTAGTTCAGTGTCTCGAAGGTGTCAGGCATGTTGCCTGCAGACGGGTCTTTACTACGAAACATTTTCCAGATGGTTCTATTGACAGACTGAAAGCAAGACTTGTGGCAAAAGGCTTTACACAGACATATGGAGTTGATTACTTCGAGACTTTTTCACCTGTTGCTAGGATGGGGTCTATTCACATTATCCTCTCTGTAGCCGTGAACAAAGGCTGGCCTATTTTTCAATTGGATGTCAAGAATGCATTTCTATCTGGTGATCTTGATGAAGAGGTTTACATGATGCAACCCCCGGGTTACAAAGTCGAGGGGGAGTATGTTTGCCGACTTCGCAAAGCAATTTATGGTCTAAAGCAAAGTCCGAGGGCATGGTTTGACAGACTTAGTTCAGAGATTAGCACTCTGGGCTTTCAGAGAACTACATCTGACCATTCTGTCTTTGTCAGAAAACGATCAATAGGTACTGTCATACTAGCTGTATATGTGGATGACATGGTTGTTACATGCGACGATGATAAAGGAGTGCTAGAAGTGAAGACTTTTCTGCAAAAGGTTTTTGTCACCAAGGATCTGGGGCAACTTCGTTATTTTCTGGGTATAGAAGTCTTACGCACCAAGAAGGGGCTTCATATATTACAAAGAAAGTACTGCTTAGATATACTAACTGAGGCAGGACTACTTGGGTGCAAGCCCTCTGGCATACCTGCAGAACCAAAGAAACATTCTACACCAGATGATCCTGCCTTTGAAGATACTACAAGATACAGAAGACTGGTTGGCAAACTTCTGTACCTTACTGTTACTAGACAGACATATCATATGTTGTGAACAGAGCTAGCCAACACATGGAGAAACCATGCTACAACCACTGGCAAGATGTTCTTCAGATCCTTCGCTACATGAAGGAATCCCCTGGACGTGGTCTATTCTATGGGGCAAATGGATACACTAAGGTTGCTGCTTATGCTGATGCTGATTATGCAATCTCACCTGAGGATCATCGTTCTACGACATGCTATGCGATGATAGTAGGAGGTAACCTTGTTAGTTGGAGGAGCAAGAAGCAGACGGTGGTTTCCCGATCCAGTGCATATGCAGAATATAGGGCAATGGCCCAAGCCACATGTGAAATTACCAGGTTACTGTCTCTTTTGCAAGACTCAATATTGCTATCACTACTCTTGTTCCTCTATACTGTGGTAACAAATCTGCCACTTATGTTGCTACAAATCCTGTGTTCCATGAGAGGACCAAACACATTGAGATCGATTGTCATTTTGTTCGTGATACTGTACGAGAAGGCAAGATTTCTACACCACATATCTCAACAAATCTTCAGCTTGCAGACATATTCACAAAGGCCTTATCAAAGAAGCGCCTTTCCTGGATATCTTCCAAGTTGGGCATGATCGATGGATATGCTCCAACTTGAGGGAGAGTGTTAGAGATTGCAGAAGATTTCTTTCTTTATATTCTATTGTAACCCCACGAGGGCTTTTATGTTAAGAGAATATTCTATGTGGCTATTTGTTAAGAGAATATTCTATTGAGAATATTCTATATTCTATAGAATATTCTCCTTTGAGCCCTCTAGGGTTTAGTCCTATATAAGGACCCCTAGACCTCTTGAATAAACAACGAATCATCTTTTCTTATCATTCTTTCATAGTCTCTATTCCTCTAGGGTCTCTACTCTCTATTTAAAAGAGTCCTATAGTTCTCATGAGTCATAATAAACAAGTCAATTTTCTTATCCACAATAACTATACTTAAAATCTTCTCTATGATCTCATCCCTGAAGGTCAATATGAAAAAATTGACGGCATATCCTATCAACCTCTCACAAAATGGAAGGGAGTGGGTTGAATACATCAAGCGTTGGGGTACAGGTAATTTCCCTGTCATATATAGGCTTTTCCCTAACCCTGGAGCGCATGAGCATAAACGATTGGATGCATGTGGTGGAAAAATTCGTGAGCAAATTTAAGGGATGGAAGTCAAATATGCTTTTGTGACATTTGGTGGTTAATTTACTCAACATATCACCAACCTCATTGGTTCTCCGCATCCTTGACATCTTAAAAATTCCTCCAAAAATCATAAAGGCTATAGATAAGACCCTGAGAAATTTTTCTCTAGAATGGAATCTGCCTTTTCGTAAAAAAACATATAGTCACTTGGTTTCGAATATGCCACCTCGGCATAACCACAAGTGGGGAATTCTCGATCTTGAGGATTCCAATAACACAATGTTAGCTAAGTTCTTGATCGACCATCTCGAAGATGATCCCCAACCTATGTCTTGTGTAATCAAGCCTCGTAGTTTGGGGTACCTGATACCCTTAGGGTGCGTTTGGTACGCGGGTTATGGTGGGTTAAACTGGTAGGGGTTAACCCATTTTTGTGTTTTGATGTTTGGATAAGGGGTTAAACTGGGGGTGGGTTTATTGTGATATGATTGTGTTGAAGTTTGGAAAAGTGAGTAGTTATTGTAATGTGATTGTATTGGAGTTTGGAAAAGTAGGTAGAAGTTGAGTAGTTTATATTTTTTAGATGATATGATGGTATACTATATTATTTTTTTAGAATAGATAAAAGAGAAATGATTTATTTAATGTATTAAAAAAGAGAGGAAGAGTGGGTCCCACATGAGAGAGAAAAAGGGAGGTTTGTGGGGTAAAACTCCCAAAGGGGGGTTAACCCCTAGCCGAACATGCTCTTAGATCTCAAAAAGAGTAACCATGACTCAAATTTTTCGAGGTTGGTGAAGTTGGGATTTTATAATGTGATATTTACACCCATAACCCTGAGTAGTTTCGTAATTACCCCAAGAACCCTGGATAATCACGAATTACATCCAGGACCTTGAGTAAGTGTTCTGTTTTACACCCATAACCCTCCGTTAGTTTTGATCATTAACTCAACCTGAGTAGTGAGTTAATCTAACCAATCCTAGATCTAAAGGCTGAAGTTAATCAAAAATAAAAGAACAAAAAAAACCCATCCCTGCCTTCTTCCTCCTCCAGCGCGTCCCCCTCTCCCTTCTTCCTCCTCCCCCTGCCCCACCCCCGCCGGCCACCTCCTTCCCTCCGGTCCCCCCGTACCCGACTGCCTGCAAGAGGCCCGCACCCGACCTGCAAGAGGCCTCTCCCCCGACCTGTGGCGCACGCCCCCGGCACCCGACCTACAAGACGCCCCCCAGCCGCCTGACCTGTAGGAGCTTCCCCCCCCCCCCCCCCCCCCAACCCCCCGCCCCAACCTGGGAGCCTGAGCATCACCGGCGTATTCCCGCGGTTCATCATACCAGCACTCGACCCGCATCAACGTTTCGTCAGAACTCTCCTTCGTCTGAAGAGGGACCCCCATCTTGGGTTCCACCTCACGCGAGAGCACATCAAAGCGGTCCTTGTGGTGTGTACAAGAACCCGGCTAAAAGTTTCTGAATAACAGTCACTTGACGTCACATATATATCTTTTGTTCGTAGGATATGTTCCTCGGAGGCACGGACACGTCGGCGGTGGCGCTGGAGTGGGCGATGGCAGAGCTCATGTGCAACCCGTCAATGCTTCAGAAGGTGCAGTTTGAGGCACACGAGGTTGCCGGCGGGAAGGGTGTAGTAGATGAGAGCAATCTGGAGAAGTTGGGATATTTAAAGATGGTAGTAAAGGAGACGCTGCGGCTGCATCCTCCGGCGGCGAGGTTTGCGGGGGCGGAGGTGGACTATGGGCTGCAGAGCATGCAGTAGCTGCCCTTCAGCGGGAGGAGGAGGATATGCCCGGGATCGCGCTGGCGGTGACGACGGTGGAGTTGTACCTGGCGAACCTGTTACTGAGGTTCGAGTGGCGGCTGCCGGAGGGGAAGCTGGACATGAAGGTGGCGGGGCTCTTCATCAGGAGGAAGACCCCGCTCCTTCTCAGGGCAATTCCTGTGGTTTAAATGGAGCTCCCGTTCATAAATAAATATGATGGGTTTATTTGGGGGGGGTTTTATTTTGTTTGATGAATGGCATCATGTTATAAATATGATGGGTTTGGAAGGGCAAAATTGTCAACATATAACTTCTTCCGTCAGAATTAACAGAGAATTAAGACGGAACTTGACAGAGGGTTATTCCATGTAAAGGTTAAGCATTATTCGGGGTTCTGGATGTAATTCGGGCCCCACTCTCCTTTTTTTATTTAAACATTAAATAAATTATTTTTCTTTCATCCATTCCATCAAAAAGTAATATATTATACCATCATATCATCTAAAATATATAAACTACTCAATTTCTACACACTTTTCCAAACTTCAATGCAATCACATCACAATAACTACCCACTTTTCCAAACTTCAATACAATCACATCACAGCAAACCCACTCAACTCCTAACCCTCTATCCAATCACCAAAACAAAAAAATGGTTTACCCTCCCCCCAAGTTTAACCCGGGCTAACCCGGTAACCAAACACACTCTTAAAGATTTTGAGCAGTGTAATATCAAATTGGGAAGAACCATCATACATAGAAATTGATAGAAAAGCACGAATATGGGCCCGTGTGAGTAAGAAACAAAAAATAAAACCTACTTCTATTACCTGCTGTAGGTTCGAGTCTAAGAAAAATTCTCGATAATGTTTACTACCTGGAATTTCTTGTCTTTTCCAAATGACAAATAGAAAAAAAAGATTTGGTGAAAGGAAAATACCATTTTGGAGTTTTATATACAAATTTGCTTGTGTAGGTGGTGACCTAGTATTTTCTGGGTCCGTATTAAGGAATTCTAGAAGTTTTTTTTTGCAACAAAGATGTCGCTCTCTGCGTGTATAGATAAGGTGAGTTTTCTTGGTGCCTGTGGAGATATTTATTATTTCTATATTCTATATGTGTCTCTTTCTTATTTTTATTTCTGTGTTTCCATCTAATGTAATTTACCCATAGGCCTCTCCGCTATATAAGAGAGCCTATGGTTCTCAGAAATAACAACTCTCTTATTTTCTCCAACATGGTATCAGAGCGACAGTCCTAGACCGGAGCTCTCGATTCCCAAATTCCTAACCCTACCTTTAGCCCCCCTCTCGTGCGCCACCGCCTCGCGCGTCACCGCCTCGCGCTCCACAACCTCGCGCGCCACCGCCTAGCAGTCTCGCACGCGTCACCCTCGCGCGCATCATCCCAGCGCGCAGTCTCGCTTGCCGCATCCTCGTGCGCCTTTCTCCCTGCGCGTCGCCTGTGCGCACCCTCCTGTTGTGCGGCAGTCTCTGTGATGCGCTTGTGAGCATGCGACTGTTTTGAGCACGCTTCTCACGCTTCTTGCGAATCGACTTCGTCGTTTGGCTGATGGGTTTGCGTACATGAGTCTACACCTGCACACAAACCCACATATGTCTGTGTAGACATACAATCTTTGGTTTCCAGTACCCCTAGTATTCTTCTTCCGGTAATATGTCTGAAAACAAGGTTGATGTACCCGCCACAGGCGCATTCAGAGGTCCAACGCCTATTATAAAAATGGACGGGACAAATTATGAGCTATGGGCTATGCAGTTCATGAGCCTGATGAAGTCAAATGGTAAGAAACATATTCTTACCGAGGAGGAGCCGGTGGAGAAGACTGGGGTGAATGCCTCGTGGGAGGCGGACGACGCAAATGCCAAAGTCTGGCTATCTGGGACGTTGATGATAGAGATCGCCAACGACGTGCTGCATCAGCCCACAACGAAGGCCATGTGGGATATTCTAGCAACGACATATTCGCAGGCGCGGAATGAGACCAAGATACTCCAGTTGCAACATGATATCTTTACAGTCAAACAGAATGGACGTCCTCTCACTCACTGTACACATCCCTACGAGGAATGTTTGAGAAGCTCCATAGCTTCATGCCTTTGACGGCCACTCCTGAGCAGCAGAAGACATACAGGAATGCTACCATGGTGGGTGTATTCCTGGCTGCACTTGATCCAGAATACGATGCTGCCCGCTCTCTGATTCTTGTTGACGCCACTATTCCTCCTATGGAGGAAGCTTTCTGCCGACTTAGTCGAATCATTGTTCCAAGCTCTACTACTAGCCAGACACCTTTGGCGATGGCTGCCTCCAGAGGAAGAGGTGGCTCCTCTACTTTTCGTGGCCGTGGTCCCCGTGGTCGTGGGGGTCGGATCCGTCAGCCATGCAATTATTGTCACCGCCCTGGCCACTCCGAGGATACATGCTATTCTAAGCATGGTTTTCCAGCATCGGCTCGGGCAATAGAACGAGTTGAGTCCCCTGCACCTTCTTCGTTGGACCAGCGATTCGATGATCTCGTTGCCAGACTGAGGAATATCATGCCTCCTGACACAGCTCCAGGAGGTCATTCAGATGTGGCTATCTCTGCCTCTGCCAGTACATCCGCTACAGCCAGTACCTCAGGTAGTTCTTATGCTCTTACCTCTTGTGATGGATCTATGATTACAGAATGGATTATGGACTCCGGAGCCGATACATCACCTATGTGGGGACAAAGAGCAGCTTACTGCATATAGACAGGTTCCTCCAGGACGGACTGTGGTGATAGCCAATGAGACACATTCCCGATTACAGGACATGGGGAGATTAGTTTGACGCCTTCCATGCGACTGCAAAATGTGTTATATGCTCCTGATTTCTCTATGAATTTACTGTCCATTAGCCAGATTACAAAGGATTTGAACTGTCGAGCTATTTTTGACTCATCGTCTCTTGTTTTTCAGGACATACCCTCGGGCAAAGTGATTGGAGGTGGCCGTGAGTAGAATGACCTCTATCGTCTGGTCCGTACTCCCTATGTCGGCGTATCTCTCCACTCTACAGGATCAGACTCTCCATATACCTGGCATCTCCGTTTTGGTCATCTACCTCTTCAGAAGATGTGCCGTGTTTTTGCCCCAGATTTCCCCGGGGTCGTCCTTCCAGTGTGAAATCGTGTCAGTTGGGAAAGCGTCATAGGTCCACTTTCCCGAGTCGTCAGAGTCGGAGCAGTAGCTCCCTTTTTGAGTTAGTCCATATTGATATTTGGGGTCCCAGTCGTGTTCCTGATCACCAGGGACACATGTTCTATCTTGTTGCCATAGATTATTTTTCTCGCTTGTCTTAGGTGTTTTTATTAAAGAATAAATCTGAAGCATGAGATGCGATTCAAATGTTTATCAATGAAGTTCAAAATATTTTCTCTTCCTGTGCGTTCTGACAATGCATTGGAGTTTTGTACTAGTGCACTTTCCTTGTTCTTCTCATCTCGTGGTATAGTTCATCAAACTTCTTGTGCTTACACTTCACAACAAAATGGTGTTGCAGAGCGGAAACATCATCATCTACTGGATATCACTAGGACCCTACTTATTCAGAGTCATGCTCCACATTCGTTTTGGGGTGATGCGGTTCTCACTTCTTGTTATCAAGTAAATCGCATGCCATCGTCTGTCTTGGGTGAGAAGACTCCTTTCTCTATAACCTGTCCTGAGAAGGAGTTGTTCTCTCTTACACCCCGTATTTTTGGCTGTGTTGCGTTTGTCCACCAGTTGGCGCCAGGTCTTGATAAGTTCTCTCCTAGGGCTGTCAAATGCGTGTTTGTAGGGTACTCCAGGTTTCAGAAGGGATATCGTTGCTTTGATCCGTTACGACGAAAATACTTTGTTAGCGCCGATGTCACATTCTTTGAATCTGTAATGTTTCTCTCCTACAGGTAACAGTATGACTACTTTCGATTCTGATACTGAGGTCTACATGCCACCTCCTCTTATGAGTCAGTTACCTCATATACCAGTCATACCACCACCACCTCCACCACCTCCATCTACACAACCTCCTATGACCGCTGTTCCACCTTTACCAAAATTCTATACTCGTCGGCACCCTTCTGCTCATGGTCATTGCCCGTCATCCAGCATGCCCCAGGTTTGTTCTGATAACATGATTTCTAACGATGAGTCTGAAGATGTTTTTATACAGGGATCAGTACATGATGATGTTCCTGAGAACCTGGATGTACCTATCGCCATTGGGAAGCAGAGGCGTACTTGTGCATCCTACCCACTTGCTTCTCAGGTTTTCCTTTCATCGTCTTACAGGCGATTTCCAGAGATTTGCAGTTGCTCTATCTGCCGTGGAAATTCCACGGACTTACCAGGATGCATTGCAAGATAGCAAATGGCGCCTTGCTATGAAGAGGAAATGGCTGCCTTGCAGTCCCGTGGCACTTGGAATCTTGTTTCTCCTCCCCCGGAGCGTCTGTTGTCAGCTGCAAGTGGGTGTTTACTGTTAAACCCATACAGATGGGAGCCTTGATCGTTACAAAGCAAGGTTGGTGGCACGTGGTTTTACTCAGACCTATGGAGTTGATTACTTGGACACGTTCTCTCGGTTGCTCGACATTCCACTTTGCTTGTTCTTCTCTCAGTTGCTGTGGCACGTGACTGGCCCTTATTCCAGCTTGACGTTAAATATGCATTTCTGTATGGAGATATACAAGAGGAGGTCTATATGCAGTAGCCTCCGAGGTTTGCTGCTGAATGGGAGTGTCAACAGGTTTTGTAGACTCCATAAGGTAATATATGGCCTTATACAGAGTCTTAGAGCATGGTTCCAAAAGCTTTCAGATCTGATTGAACGACAGGGATTCAAGAGGTCAAATGCAGATCACTCTTTATTTGTGCAGAAGACAACTAGAGGTACAGTTGCTATCATGGTTTATGTTGATGATAGTTGTTACATGAGATGATGAGCATGGAATCAAGATGGCAAAAGAATTTCTGGGCAGTCAATTTGTGACTAAGGACCTGGGCACCCTAAGGTATTTCTTAGGGTTGGAATTTGCTAGAAATGCACGGGTTCTTGTGATGACCCAAAGAAAGCATGTTACAAACATGCTTGTAGAGACGGACATGATTGGATGTCGACCTTCTACTACTCCTATGGATCCTAGCATGAAGCTATATGATGATGATACAGATGAAGTCGATAAGAGAAGATACAGAGAGATGGTGGGAAAACTTCTTTATGTTACAATCACCAGACCGAATATTGCCTTTGCAGTGAGTCGAGTGAGTCAATTCATGGAGCAACCTCGACAAGTACATATGGATGCCATATATATATATATTGAGATATCTAAAATCATCTCCAGGCTCAGGATTACTATTCAAGAAAGGAGAAACTCTCTCTGTATCCGCATATGCTGACGCAGACTATGGCAGGTTGTCCTAAGGATAGAAAATCGACTTCGGGATTTGAAGTATTCGTTGGTAGTTCTCTCGTTTCTTGGAAAAGCAAGAAACAAACAGTCATAGCAAGATCAAGTGTTGAATCCGAATACAGGGCTATGGCTCAAGCAAGTACAGAAATGATGTGGGTTCGAGCACAATATTAGTTGATTTGCATATAGAGGTTCCTCTACCCATGGAGTTACATTGTGATAACCGGCTGCTCTGTTCATTGCAAACAACCCTGCGTTCCATGAGAGAACAAAACATATCGAGGTAGATTGTCACTACACCAGAGATATGATTCAGAAGGGCATGATTTCTACTTCTCATGTTAGCTCTGGAGAGCAAACAACAGATATCCTCACCATGCCATTGCTCAGAGGATCATTCCAGAAGTGTGCGTTCAAGCTGAGCATGATTGATATCTATTGAAATCAGAGAAGCGGAAGCGGAATCGATAAATAAAACATAAGAACACAGAGATTTACTGGGAACCCTACTCCTTAAGGAGCGGGATGAAACCACGGGGAGAAGCCCTCAAAGGGGCGATATTCTATTGGAATTTCTCAACGAGTACAGGGGGTATGAGGCTCCTTATATAGGAGCTCAAGGGAGAATATTCTATAGGATATTCTTTATAGAATATTCTCTTAACAAATAGCCACACAGAATATTCTCTAACACTCCCCCTCAAGCTGGAGCTGAGAAAGCTGCAGCTTGCAATAAAAAGAAAGTATACAACACATCTTCACACGATACATCAAAAGAAGAATACAAGTCCACTGCTTGTAGAAGACCTCGCACGAGGATGGGTTTGCGGCTTTCAGGTCATCGGAACATATCTCTGTCATGCCTGTAGAACCGTTGCGATATCAGGTCACCGGAACATATCTCTGTCGTGCCTGGAGAAGAATCGCTGCGGAAGAAGTCCAACGCGGGGAACTGATCGGGTCGTAAAAGAAGTATACGCCTCGACGAAGAAGTTGATGCTCGGTAAAGACGGATGATCTGTAGAAAGCTGGAGTGTTGATTTGTCAGTCGTAGACGTGCAGAAGTCTTGAAGAATGTCATTTCTGACTCCCTCTTTCTCCCATACTTGATAGAATAAAGAGTGTGAATCAAGTTGGGAGAAACCAAAAAAAAACATGCATCATCATCATTTTTTTATAGCCATTCTCTTCTTCTTTTTCTCTCGACCATTCTCTTCTTTTCTTTCTCTCTCTCTCTCTCTTCTTTTTCTAATAGCCGTTCAACATTTTTTGGCTCTGATACATGTTGAAATCAGAGAAACGGAAGCGGAATCGATAAATAAAACGTAAGAACACAAAGATTTACGTGGAGCCCTACTCCCTAAGGAGCGGGATGAAACCACGGGAGAAGCCCTCAAAGGGGCGGATATTCTATTGCTTTTCTCAATGAGTACAGGGGTGTGAGGCTCTTTATATAGGAGCTCAAGGGAGAATATTCTATAGGATATTCTCTATATAATATTCTCTTAACAAATAGCCACACAGAATATTCTCTAACAATATCTATGCTCCATCTTGAGGGGGAGTGTGGAAATATTTATGTATTTCTATATTCTATATGTGTCTCTTTCTTATTTTTATTTCTGTGTTCCATCTTATGTAATTTACCCATAGGCCTCTCCACTATATAAGAGAGCCTAGGGTTCTCAGAAATAAACAACTCTCTTATTTTCTCCAACATTGCCAAATATATTTTGTACACTATATTTTACTCAAATGGCAGGGTAGCCACCAGCTTTGATTAAGGTTTTGAACAAGTATGTTTCACCCAAGGGTTTCCTATAAACTTTGGACCTTACATTACAAAAGTTGATCACAAGGCAAGCTATATAGATTTCGCCATCACCATGTAAATCAGTGTGTCCCATGTGAAGTGGCTATGGAAGCTACTGAATGGTTACTTCTTAATTACAAGTTTACTCTCATATGGCTCTACTCTCATACGGCTCTTTGAGTTCTTTTTTCCACGATCAATAAACGGATTTGATTAATACACATTGTTGGAAATCAAAAGCAGAGCTGGCAACCATATGGTGGTTCCTTGGAAGGTCCAATGTGATATGACTTTTGAGGGGGAAATGTCTAACATTTTGAAATTAGCAAGTCATATATCTTTTATGTTGCTGTCAGTTTATAATGTGACTGAGGTTTGTTAATGTCAATTCTCATATCTTTGCAGACCTTTGTGCTCCTCCTGTTTCAATCATTTAACTCAGCCTTTTGGACCGCGGAGGATAGGGACAGGAATTGTGCACTGAGCGAACGCCCTCTGCTAACAATGGATGTAATTCCCTTTGGCATTTTTTTATGTTCTTTTCGTGTTATGCACTTTCAGTCATATGTTGGTGTCGCTGAAGGCAACATGTGTTGATATGCTTTGGCTTATGATGAATGAGGGGCCTTTTCTTAAAAATAAAATAAAATGGGAAATGACAAATACTTTAAATGGCATCTTTGAACACATCTGTTCTGAAATACCGATTCTATCAGCAAGTTAAAGATTGTATGTTATCTTATGAACCTTGTGTACATGGTAGTCTTTTCTTGCTTCCGTAACCGTTATTCTTCCATGAGATGCTTCTCTTTCATGTGCATATATTATTGTCTGTTGATGTCAGAACTGGTAGCAGTTTAAAGCTCAGTTAAAATTTTCTCAGCAATTTTTTGAAGATTGAATTGACTAGTTATAAAGTTTAATTTCTGAAAAAACTAGGTTCAAAGACGATTAAAATATATGGTGTTGAGTTTGGGAATGGAAAGCCTGATTCTGCATATAAAAATATGTACTCTGAATTCAACCAAAATGAAAATCAAGCCTTATCTCATGTATAGTGTACACTTCGTGGACTCTTCCCCTCCAAATAGAATTATACCCAGATAAAAAATGGGCATAGATCCAACTTTATGCTACAGTCATGCTGTGTGGTATAACGACCTTTGTCACTCTCTGCATTTAGGTGATGTCATAAGTTGCTAGGTGGGAATATCCTAGTGAGATGTAAATAAATGGTGGATGCCATGGTAACGGATACCATTGATTCTTTAAAAAATAAGATTTGATTGAGCTTCTTTTGGTCGCTTTACTACCTCGTCAACCCTCCTTTAGTTGAACTTTGGAGTGACCTTAGAAAGCATAACCATAACAGGAGTGGAGTTCCGATTACAAGTTCCAAATAAACAATCAAATGACATCATTTATTTTCTTAGATAAACTTAACATGATGTACTAGCTATTTGATGCAAATATATTCCTCAAAAAGTGTAAAAAAGTAGGTATATAGCAGTTTAAAGCAACAACAACAACAAAGCCTTCTCTAAAATTAAATAGGGTTCACTACATGGATTATTTGCCTCCATTCAGATATATTTTGGGTCATTTTCGGACTTAGATCCAAACAACTAAGATCCCTTCGGATAGTCTCCTTCCGACATTTCTTAGGTCCTTTCTCACCCTCTCTTCGCAGGCATTACATCCCAAATCTCGCATCTTCTAACTGGTGCATCCGCCAACCTTCTTTTGTAAATGATCAAACTACCTTAAGCGGTTCTCTTTCATCTTATCCTCTATCGAAGCTAAGGTTTGAAATCTTGATTTCGATTTCGTTTTGGTCCCTCTAGAAATGGATTTTTTTTGATGAAATTTTGGGAAATTTTGACGATTTCTATGGTGTTGGAGAATGTAATAGGTGGGTAATTGGATCTCACCAAGACCTAATTACCCCACTCATGTTTAGTCCCACATGGATGAGCGGTGGGACTTCGGTCTGGTCTGAGGGGCTATATAAGGAGCCCCTCACCCCTGTACTCATTGAGAATTCTAATAGAATATCTGCCCCGTTGAGGGCTTCTCCCGTGGTTTCATCCCGCTCCTTAGGGATGTAGGGTTCTACGTAAATCTTTGTGTTCTTGATGTTTATCATTTTGTTTATTGATTCCGTTTCCGCTTCTCGATTTCATTATGGAATCAGAGCGAGTCGATTCTATGGTTCGATTCAGATTTTTTTTGAAGATTTAGTTGATGTTCAAGCAAACTGTGTTCTTCGTCTGGTTTTCAACGTTCTATGGATATATGGCTTATTTGTTCGTCAATGTGCCGCTGTCTTCTCTTGAAACCCTTGATTTGGTTGCGCATACTGTTAGAGAATATTCTGTGTGGCTATTTGTTAAGAGAATATTCTATAGAGAATATCCTATAGAATATTCTCCCTTGAGCTCATATATAAGGAGCCTCACATCCCCTGTACTCATTGAGAACTTCCAATAGAATATCCGCCCCTTTGATGGCTTCTCCCGTGGTTTCATCCCGCTCCTTAGGGAGCAGGGTTCCACGTAAATCTCTGTGATCTTATGTTTTATTTATCGATTCCGCTTCCGCTTCTCTGATTTCAACATGGTATCAGAGGCGGGTCGATTCTCGTGGATTATTTTCAATTTTTTTTCGAGATTTGATTATGATATTAGAGATGTATTTGTGAACTTGTTCAAGTTCGTGTATTGTTCGAGGGATTTTATTTGTTGGGTTATCTAAACCCTAGATTTGATGTTCTTGTGCTGTTTGGATTCCTGGAACATTTTCTTTTCGATGTTCCAAAGATCTCGTCTCTCTTAGTTCCAGGCTATCACACGACGTAATTCTAGGGCTTTGGAAGCCCCTGTGCTTCTTCTTCAGACACAGCATTGGCATCGCTCTCCCCAGAGCAGTGCCCTGTCCCTGTGACTCGTGGCTCTAACAGGCGGCACCCATCACAGCTATTCCAGATCATACCCAAGCGTGCGACATCAATCTGCCAGACTTGCTCTCCTCGCCAGCCGCACAAACCCCAGTGGCTCTCATAGCGGCGCTTCCCCTATCCTGCACAAAGACTTTGCGCCTCCAGCAGAGGCGGCAACTCCAATAGGAGAGCCTCCTCGACAGGCCTCCGCCTCATCTCAAGCTCACGCATCACGCACGACGCCACTCCTGCAGGCAGTGATGCCCCAGCAGTCCTCCTGCGTGATCCCCAAACTCCCAGGCGCCTCTCCCGGGCGGCGAGCCCCAAACTCCCAAGTGGCGAGCCCCCGCAGTCTTCCTCATGCAAAGCTCGCGATGTCGCGCCCTGGCGGAGGTCTCCACACGCGCAAAAGCCCTCGCTTCTTCTCTCCATTCCAAGTCCAGGCGGCACTGCTCCTCCACCTCAAGCGGTGCGACTCCTCCACGCGCCATCCATCCAGGCGCGCGGTCCCATGCGTGAAGCTCCAGAGAGCTCCTTCTCCTCCGCGAGATCGAGTGCAGGCGCGCGCGCGAGGGCTCCCAAGGCGGAGGGGTTGCGACAGCAGCGCCCCTTCTCTTCCGCGACGGCGCCAGTAGCAAGCTCCTGCCGGTGCGATTCCCAGAGGGGCTCTCTCCCCACGGCGACGCACGATCCAGGGCTCCATCGTGAGCCCTCACCACTGCAGGCGGCGTTCTCTCTTTTCCAGAGAGGGTTCATGACAGGAACCCTAGTTGTGTTATCCCTTTAATGCCCCCTTCCCACGAAAGGCTGTTATTAAAAAAAACAAATGCAAGGGCCCAAGTAGGCTACGACAGTCTATTAAAAAAAATGGGCGGCAACATTTTGGGCCCTTCTTTAGGCTCGGTTCTAAAAAAAAGAGGAAAGCAAAAAAAAAGAGAATGCAAAAAAAAGGGAGAAGGAAGACGGCTAAAAAAAATAGAATAGCCAAGAGAAAAAAAATTTGAGAAGAGAATAGCCGGAAAAAAAGGAACGGTTTAAAAAAAATGAAATGACGTGCACAAAAAAATGCATGTTTCTCCCAACTTGATCAATGTTCCTATTCTATCAAGTATGGGAGAAAGGGGGAGTCAGAAATGGCATATTCTTAAGGACTTCTGCGCATCCACAACTGACAGACCGACACTCCAGATTTCTACAGATCATCCGTCTTCACCAACCATCAACTTCTGCGTCGAGGCGTATATTTCTTCTTTTACGGCCCGATTAGTTTACCGCGCTGGGCTTCTTCTGCAGCGATTCTTCTCCAGGCACGACAGAGATATGTTCCGGTGACCTGATATCGCAGCGATTCTACAGACATGACAGAGATACGTTCCGATGACCTGAAAGCCGCAGACCCGTCCTCGTGCGTGGTCCTTTACCAGCAACGGACATGAGTTCTTGTGATGTATCGAGTGAGGATGTGGTGTATACTTTCTTCTTGTTGCAAGCTGCAGCTTTCTCAGCTCCAGCTTGAGGGGGAGTGTTAGAGAATATTCTGTGTGGCTATTTGTTAAGAGAATATTCTATAGAATATCCTATAGAATATTCTCCCTTGAGCTCCTATATAAAGAGCCTCACACCCCCTGTACTCATTGAGAAAAGCAATAGAATATCCGCCCCTTTGAGGGCTTCTCCCGTGGTTTCATCCCGCTCCTTAGAGAGCAGGGTTCCACGTAAATCTCTGTGTTCTTATGTTTTATTTATCGATTCCACTTCCTCTTCTCTGATTTCAACACATACTACTGCGTTTCAGATCTCTGACAAGTTTTGTTCTGAAAATATGCTTCTTCATCGAGAAAACCTAGCAGCCTCATCTGTTCTGGCGAGCGGCGGCACAACATAATATCTTTAGCCCTCGCCTAGACACCTCGTCAACGGAAGAAGTTGATTGGCTGCTAGGCAGAGCCCTAACCTCAAGTCATTAGATCTCCAGGCCCTGTACATAAGTTTTTCGTACGAGGTAATTCTTGAAGAAGGACGAAGAAGAGCAAATGAGAGAGGGTGTCACTCCCACGTGTATAGTCGTTGTTGCTGCCCCAGCAGCCGTGGTAGCTGCCCCAGCAGCCGTGGTAGCTGCCCCCTCCTTCTCTGCTGCATCAATCACCCAATTGTACTCCCATCTATGTTGTTGTGAATAGCAGCACACGCCTCCACACCTTTCCTGGTGTACAACATGCAGTAGCCATCCACCATGATCGATTTCTTGTAGGCGCTCCTCCTTGTGCGCGAGCATCACAACAACAACAGGCACACCCTCCCTCTTCTCTCCCTCCCGATCTTTGCTGTTGCGAGCAACAACCTGTCTCATCCACCGCACATCTCCCCCTCTCCTGTAGCGTGAACCTTACGCGACCTCCCAGCAATCGAGACCTCCAGCACCTCCTCGCGCACAGGTGACGCGCACCTCTCCTGCCCTTCCTCAAGGTCGCGCAGGCAGTGCCGCACCTCCAGCGGCTCCAACTCCCAGGCGTTCCAGGAACCCCAAGCGATGCCCTCTCCCTCCTCATCGGCTGGCTCCTTCGTCTTCACAGCTGCAGCGACAGAAGAAGCCCCCCATCGGGGGTGGCGGGATATGAAGGAGGAGATCCTGCTCCACTTTCCCTTTGGCGGTACGCCACACCTCCAGTGGCAGCGCAGATCAGATGCCCCTCATCTAGGGCGGCGAGTGCTTGAAGAGGAGGGTTCCCACTGGAACCCTAAATAACGCCACCCAAGTGGGCTTTACTGTAAAGGCCCAATTGGGATGAAAAAAAGAAAAAAAAGGAGGGAGGGACCAACCGTGAGCTTCAACAAAAAAAAGGAAGAGGGGTGAATTTATGGTTTTTAAAAAAAAGACTGATTTTTCTGAGAAGAGAATAACCCCCCTAAAAAGGAACGGCTTAAAAAAATGTACGAAAAAATGATGAAGCACAAAAAAAAGAGGCTCGGTGAGTTTTTCAAAAAAAATTATTTTGAGAAAAAGACGCGTACAATACATAAGCCGTATGCAATTCAAAAAAAATATGTTGGAGTGATACAACTTAAAAAATGTTTTGAAAAAAAATTCAAAAAAGAAAAAAATGAAGCAAAAAAATGAAATGAAAAATAATGATGTATGTTTTGTTTCTCCCAACTTGATCAATGCTCCTATTCTATCAAGTGTGAGAGAAAGGGGGAGTCAGAGCTAAATTCTTCATGACATCTGCACGTCCACGACTGACAGACCGACACTCGAGATTCTACAGATCACCCGTCTGCACCGAGCATCAACTTCTTCATTGAGGCGTATACTTCTTTTACGACCCGATCAGTTTTCCGCGCTGGACTTCTTCTGCAGCAATTCTTCTCCATGCACGACAGAGATACGTTCCGGTGACCTGATATCGCAACGGTTCTACAGGCATGACAGAGATACGTTCCGATGACCTGAAAGCTGCAGACGCGTCGTCGTGCACGGTCTTCTACTAGCAACAGACATGTGTTCTTCTTATGATGTATCATGTGAAGATATTTTGTATACTTTCTTTTTATTGCAAGCTGCAACTTTATTAGCTCTAGCTTGAGGGGGAGGGTTGGAGAATGTAATATGTGGGTAATTGGATCTCACCAAGATCTAATTACCCCACTCTTGTTTAGTCCCACATGAATGAGCGGTGGGACTTCGGTCTATCTGAGGGGCTATATAAGGAGCCCCTCACCCCTGTACTCATTGAGAATTCTAATAGAATATCTGCCCCGTTGAGGGCTTTTCCCGTGGTTTCATCCTGCTCCTTAGGGAGTAGGGTTCCACGTAAATCTTTGTGTTCTTGATGTTTATCATTTTGTTTATCGATTCTGCTTCCGCTTCTCGATTTCAACATGTGGAAATATCAGAAATATCTAAAAAAGTTATTTTTTCCATTGTTTCACACATTAAGATCATTCAAGTTGTTAGAACAATAAATAACATACAAACACATACTTATATTACACATATCATTCATCTATACACCTTATATCGCACATATCCGTCGTATCGCTATTAATATTGATTGCTGATTGATAGATATTGGAAATGGAGTTCATCTAAGTTCTTAAAATAATAAATAACTTACAAATATACTCTTATACCACACATATCGATCATCTATGACCCTTATATCACACATATCGGTCATATCGAACATATCATTGTCAATGTTGATTGTTGACTTATAGATATTGGAAATGAAAACAAAATAGCTAAGTTAACGACATTTACAAGTAGAACACATCTTTTGTTCACTAAAAACAAATGAGACATTTGATACTAAAATGTAGATAATGATGAATGAGATAATGTTTCGTTCATAGAAATCACTATCATAAGATGCATCTAGTGAATTACAGAATTAGTTACAGACTTACAGTAAAGATGCATCTATTTATAAAAATAAATGACAAACGAACAAGTTATATTGGTATCAGATATTTAGCAGCTCTAGAGTTGTTTCATCTCCATTGCTAAAACCTAAAAGGGGATGAAGCTCCTCAAGTTGAAGAATTGTTTTATGCACTCCCTCCTCCCCGGTCGCACCATACCCTAGCAAGCGGGGGTCTCACTGAAATAAGTAGTGAAATCAAGCTCACGTGGATAGTATCATTGTTGTACATAGATATCAATGAAATATTGTAAATATCAGTTGATATATGAGGAAATTTGCACTGAAAATCATCAATTTCGACCGATATAGCTCGATATTTCAACCCGTCTCAGTCGAAATCCGAGAAATCGATAGAGAGAGGAGTTCCAATATCCTTAGGCTGTCGAAATTGAAATTTTGCCGAAATTTCAAACCCTGAATTCAAAGCTGACGGAACATAAATGTGCTTTTATGAGAATGGTATCTAGCTTATACATTTAGCATATGCCCAGTCAATAAATTTGATACCTTCTAAGATGGACTTGGACGTTAAACACTTGTAGCATCATCATGCATGTATGTATTAATCGGGGCTCTATGATGCCCTACCTCATAAGAGAGTCTTTTGCTGAGCTTGAGATTGTTTACTAGGGCATGAACATGAAGGCTCGAATGAAGCTCACGTTGTGTCTTTTAGATAATGCTTGAATTCTCTAATGCTTGTACATATGCATAAGCATGATTTTCAATTGCCATTGTTTGCTTATAGGTTGCTCATGCAAATTGAGTTTATGATTTTTCTTAGAGTTTATGCCACTATTTGTGGCAAGTGATAGTTATTAGCCTTTTTTTAGATCAAGTAGCTTTTCGCAAGTGGAATGATTCTTAACCTATTCTAATGTATCAATTTTATTATATTTATGTAATTCTTGGACAGAGAAACAGTGGCTGGAAGGATTATATTCTTGCTTATAAGACACTTGGAGTTGTCTTTGGAGGTCTTGTTACATCCCCTCTCTATGTTTATCCATCAATGAACTTGAAATCTCCTACCGAGGATGACTACTTGGGAATATATAGCATCATATTTTGGACTCTTACTCTAATCGGGGTTGTGAAGTATGTCTGCATTGCGCTTAATGCTGATGATCATGGAGAAGGTAACAGGAACTAACTTATATTCTAATAATTTCAACTTCTTTTTGAGGGTTTCAGATATATTACCATTCTTAACAGTTGGTTCATGCGGAGAGGAGTCTCCAAAGAGTTCCCCTTAAAATAAATCTTCAATGCTTTGGAAAAAATATGATTCTGAATGCCTGTTTGAAGGGATTTAGCCGTCACTAATTTCTTTAGTAGGAAATGCTTTAACACCATGGTTAATACTGCGGATTTGAATCCTGTTCTAGCAATCGCCGGTTATCATATGATAGGGGTGCAATTATGAATTATTTTTCACATTTTGAATGCTTTGTCATCGTTGTGGCTCTTGAAATTTTAGTTTTAGTTGCCTGTACAAATTGGTTGATTTCTAGCAAAATTGTGGCATAAGTTTCTGTTGGGAAACGTGAATGAGATATCTATTCCATAGCCCAAGGCTCTCTTATATAGGAGAGTAGCCTATGGGTAAATTACATAAAGAGACTAACAAGAAAATAAAATAACGAAGATACATAATAACTCAAAATGCGTCAACACTCCCCCTCAAGATGGAGCATAGATGTCAATCATGCTCAGCTTGGAAGCACACTTCTGGAATGGACCTCGTAACAATGCCTTGGTGAATATATCTGCAGTCTGGTTCTCTGAAGTAACATGAGATGTTGCAATGAATCCTTTCTGAATCATATCACGTATGAAATGACAATCCACCTCAATGTGCTTGGTCCGTTCATGGAATGCAGGATTGTTTGCAATGAACAACGCAGCCTGATTATCACACTCCAAGTTCATAGGAAGTGGTACATCTAAGCATAAATCTGTCAGCACCGCTTTCACCCACATCATCTCTGTAGTGGCCTGGGCCATAGCCCGATATTCAGATTCAGCACTGGATCTAGCTACCACAGTTTGTTTCTTGCTCCTCCATGAGACTAGTGCATCTCCAACATAGACGGCATACCCTGAGGTAGACTTCCTATCCTTAGGACACCCTGCATAGTCTGCATCTGCGCATGCTGAGACAGAAATTTCCTTTGCTTTCTTGAATAGCAGACCTTTACCTGGAGAAGATTTGAGATATCTAAGTATCATGTGTATTGCATCCATATGCACCTGACGTGGCTGCTCCATGAACTGGCTCACACGGCTCACTGCAAATAATATATCTGGCCTAGTGATCGTGACATATAACAATTTTCCTACCAGTTCTCTGTATCTTCTCCTGTCAACCTCCTCTGTGTCATCATCAAACAGCTTCATGCTGGGGTCCATTGGTGTCGTAGCAGGTCGACACCCTAACATACCTGTCTCACTCAGTAGATCTGTGACATACTTCCTCTGTGACATGACCAATCCATACGGATTTCTGGCGAATTCCAGCCCCAGAAAATATCTAAGGACTCCCAGGTCCTTGGTGACAAACTCGGTCCCCAGCCTTTCCTTTGCCTGCTTAATGCCCTGGTCATCATCACCTGTAATCAAGATATCGTCAACATAAACCATGATTACAACAATACCTCTTGCCGTCTTCTGTACAAACAAGGAATGATCAGCATTGGAGCGTTTATATCCTTGTTTCTCAAAGAGGTCTGACAGCTTCTGGAACCATGCTCTGGGGCTCTGCTTAAGGCCGTAGATGGCCTTATGTAGCCTGCAAACCTTGGAACACTCCCCCTCAACAGCAAAACCTGGTGGCTGTTGCATATAAACTTCCTCCTGCAGATCACCATACAGAAAAGCATTCTTCACATCCAGTTGATAGAGCGGCCAGTCTCTAGTAACTGCAACTGACAAGAGTATCCGCAGAGTGGAATGACGAGCTACAGGGGAGAACGTGTCAAGGTAATCTACCCCATATGTCTGTGTGAATCCCCTTGCAACTAAGCGTGCCTTGTACCTGTCAATAGTGCCATCTGCATTATGTTTCACTGTAAACACCCATCTGCAACTGACTGGGCTGACATCTGGAGGTATAGTAACCAAGCTCCATGTACCTCGAGACTGAAGAGCCGCCATCTCTTCCTCCATCGCTAGCCGCCATCTAGAATCTTGCAAAGCCTCATGGTGGTTCCGTGGAATGTATGTAGCTGAAAGTGACAATGCAAACGTCCTGAAGTGTCCAGATAGCCTCTCAAAGGATATAGCTGCTGATACTGGATATTTGGCACAGCTTCTCTTCGGCTTGCGTAGAGCGATTGGAACATCCAGATCCTCTGTGGTATCACCATGCTCCTGTAATGCATCCTGCTCAGAAATGTCGTTAGATTCATCAACATTAACATTCTCATCACATACCATAGGCGAGCTAGTTGACTGGTCAGGACCATGAGCTTGAGGCGGCCTGCGGGTGTAGTGGAATGGTAGCGGGGATACTGTTGGTTGCGGTGGTGGTGGTGGTGGCGGTGGTGGTGGTGGTGGTGGTGCTGATGGTAGAGATGGTGGTGACGGTGATGTTGTTGGTGGTGCCATGAATACGGTCTCAGGAGATATAGGTGGTGACTGCATGTTCCCGGATTCTGAAAAATACATAACGGATTCAAAAAATGTAACATCTGCACTGATCATATACCGCCGACGCACAGGGTCAAAACACTTGTACCCCTTTTGAGTTCTGGAGTACCCCACAAAGACGCACTTGACAGCCCTAGGAGAGAGCTTGTTAGAACCAGGCGACAACTGATGGACAAATGCGACAGACCCAAACACACGAGGGGTAAGAGTGAACAGATCCTTGTCAGGATAAACGAGTGAGAAAGGAATCTGTTCATTCAAGACAGACGAGGGCATACGATTTATAAGATAACATGCAGTAAGGACTGCATCACCCCAGTAGGAATACGGAACATGACTCTGAATGAGAAGTGACCTTGTGACATCAAGTAGGTGACGGTGTTTTCTTTCTGCAACCCCATTTTGTTGAGACGTATGAGCGCAGGATGTTTGGTGAACAATTCCTTTAGAGGAGTAGTAGTTGGCTAGACTGTTGGTACACAACTCTAATGCATTGTCACTTCTCAGAATTTTGACAGTTGTGGAAAAAACATTCTGAATTTCATTTAGAAAGTGAATAATAATATTTCCAGCTTCAGATTTATTTTTCATTAGAAATACCCATGATGCTCTAGAGAAGTCATCCACAAATACAATATAAAACCTGTGCCCCTGATGATCGGGAACACGACTTGGACCCCAGACGTCGACATGAAACAACTCAAACTTGGAGTTACTACTCCGACCTTGACTACTGGGAAAAGATGACCTGTGATGTTTTCCCAACTGACATGCCTCACACTGGATAGGTATGTGAGAAAGACTATAAGGTAAGACTAGACGCAACTTCTGAAGCGGTAGATGACCAAAGCGCAGATGCCACAGGAAAGGAGAAACTTGGTCTGCGGGAGAAGCAGTGATTCCGGCAAACGGGGTCTGGTTCAGACGATAAAGGCCTCCATGCTCATAGCCATGACCAATCACGTTGCCCGTACGGATGTCCTGAAAAATCAATGAAGATGAATCAAAAATAGCTCGACAATGAAGATCCTTCGTAATCTGACTAATTGACAACAGATTCATGGAAAAATGCGGTGCATGTAAAACATTCTTGAGCTGCATAGACGACGTCAATCTAATCTCCCCCTGACCAGTGATAGGAGAATGCGTGCCATTGGCAATAACTACTGTCCGTCCTGGAGGAATCTGTGTGTATCCTGTAAGTAGGCTCTGGTCGCCACATAGATGATGTGTAGCGCCGGAGTCCATGATCCATGGCAGTGTATCAGATCTACTACTGTGAAGTGCAAGTGGACTACCTGAAGTACTAGTGGAAGCAGAGGCAGAAGCAGAAGCAGCAGCATCAGTATGACTCTCTGTAGTCGGTGCTGGACCAGATGGTGGGATAATGCCCCTGAGGCAGGCAACCAGGTCATCAAATCGCTGATCCAGTGAAGCAGCAGACGGGGGCTCTATCTGTTCAGCGGCTCGTGCGGATGCAGGAAACCCATGCTTCGAGTAGCATGTATCTTCAGTATGTCCGACATGGTGACAATATGAGCATGTTGGCCTAGTGCGGCCACCTCTCCCACGAGGAGTACGTCCACGGCCCTGATGATGAAATCCGCGGCCTCTGTTGGCCGCCATAGCTGAGGGATTCTGATTCGCTGCTGCTGAAGGTACTGTGATCCTGCTCAGTCTGTGAAAAGCTTCCTCCATGGGGGGAATAGTCGAGTCCGCCAGAATCTGTGAGCGTGCTGCCTCATACTCTGGGTCGAGTGCAGCAAGAAACACACCCACCATCGTCGCATTTCTGTACGTCTTTTGTTGTTCTGGTGTGGCAGTAAGAGGCATGAAGCTATAGAGCTTCTCGAACATCCCTCTCAATGATGTATAGAGAGAATGTAGTGGACGACCATTCTGCTTTATCGTGAAGATATCATGTTGCAGTTGCAGAATCTTCGTCTCGTTCTTCGCTTGTGAATACGTTGCTGCCAGGATATCCCACATGTCTTTGGCTGTAGGTTGATGTAAAATGTCGTTGGCGATTTCAATAGCCAATGTGCCAGATAGCCACACCTTGGCATAAGCATCATCAGCCTCCCATGAGGCATGAACTCCAGTCTTCTCTGCAGGCTCGGGTTCGGTAAGAATATGCTTCTTACCTGTAGACTTCATCATACTCATGAACTGCATTGCCCACAGTTCATAGTTCGTACCATCCATCTTGACAATTGGCGCTGGACCACGAAATGCGCCCATAGATGGGATATCTGCCTTGCTTTCTGACATACTGGAAACGGAAGACTGGAGTGACCGAGAGAAGATAATCTTTGTCTACACTGACATAGACGGGATTAGTTGCTTGTGTAGACCTCAAACAACTAACCCCATGTAGATCTGGGGCTGTGCCCTAGGTTTTTTTTTGAGATTTAGGGCACGCACGCACGTGTTAGAAACACGCGCGCACTGGAGTGCTTCAACTGGAGGTTTTTTTCACGCGCACAGACGCACGCAACTGTGTGCGTGACAGTGCGCACACTCGCGTGACAGGGGCCTATGCAGGAGGTTATGCGCCTGCTGGAGTGCGCCAATGCGCGCCTGGATGTGCGCCTGGTATCACCCCGGATGTGCGCCTATGTGCGCCAATGCACTGGATGTGCGCCAACACGCGCCTGGATGTGCGCCTGTGCACTGGATGCGCGCTAATGCGCACCAAGGCGCCTGGATGTGTGCCCCACGGTGGAGATCCTGCCGCAGATGCGCCTGAGTGCGCTGGAGACGTGCGCAGATGTGCGCCTGCGCCTGGAGAGGCGCTTGAAGGGGGCGGCGGCGTCGATCTGCGGAGAGAAGAGAGAGAGAGAGAGAGAGAGAGAGAGAGGGCCGGCGGGTAGGGTTAGGGTTAGGGTTTCAGGAACTCCGGTCTAGGACCGTCGCTCTGATACCATGTTGGGAAACGTGAATGAGATATCTATTCCATAGCCCAAGGCTCTCTTATATAGGAGAGTAGCCTATGGGTAAATTACATAAAGAGACTAACAAGAAAATAAAATAACGAAGATACATAATAACTCAAAATGCGTCAACAGTTTCATTTTTGCATTAAACTAGGAGCAAATTTAAAGTGCTAACATTTTTTTTCCTGAACAAGTTTCTTAGTGCGGGAAGTATCATACTGTATGCCATTGGTGTTCAAAGGCTCTCACGTCTCTGTGCAGATTGTAACCTGAACTTTGGCGGTCACAACTTGTAGTTCTTCCCCAGAATAGAAATGGGTGCATATATGTCGTGTAAACCCATATTTTGGTTCGTTTAGTTGATTGTAACAATAAGTATAGCCATATTTTCATGTTCATGGTATTGCATTATATTGAAGTATATTAAAGATGATGTCTTTGAGCTTACGTTCTTACAAAAATATCCACGAATGTGGTTAGCATGTGCACTGTCAACAACTTAAAATGAATAGACGCAATGTTCTGCTGACAGCTTTTCATCTCTCAACTACTGTATTGTTCATTCACATGGGCTGATTGGCACTGGATAATTATGACGTGCAGGTTACTTTTACTTGAAATACATCATTGTAGAGGGTAAAGAATAAAATGATTAATGAAAGGCCCTAGGGTTCTCTTATATAGGAGAGGAACTTATTGGACAAATTACAAGAAGAACAAAGAAATAGAAAATAAGAAAACAATAATAAAGATAACAAATATCTCAACACTCCCTCTCAAACTAGAGCGTAGATATTGATCAGACTCAGCTTGGAACATCTTTGATAAGGCCCTCTGGCTAGGGCCTTAGTAAGAACATTTGCTGTCTGGTCTCCAGAGCTAACATGCGTAGTGGCGATAAGACCCTTCTGTATCATGTCACGAGTGTAGTGACAGTCCACCTCTATGTGCTTCGTCCTCTCATGAAAGGTTGTGTTGTTGGCAATAAAAAGAACAACTTGATTGTCACATTGGAGGTGCATGGGAAGAGGCACCTCTATAGTCAGGTCAATAAGAACAGATTTGACTCACATCATCTCTGTGCTAGCCTGTGCCATGGCCCCATATTTTGACTCAGCACTCAATATGGCAACCATAGTCTGCTTACTAGGTGAAGAGATGACCTACATCATCTCTGTGCTAGAATTGAAAGAGATGTGCGTCTGCTGAAAAGAAGTGCCATACCGGGTGAAGTCTTTAGATATCAGAATCATATGGACTGCATCCATATGTGCTTGTCTGGGCTACTCCATAAACTGACTCACTTTGTTCTCGACAAAGGATATGTCGGGCATGGTAATACTCACATATAGTAGCTTGTCAACAAGCTCCCTGTATCTCCTCTTGTCGACCTCCTCAATGTCATCATCATAGAGTTTCATGCTCGGGTCAATATGAGTAGTGGCAGGTCTGCAATCTGCCATGCCTGTCTCTGAAAGATCTGTAACGTACTTCCTCTGAGTCATCACAAGACCTCGCTTGTTCCTAGAAAACTTCGGTCCAAGGAAGTAATGTAAATGTCCAAGGTCCTTGATCACAAACTGCTAAACTAGGAAGTCCTTAGCACCCTGAATGCCCTGCTCATCATCTCCTGTAACAATAATATCATCAACGTAAACAATAATGACAATAATACATCTTTAGGTCCTCTGCACTAACAAGAAGTGATCTGTAATCGATCGCACAAACCCATGTTGCTCTATCAAGTCCTAGGGCTTCTGTAACCATGCTCTTGGACTCTGCTTAAGGCCATAGATAACCTTGTGTAGCATGCAAACCTTTTGACACTCCCCCTCAGCAGCAAACCCAAGTGGTTGTTGCATGTAGACCTCCTCCTGTAGATCACCATAGAGGAAGGCATTCTTCACCAAGCTGATAAAGGGGCCAATCTCGTCTCACAGTAACAGAAAGTAGAATACGTAGAGCAGAATGTCTGGCAACTAGAGAGAACGTATCCTGATAGTCCAGCCTACATGTCTGGGTGAACCCGCTTGCCACAAGTCTCGCCTTATAGCGATCTACACTGCCATCCGCATGGTGTTTCACAGTGAACACCCATTTGCATCTCACAACGAATGCGCCAACTGGAGAAGAAACAAGACTCCATGTACTACATGACTGTAGTGTGGCCATCTCTTCCATGGCCAATCTCCACTGACTATCCTGAAGATCCTCCTGATATGTCCATGGTATCTCCACAGCTGATAGTACCATGGTAAATCTCCTGAAATCCTCTGACAGCCTGTTCAAGGAAACCTGGACTGCAAGAGGATAAGTAGCACACTTATGTTTCGGCTTACGCAGAGCAATCAACACATCAAGATCATTTGCCATGTTCGTAACTTTTGAGTTCCCCTCTTGAGAGGGCACCTGCTCATCCTGTATGGAATCCTGCTGCACAGGAAACTCAGTAATGCCATCAGTAGAAACAATATGCTCATTACATACATGAGGCGTGCTAGATGATTGATGAATCCGTGATTCATCGCCTTTATTCTTTCATTTTGGCTAAAATCCTTGGTAAACTACATGTAAATAATAACTAATTCCTACTAATTATCATTCTAACCACAAATATTAATATTATATAATTAACACTTACTTTACCAAAAATAACAGAATAAACATAAAGAGAAAAATAAAAGAAAAGAAGGCTGGAGATATGTAATATATAAAGACTGATCCTAACCCCGAGACCAGGTCGATATTGACTTGGTCGACAAAATAAATAAGTATGGGGAGATAAGTATCCTAACCTATAAAAACATCAAGACCAAAAATATGATCTATCCATTTTACACAATGTAAATATTTCACCTATTTGATTCATCACTTATACCATCTCAAATCAAATCACTTCTTTTATAAAAGTTGGTCACAAAAATATATATTATTTTATAAAAAGATCAGAAAAATATTTCGTCACAAAAATAAAATATGACAATGGACCGAAAAAGCCGCAAAAGCCAACTTCCGAGGTTCATAACTATTTATAGAAAATTCTAAACGGGCCAAACTCACTTTTAAACTTCGTTTTATACTTAATACTATTTATTAAAAATATCAAAAAAATATTCGAATAAAACCAATGAGTTTTGGCGATTGGGACCCGTTGTATATATATACAATAGGTAAAATCTTCTCGAATTTTTAATTAATTAATCGTAAACCCGATTAACTTAAATATTTTTCTAAAAATCCTATAAAATTGTATATAAAAATATAAAAATATAATTGAAGTCAAAATACCAATAAATCCCGAGCCTCGAAGCCACTACCTAAATTTTTTGGACCTCATAACTCGGTCGTGCAGACTCTAAATTGGGCAAACTCAGTTTTAAAATTCATATTATTAAATTATCTACAAAATGACACTGGTTTCGCTAAAATTGGAGTTAATACGAAAAATACGGGTTTCGGGACCGTATTGGTATATTGTACAATGTACCGTAATATATTATTATTTTATTTATGTTAATTTATATTTATATACTTTATTTATATTTAAATTAAATAAAAATTTTAATTTAATTATTTATATATATATTTCAATTATTAATTAATTTATTTAATTATTTAATTATATATATTTATTTAATTAATTAATAACTTAATTACTTAGTTAATTACTTAATTAACTATTTAATTATATCTTAATTAATTTATCTAATTATTAATTTAAATAGTAATTCTTTACATTAAGTATCTAATTAATTACTTATTTAATTAAATTAATTTATTTTATTAATTTTATTTCTTTTCTCTCTCTTTTTCCCTCTTCTCTCTCTTACTTTCCCTTTTTCCATCGTCTTCCTCCCGATCTTTCTACCTCCGCCGCCCATCGTTCTCCGTCCAACCACTCAATGGCCGGCCGTTGGCCGGTCGTTGCTCCAACCGCCCTCGCTCCCGTCACCGCCATGGTGACCGGACTCCTCTCCGTCTATATATAGGTTCGAGCTCCCTCAAACTAAATATTTTCGTCATTTCTCTACTTTTTCCGGTGAGCTCCGAGTTCCGCTACCGTCGTGATAGGTCCGGTGAGAGAGCTTTCGTCGCAGCGAGGATTAAGGCGAAGAGAGGGTTGCGATCAACTGCCGTCGAGGACCTTCGTTTCTCTGCCGCACATAGCCTCCGCCTCCACCGGGCGTCGAGGTGACTACACCATCTGGAGCATTGAGCTCCAGATCTCCAGGTGAGATCAACATCCTTCATTTAAATCAAAGTTCGATTTCTTAGTTTTTCCCCTTCTCTTCTCCTTCGATCATCTTCTCTTCTCAAATCCTCCTTATTCTATCTGATTCTCTCTTCAATTTGATCTCAATCCGTACCCGATTTCCCTCCACAACATCGGAACCTCTGCTCTCGAGACAAATATGACAATGCGGGAAGACTTCATTTAGAAGCCAAGAATTCATTGAGGACTCGAAGCATCTGCAACGTGGAATTATATCCTCATTGTAGATCGAGATGCATTCGTCTTCATCTTGGACAACATCACCGATAGAGAATACCTTCGCCTCCGTTTTGCTTCCGTTCAAACCCGCCGCAAACTCGAAGGTCATCGCGACTCTAGAAGAACAACTGTCGAACCCCTGAGCACCTGCAATTTTAGGCACCAGAGTACCATTGTTATTGAGCAACTCGAAGCCGCTCCATTACAAATCGCCGCTCGCAGACTCGAGTAGGGAGTATTCTACCGCCGCATACTAGGAACAAACAGGAGTACCACCGCATCCTCCTCTACAGGTACCTGCGATCTGTGGAGAAATTGCCGCCGCCGTTAATTAGAAAAGGGGGAAGAACGATTCCGGATCGAACAGGGGCCTTACGATTGGGCTTTGATCGAACGACTGTGATCACGCCACGTGTTAGCACCCTGTGCAGCCAAAGCCCCACCGCTCAAGACTTGAGCGGCGCACGTGACCGCGCGTGCACAGGTTGGATACTTTGGGCATTTTGCAGATTCCACTCCCCATATTTTACCTATCTCAAACAAATCCAGATCGAGCTGCTCCCGTGAATTCCACGTGACATCTGAAAAACTTGCATTGTAACCCTCAGCATTTCTGAAAATTGCAAATAGGTCCACGTTCTGCTGCAATCTGAAAAGTCATATGCCCAAGCAAGTTTCTTTGGGAAAAATTGCACGTGAACACCTTCTGCTTAATTTTCACACGCGCCAAAAAGCCCATGGATTTCCTTTTGTTACATTCGTACCCATACTACTATATAAATCCATATACGTACCTTTTACATATAATAAAAATATATAAAAATATTGTATTTTATATTATATACAGTATAAAATCATATTTTGAAAATAAAAATACTTTTTAGCATTAAATAAATCATAAACCACAAAAATATAACAAACTTTAAAAAACACAAAAAAATATAAAAATCCTCTCAAAAACCCCACAAAAATCACCCTTAGTATATTTTACCGTATTTTACATATTAACCCAAAACGAAATAAAAATTAAATAATAAAATCAATAAAAAATATAAAATACACAAAAACTTGTAAAAATCATAACTAATTCATTAGAAATCACCTAAAACGCACAATATATCGTTTTAAACATAATTTCCACTACTTTCTAATAAAAATAAAATAAAAATATTTTCACACCGGTTACTCTTTTTAAAAAAATACCTCACAGTTTTTAATAAAAAGTCCATTTTCACCTTAATAATAATTCAAAATCCCCAAAAATCCTAAAAACCTTCTAAAAATTCTTTAAAAAGGAAATAAAAATAAAACCATAAAAATCATAAAATAAAAATAAAATAAAAATTGCAAAATATTTTCTAAAATAATAAACAAATTACAAAATACTTAAAAACTACAAAAACAATATAAAATTCATTAAAAATCAAATAAAAATCTAGAAAAATCTTTAAAAATAAAATAAAAATTAGGAAACCATTTACCTTAGTTTGTCTATAGTTTAACCCTAGTTTACAACAGTTTGCCTCCCTGAGTTCGACACTCCCGTGCTTAACCGCTATACACTTAAGGTTAGGAGTATAAATAAAATAAAAAAGAAGATTAATTCAAAATTAATCTTTTCTGTAAAAATTTGCCTGGTCAATTCAGCGACACGGTTCTTCTTTTAGAACAGCATATCATGTGGTTTTTCATTGATGGGCAAAGCCTGTGAGCATGGGTAATCGAGCGAGACCTGTAAGTAAAAACACGTGGCAAAAACTAAGTCACAATGTGAGGTGGAGCGACAGGAGCAGGTGTAGAGGCAGGAGTAGATGTAGGAAGTGACGGTGGTGGTGGTGGTGATGGACGTGGTGGTGGTAAAGCATGAATAGAGGGAGGTGGTGGTATGACAGTAGGGGGTGGAGGCATGCGGGTTCCATCGTCATAGTCAGACGAGGCTAGTCTGCCACCTGTAGGAGAAAAATATACGACCGACTCAAAGAAAGTGATATCAACACTGACAAAGTACTTCTGCTTGAGCGGATCAAAGCATTGGTACCCCTTCTAGGTACGAGTAGCCGACAAAAACACACTTGGCAACTCTGGGAGAGAGCTTGCCATGATCAGGAGAGACATCATGAACAAAAACAACAGACCAAACACACAAGGTGTAAGGGAGAAAAGATCATTCTTGGGAAACACAATCGAGAATGGAATCTTCTTTCCCAACATAAACGAGGGCATGTGGTTCACCAGATAGCATGCAGTGAGGACAACATCTCTCCAGCAAGCATGAGGAGCACGACTCTGTATCAGTAAGGTTCTGATCACATCAAGTAAGTGGCGTTGTTTGCGCTCGGCTAAACCGTTCTGTTGGGAAATATAAGCACATAAGGTCTGATGAACATTGCCCAGAGATCTAAGGAACTCAGAAAGTTGTAAAGTGCAGAACTCTAAAGAATTATCAGAACGAAGATATTTGACTTTTGTAAAAAAAATATTCTTTATCTTATTAATAAAATATTTGATCACAGATCTAGCTTCACACTTATTCTTCAATAAAAAGAATTAGGAAAATCTAGAAGAATCATCGACAACAACTAGATAAAAACGGTGTCCCTGGTGTTCATGAACATGACTTGGACCCCAAATTTCTAAATGTAGGAGCTCAAATAACTGAGAACTGCTCCGACTCTGACGGGATGGAAAGGAGGAACGGTGATGCTTCCTAAGTTGGCATGCCTCACATTGGTAAGAGGATCTCGTAGAGATTTGAAGGAGAACGTGACACAACTTCTGTAGAGGAATGTGACCAAAATGAAGGTGCCACAGATATGGTGAGACTGGTCCAATAGGTATAGTAGAAACACTAGCATGAGGAGGTTGGACCAATTTGTAAAGCCGCTGCTGCTCACGGCCACATCCAATCACCCTGCCCGTGAGTATGTCCTCAAACACAAGAGACGAAGGGTAAAAAATGGCAGGACAATGCAGATCCTTAGTAATTTGACTAATGGAAAGTAAATTCATTCGAAAGTCATGAGCATATAAAACATTCTGAAGGCATATGGACGACGTCAATTGCACCTCCCTCTGTCCTGTAATGGGCAAGTGGTCGCCATTAGCAATGACAACCCATCTGCCAAGTGGTATGGTCCTGTAGGACCTCAGCTGCGCTCTGTCTCCACATAGGTGGTGTGAGGCACCAGAGTCCATAATTCACTATGCACCAGAGTCCATAATTCACTATGTCATGTCTGCACCAACACTACCAGTAAAAGCATAGGCGATACCTGAGGGGATCGAAGAGGCTTTGGTTGTGGTTGCGGTATCTGTAGTGGTGCTGCTAGTAGTAGGAGTCATGATTTCTCGATTACAAGAGACAATATCATCCAGGCGTGGATCGGCTTGGGAAGCTGTAGTCTTTGAAGGTGCAATCTGTTATGCTACGCAACCAGAAACAGGATATCCATGCTTCTGGTAGCATGTATCCTTTGCATGTCTAGGCCAACGACAGTAAGTGCAAGAGCCACATTGGCGTCCACCGTCACTGCCACGAGGGGTGCGTCCTCTGGACTGGATTGTCCCTCCTCGGCCATGAGAAACAACCATCGTTGAAGAGGGTGGAGAAGTGGTTGTAGAAGGCATGATAATCTGGCTGAGACGGCTACATGCCTCCTCTATGGGAGGTATGGTAGCTCTGGTAAGAAGCTGAGTACGCAGTATCATACTATGTATCTAGTCCAGCCATGAAGACTCCAACTATCGTGGAGTTCCTGTACATCTTCTGCTACTCAGTAGATGTCGTAATGGCATGTAGCTATGAAGCTTCTCGAACATGCCACGGAGTGAAGAGTAGTACACGTGCAAAGGACAACCATTCTGCTTGGCATTGTAGATATCGAACTATAGCTAAAGAATCTTGGCCTCATTTTTCACTTGAGCATAGGTGGATGCCAAAGTATCCCACATCGCCTTGGCGGTAGGCTGATTCAGAATATCATTGGTTATCTTTGTGGTGAGGGTCCCACAAAGCCAAACACGCGCATACATGTCATCTTGCTTCCAAGAAGCATTTGCCCAAGTCTTATCCCCTGGCTCTGGATCTGTCAGGATGCGCTCCTTGTTGTTGCATTGCATGAGGGTGAGAAACTACATGGACCACAAGTCATAGTTGGTCCCATCCCCCTTAACGATGGGAACCGGGCCCTTGAAGGCTCCAGACGAAAAACTATCATCCTTGTTCTCTAACATGACAGAAAATCAGCTGACCAACAGAACTTAACTAGGGAGTAAACCGATATGAACAAGTCTTCACAATCATATGGAGGATTCCAGTGTGAGTGAGTTTCGAGTGTCTTCTTGGAGGATTGGTTGTAGGCGTAGACTCATATAACCATCCTCATCAATCTACACTTCTCTCCAGGGTCGGAAAACACGATTTATATGTCTGAAATCACGTTCTCCGATCAAAATCAGACCGAATCAAATTGCAAATCAAGCCGTAGGGGTGCGCGAAGGTGCACGGGAGAGCCGACGACCGAAGGCCTTGGGCTGGGTGGCCTGGGAGGCCTGTAGGGAGGCCTATGGTAGTCGACCGCCTGGGAGGGAGGCCTGCGGGGGTCGATGGCCTGTGCGAAGGCCGACGATGGCGGGCTAGAGTGTCGACGATGAGCTGGAGTGCGTCGACGGGCGGGAGGGTCGGATGCGGCGACTTGGTGGCTCGACGACTGACTGGGTTCGGTGGTGGCTGGGGGAGGGGTGGCGCGGGTAGGGTTAGGGTTGGAGGGATACGAGAACTCCGGTCTAGGACCGTCGCTCCGATACTATGTAGAGGGTAAACAATAAAATGATTAATGAGATGCCTTAGGTTCTCTTATATAGGAGAGGAACCTTTTGGGCAAATTATAAGAAGAAGACGAAAGAAATAGAAAATAAGAAACAATAATAAGAAATAGAAGATGCCATATGAATTTGGCTTATGGTGAACATTTGCTTCACTTTAATGTGCATTCCTTGCCTTCACAAGAACATTGCTCGAATAATAAACTATAATCCCTCTTTTGAACTCGTTTTAACTACAACAATTAATAATGTTGAAATAAATAATGCGGAAGTGATTGGACATGCGAATGCTTTTTTGGTCAACATCGGGGAGGACTGGTGGCATGTCCCTAGTTGATTAGAAGACATCACCTGTGCAAAAGAAGATGAGGGTCTTGGGGTCCGAAGCATGGAGGAGATGAACAAGGCTTTATCATGTAAGTGGGTTGTCCGCATATGGGGTGATTGCAACATCTTGGTTTGCACTTTTATCTGCAAGATCTATAGGGCTGACAATTCTTTTCCCAATCTCGGGGATCTCTGGCACTATCCTACTTCTGGCAGGGAATTAATGGTTTAGCACACGAGATCTGACCTTTTTTGAGACCGATCATGGGAGGTAGCACGAGGTTCCTATTTTGGACGGATGTTTGATGTGAAGGTGGTATTCTGGCCAGCGGTTCCCACGTCTGATGGATCTTGCTACAAATCTGGAGGCATTTGTGGTAGAGGTGTGGGATGGCAAAGATTTTTTTCCTGCGTTTCGATCTTATCATCCGGACCAAAGGGTGGAGGAGCTGGTGATGTTGTTGGCGGATCTTGAAAATGTGGCATAATCCATGGAGGACAGGGATTGCTGGTGCTGACGGGGTGGGAGCTTCTCCACTGGGAAAACCTACAAACATTGAAGGGAGCTTAGATTTTTGACACGAGAGGCTCTGAGGCAAACTGCAGAAGGATTTCGAACTAGAAGGTTCTAGCCCATGTAAGGTATTTCCGTGACTTTGTAGAAGGGGTAGAATGTTGACTAGGGATCGGGTTGTGCAGTTCTTCATGAATGTTAACCCATCATGTTCACATTGTCAGAAGGAGGTGGAAGACACGGACCACTTGTTCCTCAGGTGCATGAGCTCAGTAGATGTATGGTCCCTGTAGAGATATTTATATGTTCCTATGTTTTCTATGTATCTTTTCAGTCATTTTATTTCTTTATGTCTATCTTATGTAATTTACCCATAGGTCTCTCCTCTATATAAGAGAGCCTAGGGTTCTTGGAATAAACAACTTTTCTATTTTTCCCAACATGGTATCAGAGCCACGATCCTAGACCGGTGCTCCGTACCTTAACCCTAACCCTACCCCCATTCGCCGTCGATGTCGTCTCTCTCTCTGTCTGTCTCTGTCTCTGTCTCTCTCTCTCCCAAGGTCGCCGCCAAGCGACCGCTCGTCAAGCGGCTCCGTCGCCTTACCGCACGCTACCCAAGCAGCCCCGTCGCCGCCCTAGCGGTACCACCACCATCGCCTGAGCGGTACCGTTGCCCCTCGCTTGTCGCCACGCCGCCGCCATCCTAGCGGCACCGTCGCCGCCGCCGCCCCCCTAGCGGCACCGTCACCGCCGTCGTCTACCTCTATTCGCCTCTCGCAGTGTCTCGGCTAGACCAATGGATTTGACTGTATAAGTCTACATGTGCATTCAAATCCACGCATGTCTGTGTAGACACTTATTCTTTAGTCTACATAACCCTAATCAACTTCCACCAGCAGTATGTTAGAAAAAAAAGTTGATGTGCCAACCACATGCGCTTTTCGAGGTCCATCGCCTATTGTCAAGATGGACAGGACAAACTATGAGCTCTGGGCTATGCAGTTCATGAGCCTCATGAAGTCGAATGGTAAGAAGCATATCCTTATCGAGGAAGAATCGGTAGAGAAGATTGGGGTGAACGCCTCGTGGGAGGCGGATGATGCATATGCCTAGGTCTAGCTTTCAGGGACATTGATGATAGAAATCACCAATGATGTGTTACATCAGCCTACTGCTAAGGCTATGTAGGACATCCTCGCAGCGACTTACTCTCTGGCGAGGAATGAAACCAAGATCCTTCAACTTCAGCACAACATCTTCACTATCAAGCAGAACGGACGACCCCTCCATTCGTTGTATACATCCTTGCGTGGGATGTTTGAGAAGCTCCACAACTTCATGCCACTCACGGCTACCCCGGTGCAACAGAAGACATATAGGAATGCTACCATGGTTGGTGTATTCCTAGCAGTTCTGGATCCTAAGTATGATGCTGCTCGCTCCCAGATTCTTGCGGATGCTACTATTCCTCCTATGGAGGAGGCTTTCTGCAGACTCAGCAGGATCACGGTCCCGTCTACTACCACTAATCAGACCTCTTTGGCGATGACAGCCTCCCGAGGCAGAGGAGGCTCTTCTTTCTTTCGTGGTCGGGGACCTCGTGGTAGAGGAGGTCACATTTGTCAACCTTGCACATTTTCTCATCGCCCTGGTTATATCGAGGAGACATGCTACTCCAAGCATGGATTCCCAACATCAACACGTGTAGCATCATAGTCGAATCTCCCACCGTTTCCAGAAATTTGTTGACCTAGTGGCCAGACTGCGAGATATCATGCCTCCTTCATCATCTCCAGGAGGCCATTCAGATGTTGCAGCTTCTGCTTCCGCCAGTACATCTGCTACGGCCATTACCTCAGGTAGTACTTATGCCTATACTTCATGTTCTGGATCTGAGATTATAGAGTGGATTATGGACTCTAGGGCAACACACCATTTATGCGAAGACAAGGGGTAGCTTACAACATACAGACATGTTCCACCAGGGAGAACTGTGGTGATAGTTGATGGGTCTCATTCTCCTATTACAGGCCACGGGGAGATTACTTTGACGCCTTCGATGCGTCCTCAGAATGTGTTACATGCCCCTGATATTTCTATGAGTTTGTTATCTATCGGTCATATTATGAATGATTTGCATTGCCAAACTATATTTGACCCATCGTCTCTTGTTTTTCAAGACATTCTAACGAGCAAGGTGATTGGTTGTGGCCGTGAGCAGGGTGGTCTCTATCAACTGGTCCAAACTCCCTATGCAGGCGCGTCTTCTATTCCAACAGGACCAGTCTCCCCTTTCACTTGGCATCTACATTTTGGTCACCTCCCTCTCCAGAAATGAGTCATATGTTGCCGCAGATCTCACCAGGCTCTTCCTTCCAGTGTGAGGCGTATCAGTTAGGGAAGCATCGTCCGTCGACCTTCCCTAGTCATCAGAGTCGGAGAAACAACTCCCCGTTTGAGTTATTTCATGTTGACATTTGTGGTCCTAGTCATGTTTCTGATCATCAGGGACACATGTTTTATCTTGTTGCTATTGATGATTTCTCTCGTTTATCATGGGTTTTCTTATGTAAAATAAATCTGAGGCAGGGGATATGATCAAAATAATTATTAATGAAGTGCAGAATGTTTTCTCTTCGTCTGTGAAATTTCTGAGAACAGATAATGCTTTGGAATTCTGCACGCGTACTCTATCCCATTTCTTTTCTTCCTGTGGCATTGTTCATCAAACGTCATGCCCTTATACTTCTCAGCAAAATGATGTTGCAGAAAGAAAGCGTCGCCAATTTACTTGATGTCACTCGAACTCTTCTCATTCAGAGTCGTATCCCACATACGTTTTGGGGCGATGCTGTACTTACTGCATGCTACTTGGTGAATCGCATGCCATCGTCTGGTTTAGGTGAGAAAATTCCTTTCTCTATTGTTTTTCCCGAGAAAGAGTTGTTCGCACTCACTCCTCGTGTATTTGGCTCTGTTGCTTTTGTCCACCAGTTGACTCCAGGTCTTGACAAGCTTTCCCCTAGAGCTGTGAAATGTGTGCTTGTTGGTACTCAAGGACCCAGAAGGGATACCAATGTTATGATCCATTGCACAGAAAGTATTATATCAGTGCGAATGTGACATTTTTTGAGTCTATGATGTATTTATCCCCTACAGATGACAAGTTGGCTTCATCACGCGCTGATGATGAGGTTTATATGCCACCTCCTCCTACTAGTCAGACGTCTCCTTCTCCTGTGGTCCCACCATCCTCACCATCACAACCTCTACCTCCACCACCACCTCCTCCTCCACCCCCGCCTACTACCCAGTCGCATGAGCCTGTTGTTCCACCTGTACCTAAGTTCTATACTCGTTGGCCTGCTTCTGCTCGTGGTCATTGCTCATCATCCAGTATGAGGTTTGTTCTGATAACATGGTTTCTAATGATGGGTGTGGAGATACATCTGTGCAGGAATCTTTGCAGGAGAGTGGCCAACAGATGGAGGTAGTTCCTGATGACTTGAATATTCCTATTGCAGTTCGCAAGCCGAAGTGGTCTTGTGCCACTTATCCCCTTGCTTCTCAGGTCTCGTTCCGTCGTCTAATGGGGGACTTTCAGATATTTGTAGTGCCTCTTTCTGCCGTGGAAATTCCACTGAATTATCAGGAGGCTTTGAAGAATAGTTGCTGGCGTGTGGCTATGGAGGAAGAGATGGCTGCATTGCAATCCCGTGGTACATGGAGTTTGGCATCTGCTCCCCCTGGGGCGTCTGTAGTCAGGTGCAAATGGGTGTTTACTGTTAAACACCATGCAGATGGCAGCCTTGATCGCTACAAGGCGAGACTAGTAGCTCGTGGCTTTACTCAGACTTACGGCGTCGACTACTTGGACACTTTTTCTCCAGTGGCTCGTCACTCTACACTTCATATCCTACATTCAGTCGCAGTGGTATGTGATTGGCCATTATTTCAGTTGGATGTTAAAAATGCATTTCTACATGGAGTTCTACATGAAGAGGTTTACATGCAGCAACCTCCGGGGTTTGCTGCTGAGGGTGAGCGTCAGAAGGTATGCCGACTTCATAAGGTTATATATGGCCTTAAGCAAAGTCCAAGGGTGTGGTTTCAGAAGATCTCGGACTTGATTGAGAAGTAGGGGTTCAAGAGGTCTAATGCAGACAATTCAGTTTTTGTGCAGAGGACATCTAGAGGTACTATTGTCATAATGGTCTATGTTGATGATATTCTTGGTACAGGAGATGATGTGCAAGGGATAAAGACAACAAAGGAGTTTTTAGGCCGTCGGTTTGTTACTAAGTATCTAGGCACTCTAAGGTATTTCCTAGGGCTGGAATTTGCTAGGAATGCGCAGTCTTGTGATGACCCAAAGAAAATATGTTACATACATGCTTGTTAAGATGGGTATGATTGTGTGTCGACCCTCGACTACTCCTATGGATCCTAGCATGAAATTATACGATGATGATACAAATGAAGTGGATAAGAGGAGATATAGAGAGATGGTGGGAAAGCTCCTGTCTGTAACTATTACCAGACCGGATATCTCATTTGCAGTGAGTCGAGTGAGTCAGTTCATGGAGCAACCTCGACAAGTACATATGTAACTATTACAAAATAGTTTGTTTGTGCTGACTTTTTTACATACTGTTGCTTGATCTTTCACATGTTTTCTGTTGTTGTCATCTGTGTTTTCGTTGCACTACAAGGCATCCATATTGATCCATTTCACAGATAGGAATTGCTCTTCTTTCATACAAAAAATTGCATTGAAATTTTTTTATTGTTCGATATCACCATGGTGGAATCTCCTTTACATTTGTCTTATACTAAAGATAGTTGCTGTAGAGAGCTTCGTATCATGTCTAAGGGTTTTTCAGTATCATCTTCATTTTATTTTATTTTTATGGTTCTCACTGTACTTTTTCCTTATGAATTACCCCATCAAATCTCAGAATCATTGCCATCGCCATTGCAACACTGTAGCAATGATACTATAGCAATGAGTCAATGACACAAATCAAGGGTTCAACCCTGGTTTTCTGTTGTTGGGGGTCCATCTAACCCTCTACTCTTCTTTTTGGGCCTCCTCGGATTCTCCCTATAGCATGAGGGTGAGGGGTTCGATCTACACAATCATGTTGGGCCTCTTTGAACCAACAGTACGCATTTGATGGTCTTAGCATTTGAGCAGTTGGCCTTTATGCAATAGGGGCCAACCGTTCTCCAAAAAATACAATACGGGACGGACATAATTATGTTTGTAGAAGCGATCAGTTATGTTTTCCTCTGCTCTAAATATTTATTACATAGCTTTCTTATGACTGTCTTCTACCTTTCCATAGTCAATTGGATTATGATTAATAGAAACCAATTTCCAGCCTTTTGTTATGATCTGGTCGTTAACCTCCCCGATTCAATTTAAAACAAAATTGAACCAGATTCTTGATCCGTGTGAAGCATACACTGGTTGGATTGAATCTTTTGTTGGAATGATATTGATGGCTCCCATCAAATCCATTGGTTGGTGTTATACAGCGCCTTCTTGGATTAGATAGGGTGAGGTTATAACTTTGTAGTTTCCCTGAAGTCGTTTCCCCATTATTAACGATTTATAATGGGAAAGAAAAGAAACCACAATTTCCTCTATGAAAAAGAAAGAACATCACATTTTCTTTAGTTTGAAGATTATTCTTGTGAATGATTTGATTAGATATTATGACCGGTTGCAGGTGGTACTTTTGCTCTCTATTCGCTACTTTGTAGGCATGCAAATTTTGGATTCATTCCCTCTGGCCATGAATCCAGTGTTTTACCACATTCCCACATCGAAAGCACTGAAAATCTAACAAGACTTGGGAAATTCATTGAGCGTAGCATAACTGCCCGAAGGGTGCTCCTCTTTGTTTCAATGCTTGGTATGTGCATGCTGATTGGTGATGGAATACTGACTCCTGCAATTTCAGGTTTGAATTCGAAAAGCATATGCATTTTCTTCTTCTCTGTTTTCCAATTAACTTAATCTTTTCCTATTTGACTCTTTTTTTTCATTTGTTGATTCAGTTTTATCCGCCATCCAAGGATTAAAAGAGCCTTTTCCTTCTGTTGGGAAGTGTTAGTGCTGCTGTCGATGCATTTGTCCTTTTATACTATGTTTCAAGTTTCTTTCTACTCACCGATTCCATGTTGAATTTTGCAGCGGCTGTGGAAGCTATATCTGCCACCATCTTGATTTTAATTTTCATGCTGCAAAAGTTTGGAACCTCTCGGGTGAGCTTCCTCTTTTCCCCCATAATGGTTGCTTGGACCTTCACCACACCGATGGTTGGCATATATAGCATCATACATAATTATCCCAGCATATTCAAGGTACTGTCACCGCATTATACAGTTCGGTTCTTTCTGCAAAATGGAAGGGCTGGGTGGCAGTTACTTGGCGGCACAGTTCTGTGCATTACAGGTTAGTTATATATGTTATGGTACTGTGCATTAATTATTTTTAAGTTAGGATGTGCTTGGAAATGATTTTGAAATTGAATTCCTCTAGGAACCAATTTCTGAATGTAGCTTTTTGAGAAATCTCAGGGAAATGGAAAAAATCACACAGAGAAAGATTTTTTTATTCTTTAGGAGTTATAAGTTCTTTTCGAAAATTCTTTTATAACTAAAACCAAGCCTTTGTCGCTTGAAGTTGGTTTTGGCTATGTGAATTTTTGCCTTCAAAGCGACCTATGATAGGTCATACCTGGACTTATCTAATGCAACTCTCCTTTATTTATGTGGAGAAACGTGCAATTTAACAAGCAAAGTTGAAAACCTAGCTCCAGAAGATTTATTGTAAAAGAATGTATTGCAAAGCTTGTTTCAATGTAATCTTCGTATTTGGCTGTCTCACTAACTCATCAACAAAATCTTTTCCAAGCACGACCTAAGAATCGATTATGTTTCTGACGTTTGCATTTTAACTTTATTGTGATACGAGTCTAGGTGCTGAAGCCATGTTTGCAGATCTTGGGCATTTCAACAAGAAATCAATTCAGGTAACAAAAATGCCCTTCTCATGGCAATTTCTCATCTTCATTCTCCTTTCAATGTATTCTCTTCTGCAGATAGCATTCCTTTGCACGATATATCCCTCCTTGGTTTTGACATATGCTGGGCAGACAGCATACTTGATAAGGAATCCAGATAATCATGAGAATGGATTTTATAATTTCATACCTTCTACTATCTACTGGCCCATGTTCATCATTGCTACGCTGGCGGCAATTGTAGCGAGCCAGTCACTGATATCTGCTACCTTCTCCGTTATTAAGCAGTCTGTAGTCTTGGATTACTTTCCTCGTGTGAAGGTCGTGCACACATCTCCTGACAATGAGGGCGAGGTCTATTCTCCTGAAGTCAACTTCATCCTCATGATTCTTTGTGTCACTGTCATACTTGTTTTCGGAGATGGGAAAGACATCGGGAATGCTTTTGGTATGGATTGCAAGTTTGTGATCTTGATACAGTTTTTCAACTTTTTATTTATATTGACATGCATGCTTGCAGGGGTGGTTGTCATTCTTGTGATGCTCATTACGACGATATTGCTGACTCTTGTTATGATTATCATATGGAGAACCTCTCCCATTCTTGTCGGGCTCTACTGTGCTTTCTTTTTGATTCTAGAAGGAGCTTATGTGAGCGCCGTTTTCACGAAATTACTTGAAGGCGGTTGGCTCCCATTCGCCATTTCGATCATCCTCGCTTTCATTATGTTTGGATGGTATTACGGGAGACAAAGCAAGGTGGAGTATGAGTATGTTCACAAGGTAACTATTGATAATCTCCGTGTTTTGCTCTCAACCTCGGAAATCCAGAGAGTTCCTGGTCTATGCTTCTTCTACAGCAATGTGCATGGTGGTCTCACACCGATACTTGGACACTACATCAACAACATGCGATCGCTGCACAAAGTTACTATCTTCACAACTCTACGGTATTTATTGGTTGCAAAGGTTGACCCCGAAGAAAGAATCACCATCAGAAGCTTGGGTCTGCGTGGTGTCTATGGGTGTGTAATACGCTACGGTTACGCTGAGACCTCGAGCCTCTCGTGTGACAAGTTGGTCGTGCAGGTTACGGACAGCTTGTGGGCTCACATCCACAGCAAGAAGGATGAGGATCCGTCCTATTGCATCGACGACGAGATACTGGAGCTGGAGATGGCAAAGGAAACCGCTGTGGTGCATGTTCGGGGCAAGACGAGGTTCCACATCACCAAAGAAACAAGCTGGTTTAACAAGATGATGCTCGGGTTCTACGAATTCCTCCACAACAATTGCAGATCGGCGTTACCGGCCATGGACGTACCTCTCCAACAACGCATGGAAGTTGGGATGTACTATGAAGCTTGAGGACATCTCATAGAATCCATAATTTAAGGGGCAATCACCATTATTGATTTGCGTGGGAGTCTTCTGAAGGGATCCGATCTCAGATAGTTGAATCTGTTTCTGGCAAGACTAAAGATCTGTGGTCAATATAGAAATTAAACAGAAGAAAATAGATGGTTGTAGATGTTTATTTCCATGGTACATGATGTTGAAAACCAATAATCCTGAATAATTGATGTGATAGATTATATAGACTATATTCATGATTTACTAATTCAGTGCCTAGCGTTGTAACAGGATGTCATGTTTATGTTTGAAAAGTGGATTTATCGAATATTTATGCTGACTGCCAAATTCTGGTGTGTAATCAGAATATTTTGAGTGCATGCTGATAGTCGTTCTTCGCGTGTGGCTTAAGGTGAAGTGTGCAGTTGAGATGTTTGCTAGGTTCTGTTGTATTTTTGGTTACCCCAGGATGATTACGGGACTACTGATGGAGCCTACATGCTAACACCTCAGGTAAGTGCAGTTCATCAGACTCGAGCACGAGCCTTTTCATTTGAAGTCAGGTGTCAAGACCATGCTGTTGTATGTATACTTGCAAGTCCCACCTCTCTTCTTTAGAAAGCATTAAGAAAATATTTCCAATCAATGTAGAAAAAAATTCATAGATTGAACCGAAAGTTGTTTGTTGACGCCGTTGTGTTGATGGCTTACATATAATTTTGATTTGTTTTGGTTGGTCTTATAGCTAAGAGGTGAATCAATTACGGTTTAAGAAGATGGAAATCATCCATTGATGAAGAGCAAGTGGAACATTTGCTCGGCATCCATTACTTTGTAGGCATATAAGGGTGTAAAAGGATCGGACCTGAACAAACACATTATTTTCATTTTCAGGTTTGATTCGTTTAGTAGAGATCCCGAACTTATAGTTAGGTTTAGTTTGTTTATTTTTGAACTGAGTCTGAATCGAGCTTTTATTTAATTGAATCAAATCTAAGAGATTATAGACTTTGAGAATTTTCAAACAAAAGGAAATGAAGAGAAATGAAATGGAGAAGTATACACACACATGTATCTCTATGTCTGTATGTATGTATGAGAAAAAGGAAAATGCGTCCAAGACCATAAGCAACTGTGTATTTTCATGGGTAAAAAATGCACATTTTTTAACTAAAAAGTAAATCTAATATGTTGATCTTGATTTATACTATAAGAGGAAGATTGTATTAAAATTTCAAGTCATTTAGAACTTTATAGCACATCCATCGAGCGAAGCTGGATTCACTTCATCAAAGTCATTGATTGTTTACTATTGCTGGATTGTGTTCACACTAGGATTCGAGTATTTAAAACTTAGTGGGGTGTGCCTATGGGCACATACTCCTTGCCCTCTCTCTCTATATATATGTAGGATAAAATGTATGTGCTTCCTAAAGCATACAACTTACGTGCTTCCACCCCTTTCCCCCCCGTTTTTTTTTTCTCGAAATGAAACCTAGGTGGCTTTAGATAACCATTGTATCATTTTGAAATTAATTTATCTCATCCATCAAGATTACAAAATTTAAATGATCTCAGAATTGATGAGATTGACCTTTTTCATATAGACATGTTAGGAATGTTAGTTTTACATAAAATTTGAAACACATATTCTACTTATCATTCTAAGTAATCCCTTATGAGTTTCATTTAAAAAAGGGAAAGAGGGTGAGATCACGCACTTATGTGCCCTAGGGAGTATATATTTGGTGTGTGCATGCTGATTGGTGATGAATGCTTACTCTCGCCATTTCTAGTCTGAAAAATGTGATAGAATTCTTAATGATTCAGTAGTATGTTAAAATAATAATAATGCAAACTTAAGCGTGAAAACATACCTGGATTTGTGATTCAAAATTTTTGTTTTGTCATCGACTTTTGAAAGTGTAAGAGAACTCCCTTGAACGTCTAGGAGAAACTTCTCCTTATCCTTCTCCACAACATTTAGTTCTCTCTCTCTCTTTGATTTATTGTAAGGGAGTTATATTTTGGACTGCATGGGTGACTGCTGGGTGATGAACATCAAATTTGCCTCTTTAATAATGTGGAATTTTCGTAGTACAGGAGGCAAATTTCGTTCAACAAAGACCATATCTTCGAATATGTGGAGATTAATTTACTTGGCAAGCATACCAAGGTCGAACACATGGACTCGAGCCTCTTCATCTATTTATCGAAAATCATTGTTTAATTCAAGAGTGAGTATCTTCTCTATTTAGTTCTTCATGCAGATGCAGAATAAAATGCAGATACAATAATGCAAAGAAAAATGAAGCTAGAATCACAAATCACGATGCATGTAATTTTTATATGATTTTTCAATGCAATTATAAGGTATGCATGATGAAATGCTTAAGCAAGTATGCAATAGAGTATTTACAGCTATGCCCTAGAGAAACACACATGAATGGGCACAAATGATTGTTTAATTTCAGAGTTAGATCGAGTGTGAAAATCAAGACACATATCTATTAATGGCAAAAATTCATAGATCAAGAGACACTATAGAACATTAAAATTCATCATAATTCATTCAATGTCAAATCAGGAAATTAAATCTACATTAGAAAGATAATAAAGAGAGTATCAAAATGAAACTGAAATCACTCAAGTTGGACTTAATATGCTCAAGTTATGCTAAAAATAGTGCAAGGGCATAAAGGCAATAAAAATACATAGAAATAAAAGATAAATGATCACAAATAGGTCCTTGAACTATTTGCAATTTCCAAAACCTGAAGGGTCCCCTGTATAACTTTTCCTGTAGCGCAAGTGATGAATCCATGATTCATCATCTTTATTATTTTATTTTAGCTTTATTTCCTCAATCAAATACCTATAAATATCTACTAATTTCATGAAATTATCATTTGGCATGAATATGTTAAATATGCATTTTAACACTGTTTATATTCAAATAAAAGAATAACGAATAAAAAAGAAAATAAAAAATAAAAATAAAGGATGTATTTATGAAATAAATACAGACTGACCTGAACTCCGAGAGAAGGTCAAGACTTGACCTGATCGACCAGGAATAAAGTAGGGGGAGATAGGGTCTTTAATTCAGAAATGCAAAAATAATTTGTAAATATTCTTCCTTTTTATTTTTGAATTTATTTTTTGTATATTTATACAAAACATACATGATTTTATTTGTATATAAATTGACCTCAAATTAAATATTTTTCTAAATAGAAATTTTAAATAAAAATGTTTTGTAAATAATAAAAATAATTGCAAAGTAAATCCACATATAGAGTAAAAGTATCAACACTCAGAAAAAGAGTAAAGTGACAATTGAAAGATCAATTCCTGCTCCATACGAACTCAAATTGGATCAAACTCACTTCCATTGTACTCTAAATTGAATTACCTTTAAAATGTCTATGGTTTCATAATTTTTGGAGTTACGGTTGAAAAGTCAATTTTCTGGGGTGGTTTTTGCAATTTTACCATTTATTTATTATATATATAATTCATTTATTATTTTTTATTTTTTACACAATGTAATTAATTGTAAATATTTCCATAATTATTTAAAATAATAATAATAACACACAATACAAAAAATATTATTTCCTTATTTGTACATGTGTATAATGTACTATATGTGTATATTACTTGTAATATAACTAATTTCCTTATATAAAAAACCACCAAAAAATTAATTTCTAACAGTAATTAATTAAATTAATATAATTACGAAAATTTAATTAATTAATTTAATTATTTGATTTGAAAACCTACCATGTATATAAGATTTGATTTTATAGCTTAAATAACCACCTTTAAGGTGGCTAATTAATTTTTGTAAATTAATTATTTTAATTATTTTATTTAATTACGAATTTTATTTTTAATTAATTTATTTATTTGAATAAGCACTAAATAACTTCCTTTTTTTGTACATATTTTCCTTTTTTGGATTTATTCTGCTTTTTACTGGTCTCCTCTCCTTCATTTTTCTCTTGATCAATTTTTTGGAGAGAAGCCTAGTTTTTCCGAGAGCTATCTTGTAGAAGAAGTGAGTCCTGTCTTCGAGCCGTCTGGTGACAACGAGGCGACACTCGTCGAGGCGATTACGACATTCGTCCACTCTAAGGTGATATCCGTTTTTATTTTTTGTAATTTTAATCTAGGATCAATTGTAGTTTTATTTTTTCGCATTTTAATTTCATCATCATTTTTCTATTTAGATCTTAGAATCCATCATCACGATTTTGATTCAACTTCGATTCTAATTTCTCATCTCGTTTTCTCGATCTCTCCACGTTCACGTTCTTTCACCCACGATCTCTCAACTCCGACCACACACGGTGGTCGGAGACTTGGATTCGATTCTTCCATTTCACTAAATCCCCATTCACATCTTTTTCAATTTTTTTATTATTTAAATAAACAGAGATAATGCATTGTACTTGAATCCTCTTCTATTTAAAAAAATAAAAAAATAAAAAATATAGTCTTTCTTTCTAACATTTGTTTTGCAGGAATTTACAAAAAAATAAAAATATAAAAAATATAAAAAATATCACTGCAATTTCTGTTTCTGAAAAAAAAATAATTTTCCCCTACTTCTGTTTACGAAAATAATTTAGTAAAAATATTTTCATTTCCTGTTTCCGTTGATATAAAAAAATAAAAAAAATCGGGCGGCAGGGTCGTCACCGCCCACCACCGCTCATCGTCGAGCGCCGCCGTGCACCGCCTGGATCCCGCACACCATCGCCAACCGGCTCCTCCATCACCTCCCGCTGCAGATCCGCCATCCACCGCCCGGACTGCTGCTTGAGCCCCGTAGTGGCCATCGCCAACAGTCGTCCAAAAGCGGCGGCACCCCCCCCCCCCCCACACGCGCCCAGATCTGTCCGCTTGAGGGAGGAAGCAAGGAAGTGGCAGCGATGACCCCGTTCTCTTTTTGCTTGGTGAAGAAGGAGACAAACCCTAGAGGAGCATTTTCAAAATAAAAAAATTTGGTAAAGTTACATATTCACCTCAAGAAGTTATGAAATTACAAAAATGCCCCTGCCAACACACAGCACGTGCGATGCACACGACTCTTTGGGTAAATTGCAAATTCCACCCTGCAGTTTATTTCTTTTAATTATTTAATGTAAACGCATTAAGTATTTACATTTTAGTCCATGTTATCTAGACTATTTATTTTGCATGTTCTTTTTATCGAAATAAATGTTTTTGTTGCTCTGAAATTTTACAAAAAATTGTGTAGACTCCTGATGTGGTGCTCCTCATTATTTATAAATTTCATTGTATTTTGTTTTTATTTGTTATTTTAAAAAGTTCAAAAATAGTGTCATTTTCTCTGCTAGAAACTTGAAAAATCATAAAAATTTGAATACTATTTTAAAAATTATGAAAAATTATATTAGGTGTATTTTACTGTCTTTTATTTTCTTTCCAAATTTGACGCATTAATTATCTATAAAACCCAAAAAATTTGCAAATACTTAAAATATTATAAAAATCATAGAAAATTCTAGAAAAATCCAAAAATAGTGATTTCAGTTCCTGGGTGTAGATATTTCTCTATATTTTAGTATAAAAAAATTTCCAGGAGTTTTAGCCACTTAAAATATTTTTAAGTTGCAAATTATTCCAGGCTATGCACTGTTTTTCTTTTTTACCACTGTTTGATTTTTTTTATAAAATCACAAAAACATCATAAAAACTTGAAAAAATTATCAAAAATATATAAAAAGATTTTAAACTTAAAAATATGTTTCTTTATAATTTTCTGAACATTTTTGACTATTTTGAAAAATATGAAAAGAGTGTGGTATGTGTATTTCTTCCCTTGTGAATATTGGTCCTTATTTAAAAATTTAAAAAAAGTGAAAAATTAAAAACCACTAAAAATTCATTTTATTTTATTTTAAAATTTGACTACTTAGTTTTTCAATTGTGCTCCTTGTGTTTGACCCTGATCGCTATACCAGGTAAATTAAATAGCGAAGACCGCTTACATTACTTTTCATTGATTGATTTTCTTTAAAGTGGTTTTATATATTTTTCTTGTTGATTACGCTTTGTCATTCGTGTCACAACGATACTTGATTATCTGCATACTTAACCTGAGTTGCAAAGCGCAATCATCAGAATGACACCGTTGCTGGGGAGCACGACTTTTTAGTCATTTTTCAGTTTTATTTTATTTTTATCTCTATTTCTTATAATTGCTTTGTGACCATCTCTTGTTTCACTTTTTCTATGAGGAACCGTCGTGGATATGACTCGGACTCTTTGGAGGGGCCGGCACTGGAAGAGAAGCAGAGGGGCAGAAGACAACTATTTAATTTAGAGAATTTTTGTAAATAATTGTAATAATTTTGGATTATTCTGTACCCTTGGACATTTGGACACTTGAACTATTCGGCGTTTATTTCGCCAAGTGCCGGTGCACTTGAGGGACCTCACCATGTCTTATTTTCTCACTTTTATTTTTATTTGTTTCACGCAGATTTGTTATGCTTGAGACCCTAGATTTAGGTTTCTATTTGATTGAGCAAGGTAGAATTAGGTCCAAACCCCTAATAGAATATCTGTTCCTATAGAACTCGCTTGGTCTTAGTCAAATAAATATGTGCTTCACGATAATAGAAGTTTCTATTTAGGACGGTTCTCACATTGCATTCACAAAGCGTAGTTTAAATTTTCTGCATGGATCATATTACATGTAGAGCACTTGAGTCAGGTACACACCTCTATCTCTAGGGCTGCTAATCGAACCGAACTGTTACGAACGAACCTATGTTCGAGTTCGGTTCGATAAGGAAGTTCGAATGTTCGAGTTCGAGTTCGGATCGATAAATGTTCGATAGGATATGTTCGAGTTCAAGTTCGTTTAGAAAACGAACGTTCGAGTTCGGTTCGATAATAGTTCGTTAACGATTTAGCTTAACTAAAACTTGTTTATACGAACAAGTTCGAAACTGAAGTTCGATAATAAAGTTCGATAAGCAGTAAAATTAAGAAATTATTTATATTAAAGTGGTACAAAGCCTAATAAATTCCACAATATTTTTAACATCAAAATTTATCATTTGTATAAATATAAAAGTACACACACAAATACACATACATATACACATATCGAACTCGAACTTTTATCGAACGAACATACGTTATGTTCATGTTCGGTTCGTTAAGCTATCAAACTAATATTTGAAGTTCATGTTCAGTTCGTTTAGAAGTGAACGAACATTTTCCGAACTATTATCGAACGAACTCTAATCGAATACGAACATGTTCAGTTCGATTAGCAGCCCTATCTATCTCTAGCATTTGCATCCATATTTTCTCGTGCATTGTTTTTTCTGTTTTCCCCCCTCTATTTTGTGGATATAGTAATAAAGAAAATCAGAAGTCCCGTTAGTCATTTCAGTGAAAAATATACAAAAAAAGAGAAAAATCAAAAACTAAAAATCGAGACTGTTAATTGAACTTGACCATTAAAATGAAAATGTAACCGATTCACTTCATTATTTTGGAGATAAACCCCCTCTTGTTTGATTTATCTGCAGCGAGAGAGTGACCCGCGCACTAGGATAGAGCCACGCCTGAACTCCTTTCAGACTTCTAGCCTTGTAGCTAGTTGTTCTCTAGTGAGGATTTCACCGGGTAGCCGGTAATCGGTCCCAGACTTCCTTAGCAGATTGGGCAAATCGGGTAGCCGGTAAATGGTCCTACCTATACTGGCGAGGAAATATTAGTTGCAAGGTTTGGGCCAGTCTCCTGGGAGCATCGGGTTCCCAACAACTCACTCTAATCGCTCTGATAGATTGATTTATCACCTAAACTCTAAAAATTGACAAGATAACTGACCGCATCTTCATGGTCTTCATATTGTGTTGAGTAAGTGAATTGGGGGTTCGCATTGTGTTTGTATGTGATTGATGTGAGTTGGTTATGATAATCTTCTCTAGATCATTAGCAGTCACCTTTTGTCTCCTTCACTCTATTTCTCTTATCTCGCCCTCCCACCCTTCATCTCTTCATCCCCATCATCTCCAATCACTTTCTAGGGAGGTCGGGACCCTGATCGACCTCTCGTCTCCTTCTCTTTCTGCCCCCTCCCCATTCCCTCTTCTACTGGGCATGTTGTGCTTGATGCCGATTTCTTTGCCAAGATGGGAGTGCATTCCATAGGTGATTACATTAAGCAGTTGCGAATTTTAGATCTATCCTGGGATGATGGAATCGCAACCCGATCAGGAAGCACAGTCAGCTTCTACATTGAGTCCCTTCATTCTGGATTTGGAATTTATTCAGCGACTGCTGAAGTTTTTAGGGGAAGTGCACGAGGAGTCGTGTATCCATCTTTCTGAGTGAGGATTTTTGTGTAAACCATGCTTATCTAGATATCACTTCTAAGTAGCTGATTCTGACGACCTTCCTTTTTACACTTCAAAACATAGCCATGAGTTGGCACAAACGATTGGGAAGGAAACTCGCTATGTGGGGAGGCTTACGCTCACAGTTTCTACATAGATTTTACCCTCAGCATAGAGTAGATTTGATGCGGTCTTTCATCACAGATTTTTCAGTAAACCCCAAGGAGCCATTGAGAGATTCATGGCTTAGCTTTATTGACCTATTGAGGAGATTTCCAGACCATGGAATCTCGACGACTGACCTTGTACAGATCGCCATAAAGGGATGATCATAGAGCAGATAGGACTGGTAGTTACCTCATGTGGTTGTTCACACTGTAGTCCTGACATGGACATACTTTCTACCATCTTGGGAGATATTTCAGCCAATTCGTCAACTTCAGAGCCTTCATGAGATGAATTATTCGGGACACCACATGAGGGAGATATGATACCAGTTGAGTGTGTGGCACTTCATGCCAATTCAGATAGCACACACCAGTCAGAGGATGTTGATTCTACTACATTTCAGATGATGGACGTGTTGACCACCACTGTGAGTTCACAGAGCCGGACATTGGTCGAGTTCCTGTTAGTTTTACAACCAAAGTTTGAACCAGTCCCACACTTTCACATCGAAGATTCTTGGATTCTAGACCTGCTAGTATCCCAAGAAATGGAAGAGGAGCCCACATTTTAGCTGTCATTTCAATCATTTCAGTGTCCATGTCCAACTGATTTAGTGTCTACTCTTCATAGGAACTTCTCTGATCCAGATGGATATCTTGATCTAGTCCAGCAGCCAGAGCTTGACGAGGGACACCACTTTGAGATGTTAGATACAGATAGTCCCATATTTGAGCCTTGTGTCCTCCAGTTTGATGAGATTGATACATTCCATGAGGACCAGATGTTAGCAGGCATTGCCACCGCTCGAGGATCAGTTTCAGACACTTCTACAACTTCTACGCGGTTGATCAATACCATTTCCTGTTTCCAAATTGTTCAGAGGCCATCTTCAGTCGAGGAGACCTTTTTGTGCGAGGAGTGGGTGCTTGACAGTGGCACATATTCCTAGTTAGATTCTGATTCCTCTCTCTACACCGATGATCTTGCATTACTCCCCAAGGGTTATCTGCAGGACGATGCCACGTACTCTATGTACTCGGTTTCACTTTCTGGGAGTGTATTCGATCTGTCAGATCACGAGATCGAGTCTTCTGATATTGTGAGTTTGAGTTTTCTCTCCTCAACGACCCTTGCGAGGACGAGCAGATCTTTGAGTTATTCGATGTTGATTCTGATTTCTCTTACATATATACATCAGATATCGATTTTCATAGAGAGTCTCCTGACCATGATCTTCCATACCTTTTTGAGATGATGATTAACGTGGAGGACTCCATGACTGATCCTTCTTTCTCCACGTTCGACTTCTTTAGCTATGTCCTTCCACTCCATTCTGATCTTGAGCCGATGCATTCTTTTGTGCTACCAGAGTCCGATTTCATTCTCCCATATCTTTATCCGGTAGTAGACACCTGCCTAATTGTTTACTTAGGTGTCATAGTTTACACTGTTGACCTCATCATTGTTCCCTACCGAGACTATGACGACAGTACGATATTCATCTCAGATGCCATCCTGAACCTCGATACTACGTTATCCTAGCCTTTGCACCCAGCTAGGGGTGTAAACTCTAGCACTTGTTGAGAGGCACCTCAACTTTGTCTTACTTGTATAGATCCATTCTGTCCAAATCATTCATTCTTTCTGTCTGAACACCCCATCTTCATCTCATGATTGTGCTATACTTAGGGTGTACTTTACACTAAGTATAGGAGGTTTCAGACTTGTTATTATCTACTTAATTATATTACCTCAGTTTTTCTGCCTATACTTAGGGATATTTTACCCGAAGTATAGGGGATGTAGTATCTGTACATCCTATCTTTCGGTAGTCCCCTTGTGTACAGTCTTATATACTTAGGATTACATGATCCTAAGTATAGGGGGATCACCGACTTCTATTGATTTTATTCTTTCATTCCTCATTGTAGCATAGTATTCTTTTCACTTTTATATACTTAGCACGAGTTATGTCTTCCTTTGCCGCTCTTTGATCACTATGAGGACATAATTCAAGCTAAGTATAGGGTATGTCGTATATATTGTATATATACTTTAGCCATAACTCGTACTTTCGTATTTTAAATAATATGGCTAAAACATTGTATAAATACATGTAAAATTCAGAAAAACCAACTGATAAAAAGATACAGATATTTCCTCAAATTTCTTTTTGTACATACTTATTAATAAGTCAGGTTATAATAATTTGAAAAATATTTGGAAAGTAGTTTGAAAATCTATTTGAATAATCTCTTGAAAACTATTTGAAAAATGTTTTGAAAAATGTTTTCAACCTTTGTAAAAGTATTTTGGTTTGTAAAAAAATTTCTTTGTGTGAATAATTTTTTTTGTAAAACTATCTGCAAAAGTTTTGAAAATGGTTGAAAAAATTATTTTGAAAAAAAATCTATATATACTGTTTGAAGATGTTTGCAAAATAGTTTCCAAATGTTTGTAAAATTGTTTGGAAAAATTAATTTGGACTATAGTTTTCAAAAGTATTTATAAAATTATTTTCAAAGAAGTTTGAGGAATAATGCATCATCCATAAAATTCTTTACCATATGTACTTATATAAATTACTAAGACTCAAGTTGTAAATCCTTTCACCTACTTCTTGTAAATAATTGACTCACTTCTGTGTAAATATGTGTATCTACTAATCCTAACTCTTAAAAAAATATTCCCTAAAAATATATAAAAACCAAAAGTCTACAAAAATTTACAAAAAAATCTATTTACATTTGCATCATTTTTTTTATTTTCTGTCAAAAATAATAAAAAAAGTTCAAAAATAGAAATTTGTTTCAAAAAAGTTTTTTTCTCTTCTTTTCTCTTTGCATTGTACATATTGCATGCGCATTTTTTAGAGTAATGTTGACATTTAAACTAGTCTGGAATAAAATTGAAGAATGGAGCTTAGTTAAGATTTTAATCCACTTAATGTCTAAGGAACCTTATAGGATCTGAGTTTAGGATTTTTCAAGTCTTGAGACTTAATTCTTCAAGTCCACTAGGCTATGTTCACATATCATCTTGATTGGTCTAAATAGGGCACTTAACAACACACGCATGCCTCTTGCAGACAATGGCTTGACTTGCACACACACATTACACATGGCTCAACACAGATGAGGTGGTAAGGAGGCAGTTGACCTTGGCTTAGAGTAGCATACGAGGGGTAGTACATCTAAGCGGAACCTCTCATCTTCCTCTAGGGAGGGAAGTGCATCTCAAACTGATCTAGTAGCATTGCAGTCTAAAGACAGGATGCTGTGGGATTGCAATATAGCTTCAAAAGAGGGATAGTCCACTAGCTCAAGAGGAAAAACTCCTTATGTACATGCCAAACCTTGTATATATTTTCAAAAAAGAAAAAAGAAAAAAAATGCATAATCTCCAAAAGTGGACATGCCTGATTAAAAGGTAAAATTCCTGTCGGAGTGTATATACAAATGAAAAAAAGAGAATAAGAGCCTCAAAGTCAACTTTTTGTAAGATTGCAACGGATGACTTGGCTACACTGGTCATGCATCCAAGGATAGGTAACTACATTGATTACCATCCATTCTTTTCTCCATCTCCTCTTCTTGAGCTAGTTGTACTTGAACTTAGAAGGGAGTATCCCCGCTCCTCGAGGAAAGAGTTGCTATGTCGGGGGACTAAAGTTACCTTGTTGAGGGAGGTTGTTTCTTTGTCATTTCTGAAGTGGGGAGCCAAAATACACATACACCGTACAAGTAATGATTCATAATCACTAGAGTTTGTGTATGTAGACTTGTTCTGACCTGACTAATTGAGGCGATCCGATCATAAAATAGTGGAACTTGAGGGCTGTTGAGTCTTAAACCTGTTTCCCAATAAGGTTCCGCCAAACTAATAATCCAAAGGTCTGACCAAGTTCTATACTCTAATTTTATGAATATAAGTTTGAAAATCAACATTGGTCTAAGTTCTTTCCCTTTTCTTTTCTTTATTTTTGTTTTCACTTATTTTTCAAATAAGTGTTTGCTAAGGGACTAACAAAGGTAAAGTATAGGGGAATGATGAATCCATGATTTATTACCTTTATTCTTTTATTTTAGCTTTATTTCCTTAGTCAAATACCTATAAATACCCGCTAATTTCATAAAATTATTATTTTGTATGCATTTGTTAAATATGTATTTTTAACACTGTTTATATCCAAATAAAATAATAAATAAGAAAAGAAAAAGAAAAGAAAATAAAAAAATAAGAATAAAAGATGTATTTATGAAATAAATACAGACTGATCCGAACCTCAAGAGAAGGTCAAGACTTGATCTGATTGACCAAGAATAAAGTAGGGGGAGATAGGGACTTTAATCTCAAAATCCAAAAATAATTTGTAAATATTCTTCCTTTTATTTTTGAATTTATTCTTTGTATATTTGTACAAAACTTACATGATTTTATCTGTATATAAATTGACTCAAATTAAATATTTTAGTAAATAGAATTATAAATAAAAATGTTTTGTAAATAATAAAAATAATTGCAAAGTAAAATCATGTATAGAGTAAAAGTATCCACACTTAGAAAAAGCCATAAAGTGATAATTAAAAGATCGATTCCAGCTCCATACGAATTCAAATTGAGTTAAACTCACTTCCATTGTACTCTAAATTAAATTATATTTAAAATGGTTGTGGTTTCATAATTGTTGGAGTTACAGTTGAAAAGACGATTTTCTAGGGTGGTTTTTGCAATTTTACCATTTATTTGTTATATATATTATTCATTTTTATTTTTTACTTTTTACATAATGTAAATAATTGTAAATATTTCCATAATTATTTAAAATAAAAATAAAAATAAAAATAATAAAAAATACAAAAAATTACTATTTCCTTAGTTGTACATGTGTATAATGTACTATACGTGTATATTAGTTGTATGTAACGAATTTCCTTATAAAAAAACCACCAAAAATCTAATTTCTAACATTAATTAATTAAATAATATAATTATAAAAAAATAAAAAATGTTTCTAACATTTGTTTTGCAGGAATTTACAAAAAAATAAAAAATATAAAAAAATATCTCTCCAATTTCTAATTTTGGAAAGAAACAAAAATGTTTTTTCCTGATTATATTAACAAAAAATTTAATAAAAAATATTTTCTTTTCATTTCTTGTTTCTGTTGATACAAAAAAATTGAGTGGCAAGATCGCCACCCCCACCGCCGATCATTGCCGAACGCTGCCGTCAACCGCCTGGATCCCGCACATCGTCGCCAGCCGGCTCCTCCATCACCTCTCGCTGCATATCTGCCATACACAGCCTGGACTACTGCCTGAGACCCGCAGCGGCCATCGTCTGCCATCTCCAGAAGCGGTGGCACCCCCATCATCGTCCTCCAGCGGCGCCTCTGCCAACGCCGCAGCACCACTCCGCCCCCGCCCCCCCTACGCGCCCAGATATGTCCGCTTGAGGGAGGAAGCAAGGAAGTGGCAACGACGACCCCATCCTCTTTTTGCTTGGTGAAGAAGGAAACGACCCTAGGGGAGGGTTTTTTGAAATAAAAAATTTGGCAAAATCACATGTTCGCCCCTAGAAGTTTTTGAAATTGTGAAAAGGCCCCTACCAGCACATAGCTTGTGCGACGCACACGATTCTTTCGGTAAATTGCAAATTCCACCCTGTAGTTTATTTCTTTTAATTATTTAATGTAAAAACATTAAGTTTTTACATTTTAGTCCCTATTATCCAGACTATTTATTTTGCATGTTCTTTTTATTGAAATAAATGTTTTTGTTGCTCTGAAATTTTACAAAAAATTGTGTAGACTAATGCTGTAGTGTTCTTCATTTTCTGTAAATTTCATTGCATTTGGTTTTTATTTGTTATTTTAAAATTAGAAAACAATGTCATTTTCCTTACCTAAAATTTGAAAAATCATAAATTTTGAATACTACTCTAAAAATTCCAAAAAAATTGGATTAGGTGTATTTTGTTATCTTTTATTTTCTATCCAAATTTCACGCATTAATTATTTAAAAAAACCAAAAAACTTTGCAAAATACTAAAGATCTTATAAAAATCATAGAAAATTCTAGAAAATCCAAAAATAGTGATTTCTGTTCCTGGATGTAGATATTTCTCTATAGTTTAGCATAAAAATAATTCCCAGGAGATTTAGACATTAAAATATTTTTAAGTTGCAAATTACTCCAGGCTGTGCACTATTTTCCTTTTTTGCCACTATTAGATTTTTATAAAATCACAAAAACATCTGAAAACTTGGAAAAATTAGCAAAAACATTAAAAATACTTAAAACTCAAAATATTTTCTTTGCAATTTTTCTGAGCATTGCGTCGAAACTTCTCCTTTATTAGTACGCTAAGTTGGCTTTGTCTGTCACCATACTGACGGGAATCGAGTCAAGCTCAGTCCAAAATACTGCGGACCCCCCATATATTCATAAGCAACCAAGGGCATCGGGGAGGTCGTTTTTGTGTTACTCTTTTGAAAAATACAAAAAGAGTGTGGTGTGTGTATTTCTTCCCTTTTGCATATTGTTCCTTATTTGAAAATTTAAAAAATTAAAAAAAATTAAACCCACTAAAAATTCATTTTATTTTATTTTGAAATTTGACTACTTAGTTTTTCAATCCTGTTCCTTGTGTTTGACCATAGTCCTATACCAGGTAAATTAAATTACGAAGACTGCTTACATTAGTTTTCATTGATTGATTTTATTTAAAGTGGTTTTAAATATTTTCTCGTTTAAATATTTTCTCGTTGATTACGCTTGGTGGTTCGGGTCACAATGACCCTTGATTATCTGCATACTTAGCCCGAGTTGCAAAGCATAGTCATCAGTAGGGACCATTCTGCAATTAATAAATCCCGAAGATGCCTTGTTGCAAATTATCCCAGGTACACACGTGAGGCACATGCCTGAGACCTTGTAATTCTAGAAAGGTTCAGGGTGGATATGCAAATTACCCGACCCCCTCACGTGCAGGGCACATGCAGGGCTAGACTCGGACGGGTTGCAGCTTCGACGACATGTGGCGAGCATTGGTGATTTGTACAGTGGCATTTGGATACTCGGGCCTGCAGGTCAGGACGGGCGACGTGGCTCCATAGGGGCCGTTGGATGGCCACCGCAAGGTGCCATCCAACGACACCTGTGCTTCTCCTCCGCCGGGGGAGCGGTGACGCAAACAAGGCTCTGGCGATCTTGCTAGAGCCCCTCCATGCTCCTCCGCGGTTGTAGATGGTCCATGGACCTCCGTGGTCCTCTTGCGAGGATCGCCGACGGGAGGGGAAGCTCCCAGGGTAGCTGATGATGGTATCGACATCGCCTTACTGGAGAGGCTGCTCACGATCTGTGTAGGCGTGCGATTTCTAGCCATTTAAGTACCACAAGAGTTAGTCGTAGACGAAGCGGTGTTGTGCGTGGGAGGCGAGAGAAATGGTGGTCCGTGGATGTGGTTGGAGTGACGGACCCAGGTTCTTCACCTCCGGCGAAGCAGAGGTGAAGGTGGCAGAGGTGGACGAGGTCGTGGAGAAGGTAAAGGGGTGAACAGAAAGGTTGATGAAGACGTAGGTGGTAGGGCGGAGCTAAGTGGATGGTCAGGGGGAGGTGGGGTTGCGATTGGAGAATTAGAAGAAAACCAAAAGAAACAGAGATAAGAGAGGGTACCTAGTCAGAGCAAGTTGTTGGCGAGGTGAGAGGCTTGGATTGAGGACCTGGACGATCCTCGAGTCTTCGCGTGACTCACTAAGCCTATCGTAAGGTGCTCAGCGGGGCGGAGCCGCCGCGACACAACCATGGTGGTCGTGGGTCGACATCGGGGAATCAACCATTGTTGCCTGCCAATTCCGCCTCCTCCTATCACGAGGAGGGGAAGGCGTCCAGGAAGAAGGCTCGTAAATGGTGGAAAAGGAATGGAAGTGGCAGAGGAGGGCATTCTATAGGAGGCGGTAGGAGGTTTCAGGTGAGGTGTCAGAGGGTTTTGCAATGGTTGTGTTGAGGTCAGGGAGTAATGGAGGGGGTGTTTATGAGGCGCACGAAGGGGGCAGTGGTAACGACTACGTGAAGGTAGTGTTATGGAGCGGGGAGGTGTCATGAAGGCGGAGCTAAAATGGAAAGGGGGTGGCTTGGCCGCCAGGGGTGACAACTGGGAAGAGAGGAGGCTGGAGGTATGTGACGCGGCGTAAACCGTTGGATCGAGTGATCCAACGGTTGGGAATGGGGCGTGTGTGAAGGGTTAGGATCAGGTCAATGGAGCTGATCGAGTGGCTATGGGTTAGGTGAAGATGAACAGTGGAGATAGCTTTAGAAGAGGGACCAGATGACTGGGAAAGGATGGGCTATATGGAGATCAAAGAACCATAGGATCAACGATGATCCTACGGTTGAGGAGCAGGCGGTCGTGAGTGGATGAGATTAGATCTCAGGGTAGGATCTAATGGCTGGGAGCGAAGGAACGAAGGACGATTGTGATGGAGGTGGGTTTGAGCTGATCCAAGGGTAGAGGAAGTAGCCGGGTGGCGAGAGGAGGAGCGAGCCACGTGGGCGGTGCAGAGGGCACCACGTGGCCCAATAGAAAAATCAGAAAATAGCAAAAATAAAGATAAATCTAAAAGAAATAAAAGGAAGAAAATTTAGGACAAAGTTAAAACATGAAAGTTGTAGATCTCTTTGAGATCTACAAGTTTCATGTTGGATAAAAAGTCAAAAGAGGTCATTTATACAAAAATATATTTGTGGGAATATTTTTAAGAGATAATAACACTGATTTTGGTTTTGAGTTTTTTTTTGTAATTTTAATTTCTTTTAAAGGACAAAAATAAATATATAGAATATTTATTCTAATTTTTAGGGGTTTTAATAAAATATAAAATCAAAGAAAATAGTTAGTAATTAAATACAATAAAAATAGTGTTCATATACATAGGTAGATTTATTCTTAAAGATGCAGAATTAATGAAGCTTTGTTAGGAAGTTCTTATTAATCGAAGATAAAAGTAAAGAATAATGATGATCCAAGAGGGATTCATCACTGGGGGGGCCACCCCTACGCCACCACTCCGGCTGCCCAGGTAAGCATCTCTCTCTCACTCTATATTCTCCAGCTGCCCAGGTAAGCATCTCTCTTTCACTCTCTATCCATCCCCCCTCCCACAACATCAGCCCACCCAACCCCATCTCCCTACCCATACATCGTGCCGTGCCTACCTCATCACATACCTTGCCTCTCCCTCGACCCTTCCCCTCCCTTCAGCCTTAAAGAATTCCTGTTATAGGTTACAAGGGCTTCAAGAAGTGCATGATGCTCAAGAAGATGGCATTGGTAGTAGTCACCTCCTATAAGAAAACACTAATCGCCAGTCCATCAACCATCACCCCGATGGGGGTCCAGAAATACCTTGCTACCAACCAACCACACCTAAAGACCAAGGATGTTGAAGCAATAATCCACACGAAACAACTAAATCATGCTCAAATTTTTCTGAAATACTCCCTCCCCCCCACCAAAAAACAGCTAATCACACACCATCCGAAGTAATATTCTCCATCCTCTCAAAATTGATTAAGGTTTAGATCCCTCCTTCCTGGACCGATCTTGAGCCCCTGTCGTCATGACGTTATGGTGGAAATCACACATGACTTCAGCTCTCAGAAATCTTCACCCTTACGGATCATCATACAGATTCCAAACTCTAACTACCTCACTTAACCACCACACATTCTCCATCCCTACTAGCAACTCCACAACCCTACGAAACCCCATTAAAGTCCATTCGAAAATAATCAAATATTTAAGACATTCTTTTCCCTCTAGACATCCTTTACAGGAGAAACCACATAATATCCCGATACAGTAATCCAAACCCAAACATAATCCTAGCCCACACCAAGACAAACCCAAGAAAAGCGCTATCCCGCTATTAATCGAGCCCAACAAAGTCCAAAACCCGTTATCCACAAAATCAAACATTCTGAACCATTGAGAAATAACACCTAAAGGTGAATTGTTCTGGAACCCTTGTCCAAACCCAATCCAAAATTCTACAACGGTTACCAAAACATTCTCCTCAGCAACAATTCATATTTCCCGAAAATTAGTCCGGTCCCCTTGGGTCTTGTAGAGAGACTTCATCACAAATCCTCACCCTACGATAAAACCATCAAATCACGCTACCCTTGAACCAAGAGCCAAGGATTGTACCCTAACCCTTGGCCACTCGCATATCTGATGAATCTACATTTCATCATCTTTATTCTATCATTTTGGCCCTAAAAACTTTAGTAAATGCGTGTAAATACTGTTAATTCATGCATTTTAGCATTCATGCATACTTGTGTAAAAAGTGTATAAAATACAGTTTTTAATGCCAAAATTATAGAATAAAGAAAAGAAAAGGAAAAGCATAAAATATTGTAAATATTTTTGATCCGAAACCCCGAGACCTAGGCATCTTGATGACTAGGTCGACAAGGAATAAAGTAGAGGGAGATAAGGGCCAAAATACAATAAAAATCCCTTTTATTTTAATTCATTATTTATTTTTTTGGGACCTATTTTGGTTCCACTTTTCATACCTCAAATAAAGAAACTTTGTCACGAAAGTTGTAGATAATTAAATAAAGAAAAATACAAATTGATTTCACACAAAAATAACATACTGATATAAAGTTATGATCTGAATAAGTTTCCAGAATCGCAACTTTCCAAACCTGCATCTCCCTAATAAAAACTTGAAACGCATAAAATCACCTTTAATTGTATATTATTTCTAATAAGCTATTTAATGGATGTGATTTCGTATTTTGCGGAGTTATGATTTGAAAGTTGAGTTTTGGACCCTTATTGTATACTTGTACATATTAAAATATTCATTTTATTTATTGTTGTTTATTTTGGTAATTTTATATTTTTATAATTTTGTAAATATTATTTACAATATATATTTACATTAAAAAAGGAATAAAAACACAAAGAAAATACAAAATAAATTACTTATATACAATACATAGGTCTAATACCTATAAAGATACCTATGTAATTAATATTCCTATTTTAATTGTACAAAATAATTCAGAAAAATAAAATAAAAATATATATGAGTGTCTAAAATTAAGATGTAAATATATAAAATAATAAAATTAATTATACAAAATAAAAATAAAACAATAAAATACATAGATGAATATACCGGTATGTAACATATAAAAGGACACTTGTATTTTTAAAACTCAAAAAGATAAATAAAAATCAGAATAAAATAATTCATAAAATAATAAACACTTTTTTATTAAATAACCTAAAATAAATAAAATCAAATACTAATTTTAAATGAATTTTGAATCATTTTTTCAGGAAATTTTTCCTGGTCGGTCCACGTGGACCAACCAGGTGGGTCTGACAGTTGACCTCCGGTCAACTGTCTGACCCCCTCATGTTCATGTCAGAACGAGTTTTTTTCCCTCTATTTCGTGGAATTTTGGAGGCCGCTCCTTTCCTCCTTTCATGTCACATCCTTCTGCATTTTTGCACCTCGTTGATTGGTGATTCACGCCCAAGTCTTTCCTTGGGCTGTGAATCACTGGTCGAGTCATTCTACCTCGATCTTCTCGTCGCAAGAGCCACTCTTTCAAAACAACCTTCAACCCCCTCTTCCTCTCTTGAACCCTTCTTGCCCGTTTTCTCCCCTCCTTCTTTTGTGCTGAGGATCGAGGAGGTGACAACGACCTCTCCTCGTCGTTAGGAGGCGCAGCGAAGCGGTGCGGAGGGCGTTCCACCCCCATCTCCGGCCACCGTGGCCGTGAGGTATATCTTCCATGGCTTCGGCCAAGTGAGGTCTTTTTCTCTTTATTTGCTTGCATTCCTTGCTTAGTATATGTTCTAGGTTTAATTAGCATCCTCGTTTCATTGATTAATCATACGATTCTCCCTCGCCTGAGTTCGCTGGAGCTCGCTCCGGCGACTACCTTCCATTTGCGATTAACCACCTTTTACCCCTCCCTTCGCTGGCCCTGGAACCTTCTACTATCGTCTTGCACTTTATTTGCGCATCCCAGGTGCTGAAGAGCCCCCATCTGGGGTCGTTTTGTTGAAGCCGAGCTACCTGGAGCTGATATGTGGCTCCCCATCTCAGAAGTAACAAAGAAACAACCTCCCTCAACCTGGTAACTCTAATGCCTCAGTCTAGCAACTCTTTCCTCGAGAAGCGGGGTATTCCCTTCTAAGTTCAAGTGCAACCGGCTCAAGAAGAGGGGGTAGAAGTATAGAGTTTTGGAAGCTTAGCCAGTGTAGCTAAGTCTCCCGCTGCAAGCTTCATGCGATGTAACATGGATACCATAAGCTTTTGCTTTCTACTCCGGTGGGGTTATTAAATTTTCAATCCGACCCACCACTTTTTTGGAGTTCTTTTTGTATTTTTGCATTTTTTTTTTTCAACAACTTCTGTACAACATATCTACATGGTGCATCATATATAAGAAATTTCCCCTTGAGCCAGTAGACTATCCCTCTTTTGAAGCTTTATTGCAACCCACAGCTTCTGTCTTTAGCTTTCAACACCACTAGACCAAGTTGAGGTGCACTTCCTTCACTATAAGAAGAAGAGAGGTTCCGCCTAGAAGTACTACCCTCATATGCTACCCCAAGCCAAAGGAAACTGCCTCCTCACCACCTCATCCATGGGGAGCCATGTGTAAAGTGCAGGTGCAAGTTAAGCCATTGTCTCTGAGAGTCATGTGTGTGTTGTTAAGTGCTCTACTTAGGCTCATCAAGATGACATATGCTCATAGCCTAGTGGACTCCAAGAATTAAGTCCTTATGGACCTGAAAAGCCTTAACCCTAAGTCCTACAAGGTTCCTCTTAAAGTTAAGTGGATTAAGATCCTTTCAAGCTCCATTTCTCAATTTAATTCCAGGCTTAGTTTAAATGTCAACTCTCATCCAGGAAAAACTATATACATATATGTACACAAGATGCTATTTACAAATATTTTACAATCATGCAAAAATTTTTGAAAAATGTTTTGAAATCATGAATGGATGATGCATGAAGTGCAAGTTTTGCAAAAAGATATTTACAAACATTTACACAAGATTTTTGCAAACTTTTGATTTTCAAAACATTTTGGAAAAAATTGTACTATATACATAATTTTGATACAAAATATTTACACAATCTTTACACAAAAGATTTTTGAAATCATTTTTACAAAAATACTTTATACACTAGCTATGTATGTGCAAGAATAAAAGAGGTTTATGTACATGAAAAATTTTTAATTTTTGTGATTTTTAGCCATTTTATTTATTAACACACTCACACAAAGTACGAGTTATGGCTAAAGTATATATGAAATATATACACACCCCCCCTATACTTAGCTCGAACGATGTCCTCAGAGTGATCAAGAGCGATGAAGAAGACATAACTCGTGCTTAGTAAAAGGGAAGTGAAAAGGAATGGCTAAGTACAGGAACGAATAAATGAATAGAATAAGAGGAACTCGGTGGTCTCCCCCTATACTTAGGATTAACTAATCCTAAGTATAGAAAGCTGTACATGAAGGGAAAGCCGAGTGAAGAAGATACAGAATCTGCCCCCCCTATACTTAGGGTAAAATATCCCTAAGTATAGGCAGCAAAAACAAGAGCAGAAAGAATGAAAAGAATACTCTCAGGTCCAACATCCCCCCTATACTTAGGGTAAAGTACACCCTAAGTATAGCATAATCATAAGATGAGAAACAGGATGTGGGACTAAAGAATAGAATGATATGGACAACTGGATCTATACAGGCGGAGGAACAGTGAAAATCAGGCGTGAGATGTAAAAGATGTGAGTCAAAAGACCACATCTCACGCAAAGTGAATAGCGGCAATAATAACGTCCCGCGGCTCATGATCTAGAAATGGTTTGAGCCGCTGGCCGTTCACTCGAAAGGTACTCTCAGAAGATAACTCAGATATATCAATGCTACCGTTATCGTGTACCTTTCTGACCAAATAGGGTCCTTTCCATTTGCTCTGTAGCTTCCCTGGAAATAATCTAAGCCTTGCATCAAACAGCCATACTTTCTGTCCAATCTCAAAATGCTTGTGGCTGATATGAGAATCATGCCACTCTTTCACTTTCTCCTTATAATGTAGGCTGTTTGAGAAAGCTGCGTCTCTAAGCTCTTCCAAGGCGGCTAACTCTGCCCTCCTCTGGTCTCCTATACCATTTGGATCCATCAATATGTCTGTAACTGCCCAGAGTGACTTGTGCCTCAGCTCCACTGGTAGGTGACAGGGCTTGCCATACACGAGGCGAAAGGGAGATGTACCCAATGGAGTTTTGAAAGACGTCCTATATGCCCACAAGACCGAGTCCAAAAGCTGTGACCAATTTTTTCGGTCAGGGCGGACGACTTTCTGTAAAATATTCTTGATCTCCCTATTCGACACTTCAGCTAGACCATTCGTCTGTGGATGATACGGTGTAGCAACTCGATGGTCTATGCCGAACTCTCTAGCAAGTGCCTTCACCTGGTCGTTGATGAAGTGAGACCCCCCATCAGAAATAAGAACTCGTGGAACCCCGAACCGCGTGATGATGTTCTTCCTCAAAAATCTGCAAACTGTCTTCGCATCTGCGGCTCGGGCGGGGATAGCCTCAACCCAACGACTAACATACTCTACGGCCAACAGAATGTACTCAAATCCCTGACTCTTAGGGAATGGACCCATGAAATCGATGCCCCATGCGTCAAAAACCTCACAGAAGTGAATGGGCTGCATCGGCATCATATCACGCTGTCCACAAGTGCCCATCCTCTGACAGTCAGTACACCTCTTCACGAACTCATCTGAGTCCTTGAAGAGGGTAGGCCACCACAAGCCGGATTGGAGCACTTTCTGTGCCGTTCTCCTCCCAGAATGATGTCCTCCTGCCTCAAGCTTGTGGCAGTAAGTGAGGACACTATGATGCTCCTCCTGAGGAATACACCGACGCCAGATGCTATCCCCTCCTTCGTGGTAAAGGATGGGATCCTCCCAGTGGTAGGACTTGGCCTTCGCAAGGAAGGTCTCAATCCTCTGCTTGGGCCAATCTTGTGGGACTTTCCCAGCAACGAGAAAGTTCACAATATCGGCATACCATGGGAGTGAGGCGATAGCAAGGATCGCCTCATCTGGGAAGGTATCACAAATGGGATCAATCTGCTCAGAATCCTCAGGCTGCTCTAATCGGGATAAATGGTCCGCCACCACATTCTTGACTCCAGGCTTATCCTTGATCTCAATGTCGAACTCCTGGAGTAGAAGGATCCATCTAGTAAGTCTGGCCTTGGCATCCTTCTTTGACATGAGGTACCTGATGGCGGTGTGATCTGTGTACAAGGTCACTCGGGATCCAATGATATATGATCTGAATTTATCTAGGGCAAACACTACTGCTAGCATCTCCTTCTCTGTGACCGTATAATTCCGCTGGGCGGAATCCAATGTGCGGCTAGCATAGTGTATCGCAAACGGTACTCCATCCCTCCTCTGTCCTAGCACTGCCCCTACGGCAAAATCGGAGGCGTCCGTCATGATCTCGAATGGGAGAGACCAATCTGGTGGCTGAAGGACAGGAGCCTCAATAACACACTGCTGGAGAGTCTCAAAGGACGAAAGACACTTGTCATCGACAAGGAACTCGGTGTCTTTCGTCAAGAGGTCAGTCAACGGTCGGGCAATTTTGCTAAAATCATGAATAAATCTCCTATAAAAACCAACGTGCCCCAGAAATGACCGTAACTGCTTCAGATTGGACGGCGGTGTGAGTTTCCTAATGACATCGACCTTGGCCGGATCAACCTCCATGCCTCTGTTGGAGATGATGTGGCCAAGCACCGTCCCTTGAGTCACCATGAAGTGACTCTTCTCCCAAGACAGAACCAAGCGGGTAGCAATGCATCGCTGGAGCACTCGGTCTAGGCAGTCAAGACAGGAATCGAATCCGTCGCCGTAAACCGAGAAGTCGTCCATGAAGACCTCCAAACACTCCCCTACCATGTCCGAAAATATCGACAGCATGCATCTCTGAAAAGTCGCAGGGGCGTTACATAGCCCGAATGGCATGCGTCGAAAGGCGTAAGTACCGAAGGGACAGGTAAAGGTGGTCTTCTCCTGATCCTCAGGAGCGATGGCCACCTGGTTGTAGCCCGAGTACCCATCGAGGAAGCAATAATGGCTCTTCCCTGCCAGTCTCTCTATGATCTGGTCAATAAAAGGCAGGGGGAAATGGTCCTTCTTGGTGGCCTGGTTGAGTCTCCTGTAGTCAACGCAGACCCTCCAAGAGGTGGGTACTCGTGTAGCGATCTCCTCTCCCGACTCACTGATCACAGTCGTGATGCCCGTCTTCTTGGGCACCACATGCAAGGGGCTAACCCACTTGGAGTCGGAAATGGGATAAATAAAATCTGCACTCCACCATTTTGATATTTCCTTCATAACAACCTCTCTTAGGTTGGGGTTCAGTCGCCGCTGGAACTCACGCGACGGCTTTGCCCCTTCCTCGAGATAGATATGGTGGGAGCACAACGAGGGACTGATCCCATGGAGATCTGCTACGCTCCATCCAATTGCCTTGCGGTTCTTTTCAAGAACCTCCATCAGACGGGATTCTTGCTCTCCAGTCAGATCTGCAGAGATGATGACTGGGTACATCTCAGACTCTCCCGCAAGGAATCTATACTTCAACGAAGTAGGGAGCGGCTTTAGCTCTGGACAGCTGGGTGCTGGCAAATCTGGCTTCTGAAGAAGATGTGTGTATGCGGACAATTCTGCCAAATTTGCCTGGGAGAATGACAACGAACTCTCACAAAATGGATCTGGAGAAGGCGGGTCCTCTGCATTATCTCTGATCTGTCCTGCCTCTACCTCCTCCTCATCTGTAGGCTCAGGTGGATCCAGATCTGGCATCTGATCATCACAATCTGCCCAATCAGATTCTGAATCCGAGGGATCTATATCAGACTCGGTGGCATCAGTACCACCGGATGACAAGGTGGCATCAGTACCACCATCACTGGAAATCGTGTCGCGATCAAGGTCCGTCTCTGCTGACTCAATAGTATCCTGAACCAGGGCTGTGCTCTCCAGACTATCCTCTGCGATCATCTCTGCATCAGCTGTGGCTGAATATGAGAGGATGGTCTGTGCTGCAGGATCTGCCCAAGCTGCCTCATCATCTGTGATCACAAAATCACAGTCCTGGTGGATGTCTGGCTCTACGTCTGTCAGCTGCTCTGAATCTGTACTCCCATGTGAGCGGGATCTGGATCTGGCTCTGTGGTCCTTAACCGTCTCTATTTGTATACTCTCGCCCTGGACGCGAAAGTATACCTTCCCACTGTCATGGTCAGTCACTGCCTTGGCTGTGGCCAAGAACGGGCGACCGAGGATGATGGGGGAATCGGTCAACGAGTCAGGGGTCTCCATGTCCAGTACGACAAAGTCCACGGGGAATTGCAAACCCTGAATCGTGACGACAACGTCTCGCAACAACCCCTTTGGCCTCTTGACAGACCGATCAGCAAACTGAAGGTATGTCCTGCTCTGTCTAAGAGTGCCCAACTCTAAGTGGTCGAGAAGGGCTGCCGGAAGAAGGTTGATCGACGATCCGCTATCCAAGAGAGTACGGTCGAACCTCTGCTCACTAATCTGACATCTGACATACGGGGCCCCTAAATCTGGCCTCTTAGTCGGCAGATGGTTCTGGATCGCGTAACACGTGGCTTTGGTCAACACATGAATTTCTGCGGTCTTGTTCCTCTTCGTCCTTCTGACTGTGGTCTTATCTCTCAAGGATCGCTGAAGAAGAGGAATGTGCTGCAAAGCCTCATTGAGGGTCAGCTGGATGTGAAATCGGTCTATCATGCTCTGGCTGAACTCCTCCTGCTCTCTCTTTTTTGGGTCTTTTTCTTTTTTCTTCCCCTTCCCCAACTCAAGGGCTCTAGGAAAGGGGATCACAGGGTCCTTCTCAGATGAAGGACTAGGAATAGGCCTAGACAGTTTGATGACCGGATCCTCACAAACATCATTCACCACAGTGGGATCAGAGTAAACTAAACCTTTTCCTTTATTCAAATCAGAGTTCCGAGATACATTCATTCGAGGAAAGACAACACTTCTATCAGAATAAATGTTGGTGGCATCAGTACCACCTCTAGTTGGCTCTACAACTAGACGTCTTGCGGCCTCAGTACCGCGGGCTGGCTCAGCTCTGTTGGTGGCGTCAGTACCACCTCCTCGATGTGGTGAAACGGCGGCCTCAGTACCGCCGGGTGAATCAGCATCTCGGGTGGCATCAGTACCACCGTCATCATGGTGTGCGGCTTCAGTACCGCTCTCCTCTCCCTCATCTGGCGCTCTAGATGGATTCTCGTGTTGTCGCTCAGATGAGGCGCCTCCTGCTGGTCTTCTACCGCTCCTAAGTGTGACAAAATCAGCATCAAATAAATCCGACGAGATAACATCAAATGAGTCACTAGAAGTGGTAGGCTCAGTGTGAACTACCTGCTCAGATTTCCTCTTCAAATTATTCGGATTAGGCTCGATCTGTGCAGGGATGGCGGCCTTCCCTCTCATCAGGTCCCGCATCTCCTGGCGGAACTCGTCCATCTCCCGTCTAAATGTAGCCTGCTGCTCTGTGAAGAGGCGGGCTAGATCATCCGTGGCGGGGCTCTCATGGGAACCCGACGGGTTGCCTCTCTGGTAATGAGGCTGCTGGACCTGGTGCTGCTGTGGCTGAGAGGGGTAAGAGGAATGATGCTGCTGCTGGTGAGCCTGCTGCTCACGTCTCCAATACTGTCCCTGCTGCTGATAGGGACGAGATACGAAGGATGATGGCTGGTATGCTGGGTGCTGCTGGTGATCTCTCTGCTGGGAGTACTGCCCTCCCTGACCGGCTGGCTGCTGCTGGGGTTGGTTACCCCCATTCCCCCACCTGAATCCGGGATGGTCTCGTCGGATTCCAGGTTGAGGACGGTCATACCAAATCCCGTTGACATCCATCAACGGCTCTGCATCATATGGGGCTGGTGGGAGTACATCCAGAGGCTGATCCGGCTGATATACCACCATCTGTAAGTCAGGAGATGGTGGTGACTGGTAGGAGGGTTGCTGCTGCTGGTACGGCTCCGCCTGTACAAGGTGAACTTGTCTAGGCTGCTGCAAGGAGCTGGAGCGCTGGGACGAGCTGCGGCTGCCGCCGGAATCGCCTCGCGACAGAAGACGGGGCTGAGGAGCCGTCTGTGCCTCCTGAAGGCACAAGAGCTGGGTCTTCATGTCGCTCAGAGTTTGTGCCATTTCCTCCATCTGAGTTATGCCCTGGCACTGCTTCTTCTCGATGATTTCCATGCGGTCCAACTTCTCACTGATTATCCCCATGTCCGCAGCGGCCGACTCTGCCTGTGCGGCTGCAACTGTGGACGAACTGGAAGGACCTGCATCAACCCGTGCTATCCGCTGATACTGCATGGGTCCTGGCGGCTGAACTCTCTGTGTGTACAACCGAGTCTGGGACATCACCATGTAATTTTCGGACATCTCCTCAAAGATGGCCCAGACTTGGTTGTGGTCCTTGGCAAAGTAGGACCCGCCGCAAGAAGCGTTCACCAGTCCCTGAAGCTCTGGTGTTAGCCCACTAAAGAAGCTCTGAACTAGGTTCGGCTTCGAAATGTCGTGGTGTGGGCATCTATCCAGAAGCTCTCTGAACCTCTCCCATGCCTCGTGAAATTGCTCGTTAGGGAGCATGGAGAAGTTGTTGATCAGGGACCTCGCTGCATTCGTCCGCCCGAGTGGATAGTACTTGTTCAAGTACTCGGTGCGGAGTTGCTCCCAGGTGTATACAAACTTCCCTAGATGTTTCAGCCAGGCGGCTGCTCTATCTGCCAGTGAAAAAGGGAAGGCCATCATTCGAATCGTATCTTGGTCCACACGACGGTCGTGGACAGTGCTGCAGATCATCAGAAACTCCTGGAGATGGAGGTGGGGTTCCTCAGTGGCGAGTCCATGAAAGTGAGGAAGCATCTGCAGGGTGTTCGGAGGGAACTTGAAATCCCCCACGATAGCAGGAATCACCACCCATTGGTGCATCAGTGTAGATCCGGGGTTGTGAAGTTCCCGCATCGGTCTCGCTGCGGCGGCGGCTGCCGCTGCTGCGGCTGCTGCTGCTGCGGCTGCTGCCTCTGCATCAGCATCAGGAATATCCTCAGGCTCGCTCGGCTCGTCTCGCTCTCTTCGAAGTCTCTCCAACTCCCTCCTCATCTCTATCATGAATGCCCCCTGATCGCGTAACTGGTTCTGGACTGTTTCTAAGGACGCGATCAGGGTGGAGTTAATCGCCCCCTGGTCTAAGACAAAGTGTTCGGGCTGGCGATCGTCTGAACTTCCGGCTCCAGCCATAGGGATGTCTGCAAAATCAGAAGAGCCCAACTCAGGTTCTGTCAAATGAATTCGTCTCTCCTCAGGCTCATGTCTCTCAGTAGCAGAAGAAAGGGGATCGAGGGGGAACAGGGTGGAATCGAACTCGGGCCCAGAGAGCTGGTCTCGACTCTCACGGGCCAACCTAGATGATGGAGAAGACGCGCCTGAAAGCGGTGCGCCTGAAAGCCCGGCAACGGCGCCATTCTGATGACCGAAAGATCACGAGAGATCAAGGGAGATAAATAACAGGTCGTTGCGACCTCAATCCCTCGAAAATCGATCAACAAGAAAAATCAATCACTCAAATAAGATAAAACAAGCAAGCACAAAGTAGAGCGATCTAGCTATAGGATTAACCTGGTATAGCTCCCAGGGTCGAACACAAGGAGCACAGATTGGCCTTGCGGCCTACGATGTAGTCAGGAATCCAAAGAAGTCTTTTTTATGGTTTTTATTTGTTTTTATATTTTTTTTTGATTTTTTAAAAGATAAGAAAATGAGAGAAAATGAATGCAAGGGCAACTTCAGCAATTTACACAACACACAAAAAATGATGCAAAAATTCTAGAAAATTGGTTTTTATGTTTTTTAAGTTTTTTACTGTTTTTGGTGAATTTTTGGAATTTTTCTAATGGGTAAATTAATTATTAAAAATCAAACAATGCAAAGAACAAAGGGTACTGTCCAGCAAGGCTTAGGATCCAAAAATAAAATACTCTTGGATCTCAAAAAGCCCTAAAGGTAATTTTCCTATATTCTAGAAAGAATAAGGAAAATTTAGGCACCCTAATTATTGTTTTTGGATTTTTAACTTATTTACTACAATTTTTATGGGTTTTTAGGGGTTTTTCAATTTTTAGGGTTTTTAAGTGATGGACAGTAGCCAAAATTGGCTAGAAAATCAAACAAACAGTAAACAACAAGTCCTAATTTTTTTAGAATTTTTGGTTGAGTTTTTATATTTTTTTGGTATTTTTAAAGTCAAACAGTAGCAAGAATAAGGGTTTTTGAATTTTTAAAAATAATAAATGAAATCAGAAATGTCCCCAAAAATCATAGAAATTCCTACACCATGGCAGGAGCCATGTGTCAAAATTTCATTGGATTTGGAGGTCGTTTGATATTTTATTCAAAAATAAAGGTGGGGCACTGTGCACAGGGACCTAAGTGCAAATACCCAAAAGTTCTGGGGTCCTGGTGCAAAATACCCAAGAAGTCACGTGCCAAGCACGTGTCTGGGGCACTCAAGGACCTAAATGTAAGAAAAAATAAGTCCGAGGACCTATTGATAACAAGTATCAAAAGTCCAGGGGCTTATATGCAATTTACCCAAAATAATTCGCACATGTGCAAAATCAATGCTCACAGGGGTATATGTGCAAATAAACAAAACCTTTCATTCAATAGATAACATCCAGAACTACAAGGGGTTCTATGCAAATATCCCAGAATAACACGTGACGACGCACGTGGTTCACTACTGGCGGGGGTATAAGTGCAATTAAAATAAAGCGCGAGGTCCAAAATACAAATAACCCAACGTTAAAAAGTTTTTAAAATTATTTACAGGACTAAAAAGGAAATGACAAACTACGAGGGGGCCCTATGATATTTACCCCTTTATTAATAGCCGACGGTCGGATGGGCGCCACGTGGGTGATCTGACGGCTGGGATGGCGGCGCTACTCCTCTCTTCTCTTCTTCGACTCGATCAACGGCTGGGAGAGGTCCACGTGTATGATCGGACGTCTGAAACGCTGGCACCTCTCTCCTCTGCTATCAATGGTCCAGATGCGATCCTCAGATGGATCGACGGCTGCGGCTCCTCGAAGAATGGACGATCAGGATTAGAACTGGAGCGGATGCCTCATCGGACGGCTCTGGAAGGTGGAGGAAGAACTCGAAGCCGGCGAACTTCGCCGACGTCCTGCGTGAACTCCGGTCCTCCTCTGCTGCGCCTGAAGGTCGGAGAAGATCCGGCGTGAGGTTGCGCAGCTGCTGGTGGTGGCCAAGGGCCCAACCGAGCCCTGGAGGGCTCCGGCGAGACCTGGCGGCTCGAAGCTCCTGGCTGAATGGTGAAGGAGGCTCAGACACCCCCTTTGGACCTGCAAAATGGTCAAGAAGCTTCGCGGGTCGAGGGCAAAGTGCCTCGACCCGGTTAAGTAGCGTGAAGGTGAACGGTGCGGTGGGGCGGAAGAGCTCCGGCGAAGCGACGGCGGTGGAGCTCGACTCCCAGATCCTGTGCGATCTGGGTTGAGTGAAGGTGCGTAGAAGGTGCGTGAGGGTACGGCGAAGGTGCTGATCGGGTCGGATTGGAAGATGGGTGATCGGAGTGGACGGAATCGGAGAGATGCGTCGGAGATGAAATTTGGGCGAAATCCTAAATTAGACGAAATTAAAAGGAACTAAGGGTACCTGATGGATGCTGGAGACTGTGCTGGAGATGGGCTATCTCCGGGTCGTAGCTTCGAAGGGCGTCAAGGCCTGAAGCTCGATGCTCGACGCTGGCGGCGGAGCAAAGGCGGCGAAGGTCGCCGGATCGATGGTATCGCTCCCTCACCTCACTGCAACACGGGCAAAAGCGTGCTGTCACTCTCGCCTTGCCGATGGAGGTCACTGGGAAGGAAGAGAAGGGCCAAAGATGCGGCGCGGAGGCGGCGGAGGTGATGGTTATATAGAGTGACAGGGGCGTCTAGGGTTGAGGGTGGACGGCGATGGAAAGCGTGGATTTGATGGCGGAAGATCCGGCGAGGGCGAGGGATGAACGGAGAAGAATCCGGGCGCGGGGGTTGAGTGGTTGACAGCCTGGAGCGCGTGGGAAAAATCGGGGAAGAAGGCGCGGCACGCCTCTTCCAGAAAAGGAAGGAGGTCGCGGGGGAGTTGACCGGGGTCAACATTCCCCCGTGGACCAACCAGGAGCGGCCACGTGTGCTGGGTTTTTGTTTTATTTTTTTAGGGTAGGAATAGGTCGAATTAGAGGAAACTTAAAACATGAAATATTTTTCTTTTATTTTTTTCTATTTTTTGGTGATTTTTAATTAATTTTTGGAAATAAAAATAGGTTAGCTCTATATATAGGTATATGTACACTATATGGGTTTTTATTTTTGATTTTTTATTTGTTATTTTTATGTGTTTTTATGCTCATTTTGTATTTTATTTATTTACAACATAAAATATGGAATAAAAGAATATTTTTATTTTATTTTTATCACTTATATACAAGGGTGAAATAAATAGTTATATACATTTATATACATGGTATTTATACAATGTATTTTTGAATTTTCAATTTTGTGATTTTTATTTGATTTTTGTTTTGTTTCTTTTTATTTATTTTATTTACAAAATGTAAAATAGAATATTCACAAAAAGTTTAGAAAATAAACTCATTTATTTATAGGGTTAAATAAATACAAGGGTGTGGTTTGTACACATGGTGAAGGAAGGATGTTTTTGATCTTTTTGCTTTTTATCTTTTTATTTTGTTTTTAATAGAATATACACACAATATGTACAAGTATATTTTTGGGTGAGGAAAATATATAGTTGTATGTATTTACAAATATATACACATGAGCTCCTATCTCCCTCTACTTTGGCTTTTATGCGGTCAGGCCCATGCTGAGCCCTCCCTTGGGTTAGGTTGCTCAATATTTATTCTAAATATTTCCCTCTTTTTCTTTTTGCTCTTTATTCTTTTATTTTGTGCACAAAAACATGCTAATTATAGGTTTTTACACAATGCATGCTTTTGGTAATTATTTGTATTTACACATATCTACATGTATTTGCAAAGGGTTTTTGTAGCTAAAATAGAAGAATAAAGAGTGATGAATGGGTATTCATCAGGAGCCACCTTCGACTCCTGACCTCGCGGGGGCGCGTTAGGGCTCGTCAGCCCATTTTTGCTCCTCCGTCAGGTCGGCGAGCCTTCCAGTCATCCTTGGAAGCCTTCTGCAGCAAGAACGGTGGTCGGAGCAACGCCATTGCGCTGATCGAAGTTTGCGAGGGGCGGTGTTCATCCCTGTTCTTGCAGGGGAGGTCTCCGCCGTCCAATCCAAGAGGAGCGCCAAAACTAGCAGCCGCTGTTGGATCAAGCGCGTCTAGGCTGTTCATCGCCTGGAGATCATCTAATCCTGGCCATCCGCGCAAAGGGGTATCAACTGACAGATTCGCGACACATGGCGTTAAGTAATTCTCATCTACCGTCCGATCCGTTTTCCCTGGGTATTTTGCATTCTCACCCATGAACTTTTTGTATTTTATAGTTAAGGCATAAACTTTCCTCTACCTTTTAATATTTTTGTAAAAAAATTATGATCAGAACCGTACAGTTTTTATTATTGCATCTAGGCCCCTACCAGGCTCACGTGCGTGGCGCGTGAGCCCTGGAACTTTTGCATGACTAGCCCTGGTCTTCTGGGTATTAATATTTAGTCCAGAAAGTTCTCTACTGCGTTATATATTTTGTGGAAAATTACACTTTGTCCCTCATGCTTTTAACTATTTGCAAGTTAGCCCTTGCCAGGTTGCATTTTCTCTTTGTTTCCTTTTTTTATTTCATGCATCTCTAAAATTCGAAAAATTCCCCAAAAATAGAGTTAAGCTATTGATTCATTACACAATCACTGATATTTTTAGTTTGCATTTTTATTGCATTTTCATATTTATAAAAGTTCAAAAACATGCTTTTTCTTTACTGTCTGCATTAGAAAATACCTAAACAATATTAAAACCCCCTTGAAAAATTCTAAAAAAATCACCTTTTGTGCGTTTCTATGTGTTTTAACTTCAACCAAAAATCACTAAAAAATTCAAAGTAAAACTCCAAAAAAATTGAAAACCCCTAAAAACTTCATAAAAATCTTAAAATTTCCAGAAAAATTGTAAAAATATAATTTTTATCTCTAAATTTTCTCTGTTTTATTATCTTTAATTTAAAATTAGTTTGAGAATTTTGGACTCTGTTTGACATTTTACTTCCTCATTTTAGTCTCAGCCTTTTATTTTATCCACTGTTTTCAGTATTTTTGACTTTAAAAATACCAAACAAATTAGGAAAAATATAGAAAAATCACAAAAATATTAAAAAAATATAAAAAGCCTAAAAATATTTTATTTCCTGAATTTTCCTTATTTTTACCTATTTTTATAAATACTTATTTCTCTCCTCTCTTATATTGTATGTATATTCTATTTAAAGAAAAAGAAAATATAAAAAATATAAAATATAAAAAGAAAATATAAAATCAGAAAATTAAAAATCAAAAGATAAAAATATAAAATAAAAAATAAAATAAAATAAATTATAAAATTAAAAACTTACAAAAAATAGCATTTATAAGCAAATCATCACATTCACATTTTTGAGAATTATTGCCCCGTTCTACCTGTCTGCTCCCTGTGTTCGACCTCTACACATACTTGCACCTATACACATCTTTGTTGTAGAGTTATAATAAATTTTAACTCTGCACATTTACTTTCATTGCTTGATTTATCTGTTGTGGGTTAATTGTTGTTTGAATTTCAAATTTCGTTCGGTCGCCACAACGACTTTGTCTCCGCCTTGTGTGAGACATATTTAGACCGATGATTTTTGGCTTCTACAAATGGTGCCATTGCCGGGGAGCAACAATGCGTAGATCGGTTTTCTTTGATTGATTGTGTTTATTTGCCTGTTTTTGTGCTTCATTTATTTTTTATCTATCTTGTTGATCTATCTGACCTCTCTCTTTGTTGACTTTGTGTGAGGAAACCATGGATCGAGGGAGGCGCTCCACCCTAGGTGCCTGTGCACCCATGTGAAGTCGGCGACAGTCTGCTCGCCTTGCACCGAAGGAGACTTAGAGATTTTTTAAGACCGAGGTCCCTTTGTATTTATTGTATTTATTTTTGTAAATTAAGTGAGAGAGAGACTTTATTATTTGTAATAATACAGGTACACCGAACTCTGGACACTCGGGCCTAATTTCCAAGTGATTGTTCACTTGGGGGCTCACTGCAGTTTTGATGGTTTTTTGTCGCATTTTTTTATTAATTTTTTTGTTTTCCAATTTCTGATTTTATTTCTTTTGTGTGATTGAGTCCTTAGATGTAGGAGTTGCCTGACATAGTATTAGGTCCAAACGCCTAAGTATATTTGCCTGTGCCTATAGTTTACATTTGAATCTAGTCAAATCTTGAAAATTGTGCTTCACGCTAATAGCAACTGCTCAACTTAGGGCGATTTCATCGACTTGCATCTACATATAGATTAGGTTTCAATTCTGCTAAGCATCCTTGCATGTAGAGTGCTGGAGGCAAGGTGAGCATTTACGCATTAACATCCATCATCGATTTGACCGCTTTCATTGCTTTTCCGCCTCTCCCTCTGATTTTGATCACCTAGATGCCTAAAGGAATTGATTCCTCGTTAGACGCATGTATTTCTTATAAAAAATCTAAAAAAAGTGATAATCAATAAAATTGGGACTACTAAAATTACTCGACCCTAAAATCGATCAAAAAGAAAAACATTGTCTTGGGGAGAGTAATCCCCTCATTGTCTTCGCTCTTGCTCGCGCACATACTAAGGACTAGTGCCAAAATCTCATTTCAGCCCCCTAATTGTTTGTGCAATATTTTGACTTCTCACCTAACTCTAAAATAGACAAGATAAAAAGACCGCTCTTTTGCGATCTCTACCGAGTTGAGTAGGTGAATTGGGGGTTTGTTTTGTGTGAGTTTTGCTTGTGATTGTTTGTGTGCACTCTAGATCGCTTCTGCACACTTGCACCTTTTTCTCACTCTCTTGATTTGACCTTCGTGCTCTCCCGATCGTTTCCTTTTATTTTTGAGATGGACCCCTGGAGCATTTTCTATCCGGGCTTTGCGGATCCCTCGTTCACTCCAGCCGGTCCACCTCCCTTTTATCAGGAGGACCCTCCTCCTATTTTTTCAGATTTTTGTACATACCCGCCTCAGCCAGGTATCAGTTTTCGGACTTTTACCCACCTCCACCTCTGTATTTTCCACCTTTACATCCATCCGAGACTGAGCTGTTGGAGTCACCTTTCATGGAGCCCACCCTTGAGCACTTGACCCAGATGATGGACCATATGAGACAGAGGATTGAACACCTCACTAGTACAAATAAGAGCGACCATGATATTCCACCATTTGATGATATGGGTTCATTCGAAGATTTCATGAGAGCTTGCAATTGCCCAAAATAAAAAAAATGAGAAAAATTTAATAACACAAAAAGAGTTAGGGAGATCTTTGATCGAGTCAGACTGCGAGGAGAGCGCCCACTTGTCAGACCATCTGACCACACAACCTTTCACACCTTGTCCCACCTTTGACCCCGAGGATGCCGCTGTACAGACTGCTCTTGGCATGCCTCATGTAGATGCTGATTCCGGCTCCCTCCCTTGTATGGAGGAGGTCCAAAATTCAAAAAAATGTTGACTGAACCTGAAGTGGTGGTCACTATTCATGAGATCATCCAAGACCCACTTCAGCAGACCATGACTGATTTATCTGCCCCTCTTCCCAAGAAGAGAAAGTGGAGGAGAAGATCTGAGCGTCACATTCTGACCATGGCCACTGCCCACGCCATCACACACCGTCCCATTCCTAGGAAGAGGAACACTGTCACACCTTTCATTAGTTGCACCATCTCTGACCATACCTGTGATCACACTCTCCTCGACGGCGGTGCTTCGATTAGCATCATACCCTTCTCACTGGTACATTCTCTTCACTTAGGGCCTCTCAAGAAAACCAGGATGATCGTTCAGCTTGCTGATGGATCTATCAAGAGGCCGAAGGGTATCCTTGAAAATGCCGTCATCTCGATTCAAGGCATGAGGTACAATGTTTATTTTGTCATTTTGCCCATGGAGACCTCCACTGGGGAGCATCCTCCAATCATCTTGCGACGACCATTCCTCGCCTCTACGAGGGTCATTATTGAATACAGATCAGGAGAGATTCGCTTCCATCCTGCTGACGAGAGCGAAGTGTTGATCACCGCACCTATTGCTGACCAGAGACCTGCACCTGACGTGACTACACCTATTCTGGCTGACCCCGAGGATCATGACCTTGATGAGACCATTAGAGAATTTGTTGCTTATCGTATTCCACTGAGACCCAAGAATTCCTCCCAGTGGAGGAAGACTCGGAAAGCATGGACCTCGGAGTTCTTCCTTCCGGGACTTGGGATGTGTTGATGATATCCGTGGGATTTACACGATTGATACCATAGAGCGGAGGGCAGATTTAGAGACCAGATAGGACGTATATGATTTGAATACTTTCACTGATATATCTGTTCTTGTTCACTTAGATCCAGATGAGAAAAAGGTCGAATTTGATTTGATCGCTTTTATTCGAGAATTCAGGCCTTTTGATGAAAAAGACGATCTGGTTGAGATTATAGAGGACGAACAGAGTTCGACTACTTCCACTGATGAGTTCATGCCTTTTGGTTTTGACCTGGATGACACCTCGCAGGACGACACTGAGTACACTACTTTCGATGATGATGAGTTCGTCCCATTCCACTTTGATATCAGCGAGACTCCAAAGGCCAGACCTAGCCGTACTTCTTCCACTCACCTGTCTATGCCTTCACACCCTAGGGCCCCTGAGGATACTCACTCTGTCGACCCTGATTGGCTTCCGTCCACTGTATACCCTGATGTCGACCTACACCACACTAGATCCATTCCTTAGCGGTCCCGCAAGAAGGTTCGCTTTCTACCTTTTTGGTCATGTGTACATCCATCTCTATTGTACATCTGTTTCTATTCATCTCTGTCCATCTCCCATTTGCTCATCCACCCATTCTCATGTTTGCCTTGCTTAGGACGTACTTTGGCCTAAGTATAGGGGGGTGGATGAGCCGAGTGTTCATCGTTCTGTTTTATTACTCCTGTTGTCGCCTATACTTAGGGCTTCTTTTACCCTAAGTATAGGGGGAGTGATGTGTATATCTTCCGATCTCTTCTTCCATCTTCTAATCTCTTTTCTTCTTTTCTCTTCTCTTTTTCTACCGAAAAAGGTGTCGCCCCTTGTTGAAAGTCTTCTATACTTAGGACGTACTTTGTCCTAAGTATAGGGGGTGTACACCCCGAGTTTTCATTCTTTTCGATCCTCTCCATTGTCTCCTCTTCTTATCTATACTTAGGTATATCTTACCGTAAGTATAGGGGGAGACAATCTGAGTACGATCTGTTCATTCCCACCCTTGACCCTCCCTGCTTTGTGTACAGTCTGCTATACTTAGGATTATTTGATCCTAAGTATGGGGGGACGGTCAACTTCTCAGTCGTTCATTCATTCCTTTCTTCGTTCATTTATTCTTTAGATTTTCCTATACTCAGTACGAGTTATGTCTTCTCTTTTCTCTCTCATCTATGAGGACATAGCTCAAGATAAGTATAGGGGGTCGTATATACTACGTATATACTTTAGCCATAACTCGTACTTTCGTATTTTTGTTAATAATTATGGATATAAATTCTTTAAAAATTCATTAAAATTCTTAATAAAAATATGTTGATTATTCCTCAAATTCTTTTTGTACTTACTGATTAATAAATCAGGTGTATTTGTGAAAATCTTTTGAAAACTATTTGGAAAACGTTTTATTACATGTTTTCAACCTTTGCAAAACATTTTGTTTGAAAAATTGATTTTCTTTGCGTGAAATAAAAATGTTTGAAAAATGATTTGCAAATGGTTTGAAAAATGGTTGCAAAAATATGTGAAAAATCTATCTATACTGTTTGAAAAACCTTTGCAAAAATGATTTTCAAATGTGTGTACATGTTTGTAAAAATGTTTGTAAAAATTATTTTGGACTATAGTTTTCAAAAATTGTTTGGAAAACCTTTTCAAATAAGTTTGAGGAATACATACATCACACCAAAATTCATTATCTATACTTATAAAATTGATCACTTACCCTTGTAAATTCTTAAAATCTACTTCTTGTAGATATAAGATGGCATCCCTGTGTAAATATTTTAACCTAGTTTTTAGCCAAAATCTTTTTGTTTTCAAAATCTCAAAAACATTTGTAAAATTAAAATGCCAAAAACATTTGAAAATCCTTTTAATAATAATAAAAAGTTGCATGTGCATCACCTTTTCAAAAATCCATAAAAAGTTCAAAATCTTTGAAAATTGCATCACAAAAATATTTTCTGCATTCCGCATAGCATTTGCGTAGTATTCACATTTTTCGGATTGAGTTTGATAGTGGAACACGTCTAAGTAAAATCCAGAGATTGGAGCTTGATTGGACCTTAAAATCTACCTAATAATAGGAACCATATAGGAGTTGGAATTGAGGTACTTCAGGTCTAGTTGACTTAATTCTTTGAGGATCACGAGACTTGGTTCAATGGATTCTTGACTGCCGAAGTAGAGTATTTCGGAGCACACACGCGACTCTTGTTGATAATGTTCTAACTTGGACACCTGCACCTTTCACTTGGCTCGACTCAGTTGGAGTGGTGAGGGGATTGGATTTACCGGTATGAGACACACATAATTTGTCCTCCTCTAGGGAGGGAAGTGCACCTCAACCCGTCTAGTGATGAAGAATTCTAAAGACAAGAAGTGTGGGTTGCAATAAAGCTTCAAAAGAGGGATATTCTACTGGCTCAAGAGGCAAACCTCCTTATGTAAATGCTGCTATAAATAGTATTTAAAAAAACTCCAAAAAAGTGGACAGGTCAGTAAATAAAAATAAAATGCCTGCCAGAGTGTAAGTATGTTGTATAGAAAATAAGCAAGCTTGATCATCAAAGTCATATCATGTGAGCCTGCAGCTGGATGACTTGACTACACTGGTCTTGCATCCTAGGATAGGTAGCTACACTGGCTACCTTCCATTCTTCTCTTCACCCCCTCCTCTTGAGCTGGTTGTCACTTGAACTTAGAAGGGAATACCCCACTCCTCGAGGAAGGAGTTATTGGATTAGAGAATCATTGGGTTGTCATGCTGGAGAAGTCAGTCTCTTTGTCATTCTAGTTGGGGAGAGCCACTATCACTACACTGTACGAGTCAGATTCATAGTCGTAAGGGTTTGCGTATGAGTTGAGATATATCTGACCTGGCTATTGAGGAGACTTGAGCAGAGTTTTGGGATTCTCGAAGGCTGTTGGATTTCAAATCTGGTTCCCATTAAGGTTCCGACCACACTTAAATTCCAAAGGTCCGACTTAAGCTCCAAACTTTGATTTTGTGAAGACAAGTTTGATAATTAAATTTAATCCATCTTTCTTCTTTTTCTTTTCTTTATTTTTCTTTTTCTGCACTTATTGCATTATTGTTTGCTAGGGACTAGCAAAGGCACGTATAGGGGGATGATGAATCTACGTTTCATCATCTTTATTCTATCATTTTGGCCTTAAAAACCCTAGTAAATGCGTGTAAATACTGTTAATTCATGCATTTCAACATTCATACATATTTGTGTAAAAAGTGTATAAAATACAGTTTTAATGCCAAAATTATAGAATAAGAAAAGAATAGAAAAATAATAAAATATTGTAAATATTATGACCTGAAACCCCGAGACCTAGGCATCTCGATGACTAGGTCGACAAGGAATAAAGTAGGGGGAGATAAGGGCCAAAATGCAATAAAAATCCCTTTTATTTTAATTCATTCTTTATTCATTTTGGGACCTATTTTTGTTTCCATTTTTTATATCTCAAATAAAGAAACTTTGTACATGAAAGTTGTAGATAATTAAATAAAGAAAAATACAAAATTAATTTCACACAAAAATAACATATAGATATAAAGTTATGATCTGAATAAGTTTCCAGAATCCCAACTTTCCAAACTTGTATCTACCTAATAAAAATTAGAAATGCATCAAAATCACCTTTAATTGTATATAATTTCTAATATCCATTTAATGGAGGTGGTTTCGTATTTTGCGGAGCTACGGTTTGAAAGTTGAGTTTTGGACCCCTATTGTATTCTTGTACAAATTAAAATATTCATTTTATTTATTGTTCTATATTTTGGTAATTTTATTTTTTTTTTATAATTTTTAAATATTATTTACAATATATGTATACATTAAAATAGGAATAAAAACACAAAGAAAATACAAAATAAAATACTTATATACAATACATAGGTATAATACCTATAAAGATACCTATGTAGTTAATATTCCTATTTTAATTTTACAAAATACTTCAGAAAAATAAAATAAAAATATATATGAGTATCTAAAATTAAGATGTAAATATATAAATAATAAACAAAAACAATAAAATTAAATACACAAAATAAAAATAAAACAATAAAATACATAGATGAATATACCAGTATATAACATATAAAAGGAAACTTGTATTTTTAAAAGTCGAAAAAATAAATAAAAATCAGAATAAAATAATTCATAAAATAATAAACATTTTTTATTGAATAACCTAAAATTTATAAAATCAAATACTATTTTTAAATGAATTTTGAATCATTTTTTCAGGAAATGTTTCCTGGTTGGTCCACGTGGACCAACCAGGTGGGTCTGACAGTTGACCTCCGGCCAACTAACTGACCCCCTCCTGTTCATGTCAGAACGAGTTTTTTTCCTCGATTTCGCGGAATTTTAGAGGCCGCTCCTTTCCTCCTTTCATGTCACGTCATTCTGCATTTTTGCGCCTCGTAGATTGGTGATTCATACCCAAGTCTCCTTGGGCTGTGAATCACTGACCGAGTCGTTCTTCCTCGATCTTCTCGCCGCAAGAGCCACTCTTTCAAAACACCCTTCAACCCCCCTCTTCCTCTCTTGAACCCTTCTTGCCCGTTTTCTCCCCTCCTTCTTGTGTGTTGAGGATCGAGGAGGTGACAACGAGACCTCTCCTCGCCGTTAGGAGGCGCGGTGAAGCGATGCGGAGGCCGTTCCACCCCCATCTCCGGCCACCGTGGCCGTGAGGTTTATCTTCCTTGGCTCCGACCAAGTGAGATCTTTTTCTCTTTATTTGCTTGCACTCCTTGCTTAGTATACGTTCTAGGTTTAATTAGCGTCCTTGTTTCATCGATTAATCATTCGATTCACCCTCGTCTGAGTTCACCAAAGCTCCCTCCGGTGACTACCTTCCATTTGCGATTAACCACCGTTTACCCCTCCCTTCACTGGCTCTGCAACCTTCTACTGTCGTCTTGCGCTTTATTTGCAGGTCCCAAGTGCTGAAGAACCCCCATCTGGGGTCGTTTTTGTTGAAGCCGAGCTACCTGGAGCCACCTTCGACTCCTGACCTCGCGGGGGCGCATTAGGGCTCGCCAGCCCATTGTGGCTCCTCCGTCAGGTCAGCGAGCCTTCCAGTCATCCTTGAAAGGCTTATGCAGTAAAAACGGTGGCCAGAGCAATACCATTGCGCCAATCGAAGTTCGCGAGGGGTGGTGTTCATCCCTGTTCTTGCAGGGGTGGTCTCTGTCGTCCGATCCAAGAGGAGCGCCAGAACTAGTAGCCGTCATTGGATCAAACGCATCCAGGCCGTTCATCCCTTAGAGATTATCTAATCCTGGCCATCCGCGCGAAGGAGTATCATCCGACGGATTCGCAACACGTGGCGTTAAGTAATTCTCATCTACCGTCTGATCCATTTTCCCTGGGTATTTTGCATTCTCACCCAGGAACCTTTTGTATTTTATAGTTAAGGCATAAACTTTCCTCTACTTTTTAATATTTTTGTAAAAAAATTATGACCGGAACCCTACAGTTTTTATTATTGCATCCAGGCCCCTGCTAGGCTCTCATGCGTAGCGCATGAGCCCAAGAATTTTTGCACGACTAGCCCTGGTCTTTTAGGTATTAATATTTAGTCCAGAAAGTTGTCAACTGCGTTATATATTTTGTGGAAAATTATGCTTTGGCTCTCATGCTTTTAACTATTTGCAAATTAGCCCTTGTCTGGTTGCATTTTCTCTTTGTTTCCTTTATTTATTTCATGCATCTCTAAAATTCGAAAAATTCCTCAAAAATAGAGTTAAGCTCCTGTTTCATTACACAATCACTCTATATTTTTAGTTTGCATTTTTATTGCATTTACTATTTATAAATATTCAAAAATATGCATTTTCTTTACTGTCTGCATTAGAAAATACAAAACAATATTAAAACCCCTTGAAAAATTCTAAAAAAATCACCTTTTGTGTGTTTCTTTGTGTTTTTATCTTCAATCCAAAAATCACTAAAAAATTCAAAGTAAAACGCCAAAAAAATAGAAACCCCCTAAAAAGTTCATAAAAATCTTAAAAATTCCAAAAAAATCCTAAAAATATATTTTTTCTCTCTAAATTTTCTTTGTTTTATTATCTTTAATATAAAATTAGTTTGAGGAATTTTGGACTCTGTTTGATATTTTACTTCCTCATTTTAGTCTCAACCTTTTATTTTATCCACTGTTTTCAGAATTTTTGACTTTAAAAATACCAAACAAATTAGGAAAATATAGAAAAATTGCAAAAACATTATAAAAATAGAAAAAACCTAAAAATATTTTATTTCCTGAATTTTCCTTATTTTTACTCATTTTTATAAATACTTATTTCTCTCCTCTCTTATATTGTATATATATTCTATTTAAAGAAAAAGAAAATATAAAAAATCTAAAATATAAAAAGAAAATATAAAATCAGAAAATTAAAAATCAAAATATAAAAGGGAAAAAAGAGCCTACCTCGACGGGTGCAGGTAACTCCCTACACCCGGCCTAATTTTTCATTATTTTTTGATTTTTTTAAAGTGAAACCTTGGGGGATTTATATCACCATGTATCACCATTTTGTCATTCCAAATCCAACTTAATTCGAGACTTCTAACATCTTCATCAAGACTACCAAATTTTAATGGTCTCAGAATTGCTGAAATCGACCCTGTCTAGATGAACGTGTTAGGAATATTTGTTTTGCATGAAACTTGAAATACATATTCCCCTTAACATATTAAGTAAATCCCCACAACTTTTAATTCAAAAAAATTAAAATAATAATCGAAAAATGGGGTGGTGCAGGGAGTTTCCTACACCCCAGGGCGCAGGCTCCCCGCCCCCAATATAAAAATATAAAATCAAAAATAAAATAAAAAATTATAAAATTAAAAACCCATAAAAAATAACATTTATAGGCAAATTACCACATTCACATTTTTGAGCATTATTACCCCGTTCTACCTGTATGCTCCCTGTATTCGACCTCTATACATACTTGCACCTATACACATCTTTGTTGTAGAGTTATAATGAATTTTAACTCCGCACATTTATGTTCATTGCTTGATTTATCTGTTGTGGGTTAATTATTGTTTGAATTTTGAATTTCGTGCGGTCGCCACATCGACTTTGTCTCCGCCTTGTGTGAGACATATTTAGACCACCGATTTTTGGCTTCAACAATATCCCATGCAAAGTTACACCCCATCATCACTCCCTGCATACCTCAAACAAACCACCACCACCTCATCTTCCCCCACAACAACTCGATGAGAACACTTGTTTCAAGTGCTTAAGAAAAAGGCATACGAGAGGCTACTGCGCCTTCCCCATCATTTGTTTCAATTACCATAAAGCAGGACACCGAGCAAAGCACTGCCTATATCCTCCCTGCAAGGCCCCTACACTCCCACTAACCAACAAACCTCCTCCCAAAAGAGAAATCATAGTCCTTTACCCAAATCACAACATCAAACACACGTCCTGAAGCGGAACACCTCCCGTCCATCCAATTCCGAGCAATGACCCTCCTCGTCTGCATCGTTCAATCCATACTCTTGCGTGGACATCATTGTCTCACCCATCTAACATGAGGAAGTGTGCTTTGAATCCATCATTGCAAGATGCCAACATCTCCACTATGTCATAGTAGAATTTTCTAAAGATATCTCCTCTTCCAAGTGGACCAAAGCCACTCTCTCAGAGGAAATTGGAAAGGACGCTTTCAGATTCTTTTGGAAGATCAACAAACGGCTAATCATCGCTGATGTTGCCACAGAGATACAATACAAGAACCTCATCGAAAGCACCACCAGCTGTGAAGATGATAACACCGTCTGGTTCTACTGGTGGTCCCCGTCATTGGAGCCAAGCACATTGAAGAAATAAACCCATACTAGATTTCCATCCTTGGCCTACCCCTGCACCACCGTGACCCCTACATAATAAATAACCTTGTTCACAACTTTAGAAAACTGCTGGTGTACGAGTACCTCCTCTCTCCGATGACGCCTCCGTAGTGAAGCTCCTCATTGACATACCCCACGTACAAGCCATTCCTCAGGGCAACGAAGTGATCACCGTCGACAAGGTCTCCGAAGTCAACTTCCATCTAATACAACATTTTCATGAGGTGGTCTTTACACACTACGCCAACCCATCCTCCAATAACATCGCCTCTTACTTCATCATATCCAAGGTCATTCCGGATAACACGACCTCTAACTCCCCATACACCCAGAATCGAGAATCACAAGAAACTCTGATTGTGGAACTCAATCCTTAACCTTTCTATCTTTGCCCAGATGCAGTGTGGATTAAAGAAAACTTGTACGCGCTCCCATTCCCACCCCACCACAGGTTCTCCTCCGACACCCGTTTCTATCTTACAAAGGACCTAGACCACGAGTCAGTAGAGAATACCATTCTTTGTCTTAAAAGCATGGGAGCTACCATTGAAAAAATGTTGAGAAGAAAGAAACGTGGCTCCCATCCAAAAAGGCAAAGAAGAAAATCAAGGATACCCTCAATATATCATCGAGTGCATCACATGCGACTCCTACTCTAATCGTGATCCTCCCAAAGCTACCACAGATACATGATCAGCTAGCCTCGAGTACACCAAACTTGATGAACAAACAACCTGAGCAACCCCTTAACTCCCTAGGTATGCCTGATGAATATGCATTCATCATTTTTATTAATTTATTTTAGCTTAAAATCCCTTATAAAACACCTGTACATATTAACAAATCTGTATTCTTACTAACCTGCATCCTTGTGTAAATATTGTATATTTATCACCTTTTAACCTAACATAAATAAATACAAAAATAACGGAAAAATAAAGAAAATAAAAGACTGTATATATGTAATAGAAACATGCAGAATCAACCCCCGAGAGAAGGTCGAGACATGACCTGAACGACTAGGAATAAAGTAGGGGGAGATAGAGTCTTTAATCAGAAAATTCAAAATGAAAAAAACTTTGCAAATACTTTTCATTCTTTATTTTGATATTATGTGTATATTTGTATAAAACTTACACTATTTTATTTGTCCATAAATCGACCTCAAATTAAATAATTTTCTAAATTGAAGTTGTAAATAAAAATGTTTTTTAAATAATAAAGCAATTAAAATCATGTACAGACTAAAAGTAACCACATTCAGAAAAGGCCATAAAGCAATAATTAAAAGGCCAATTTTGGCTCCATATTAATTCGAATTGAATCAAACTCACTTCCATCATATTCTAAATTAAATTATCTTTAAAATGATAGTGGTTTCATAATTTTTAGATTACAGTTTGAAAGATGATTTTCAGGGGTGGTTTTTGCAAACTTCGCACTTATTTATTGTATTTATTTATTCATATTAATTTTTATACATAATGTATTTTTAAATAATTGTAAATATTTTTTAATAATTATTTAAAATAAAAAAAAAAAATATGTAACATAAAATAACATAATTTCACTATGTATATAATGCACCATATCTATATATTATATGTATACGATTAATTTTCTTAAATAACAAATGCTAAAAAATAAAATAACTAAAGTTTATTATTTAAATTAATAAAATGATGAAAATGATTTATTTATTTAATTATGTAAATAATATACCATATGTATATAATTTAATTCCTTAATTAACCCACCATTAAAGTGGATCTTTAAGTTTTGGAAATTTATTATTATTTTAATTAATACAATTCGAAAATTAATTAATTAATTCAACCATTAATATCTTGCCTTTTATTCCCTCCCCATTAATTCAGTTTTTTGAAATTCAAAATTTTTCCTACTTATTTGGCTCCTCCCTCATTCCAATTTGATCAATCCTTTAGAGAGGAGCCTATTCTCTAAGAGCATTCTTTGGTGGAAAGGAGCCCTGCTTCTGAGCCATACGGTGACAGCGAGTCGGACTTCGTCGAGGCCATCACATCATTAATCCTATTCCCATTGGTGAGATCCACATCCATTTCTCATCTTTTAATTAGGTAATTTTATAATTAGTATTGTTTTTGATTTTGTTGTCAATTTTCAAGTTTAGATCATACTTTCTCATGGTTAATCATCGTTCTTCATCAATTTGATCCAATCCTTTTTCACATCCACCTATTAATCCATATACATTCACGTTCTATCTCTCACAATCTATCTCCTTCGGCTGCACATGGTGGTTGGAGAAACAGATCCAATCCTTCACCAAAACAGAACCATCCATTCACCTAATCGCTACTTGATTTTTTTTGGACCGAGCCGTTGTGTTCGAGTCGGTTTTTATTTGATTCCATTCAAGGTACACTGGATAAAAAAGATCACCTGTCGTTCTTCAAAAAAAGGAAAAAAAGGAAAAAATAGATATTGCAAAAAAAATTACAAAAAGGAAAAATTCTTGGGCGGTAGCTCTACCCTTCTCCTCCATTCACGGTTGTCCTCGATCGCTGGAGCCGCGCCCCTCGCCGATCGGAGGTGACCACCGTCTCCATCCTCATCCTCCTCGTCGCTGCTCCAGATCAGCCCCTCCTCCCGATTCGTCACCGCCGACCCCGAGCACCACCGAGATCCGTACGCCCTTCCCCCTGGAGCATCAACCACCGTCGCCATCGACATTTGCCACGCCACCCCTACTCGATCCCCTGGAGATCAGAGGAGAGAACGCCACCACCGATCGACAACCTCTATACCAGACCTCATCCACTGCCTCGCCACGCGAAGAAGCTCCATTGCCAGCGCCTTCCACCGCTGCTTGATGAATCTATGATTCATCACTCTAAAAGTTGAAAATAGAGTGTTGTTCCAGATTAATTAGATGCATATTTCCACTTATATTGCATAATTAGCATTCATGCATGCATTGATAATATCTGCATTTTAGCATTCATATTTGCATTAAATAAGAAGCCCAATTCACTTGTAAATATTCACCATATTTCACCTATTTGTATATATGTTATACTAACTCCAAATACAATAAAACCAACTCTATAGTATATATATTACTAGCACTAATTAAATAAAAATATCAAAAGAATACTAATATGTAAAGTTGACCAATAAAACCTGAATCCAAGTTTGAGACAGTGAACCTTAAAATATGCATATCTCTCTCATACAGTGTCTGATTTAGGTCTACTAACTTTTAAAGTACTATACATTCAAATCGAAACAAGACCAATTTCATTAAAATCGGAGCTCGTATGTAAAACTTGGGTTTTTGGGCCCCTATTGTATATTGTACATATTGACCTTTTTGCCCTTTATTTTACCATGTTATTTACCTAATTATTATAAATAAAAAAATTAAATTAAGTTGTAAATAATCTTTTTATATTTTCTCTATTTTTACTTTGAATTTTCTCTTATTTAAAAATGAAAAAAAATTACAAAAAAATGCGGTATTTTAAATCTATAAGGTACCACCCAAAAATACACTTTGTACATTGACTTTTTTTTATTTTCTACCCTTCACAAAAGTTGTAGTTCTTGTCGAGACGAGCAACTTTTGTGCTGACTACTTTTTGATTTGACCCCTTTTGTTATTTATTTTAGATTTTTCTTTACATTTAATTTTTGAATTTTCCGGAGTGACACGTGGCAGCTCATGTAACTGCCACGTGTCATACCAATTTTTTAATTATTTTATTAATTTCGGATTTTTATTTTATTTTATTTTATTATTATTTATTTTAATTAATTAATTAATTATATTTATATTTATTTTATTTTATTTTAATATTTTATTTTACCTTTAATTTCTCTTTATTTTTTGTAGCCTACTTATATTATTTTATTTATTTTATTCTTTTTTACTTCTTCTTCTCTACTTGCCTTCCACTCCAAGCCTCCACTATCACCACCTCCTCTATCTTCTCCACCCCTTCTCCAACTTCCCTTTCCTCCTTTTTTTTATTCCCCTCATCCTCCACCATTTTTCTCCATCTGCCATTTCGATAGAAAGGAGAGAGAGAGCTCCGACTATCTGTAGGTGATAGCTACTGATAATTACTCCGACTATGGCGAGATCCGAGGTGGTCTTAACCACTTCGTCGCAGCATCACTCGCAGGAAGCTGCTCCAGCTTCGAAGGACTCTGCCACCCTTCTTGAGGCCACGACAGGAGCCGCGAATCGTAGCTCTGCCTTCTGGCAAAATTCCAGGTAATTTCTCTATCTCTACCTTCTCAATTATTTTTTTATCTAACATTTTTTATCGTTGTTATTTCACATCTAATCACCACAAATCCATCACAATCATCATACACACACATACTTGTTCTTCATTACATTTTATTTACTGTTTACATTAAAAATTACAACAAAAATTTACAAAGAAAAAAAGAAAAATATATAAAAAGGAGAACAGGAGGAAGCAGCTGCCACCACCCCACTCCGCTGCTCCAGCCCACGCCCCTCGTCGGTGCCGCCGCATCGGCCGCCATCACAGCCCTACACCCTTGCGCCGTGCCCTAGCTGCCCCCACGTCCGTGAGCCCTAGCTTGCAGGAGATGAAAAGAAAAAGTCTAATTGCCCTTATTCTATTTTTGTGAAAATTGCAATTTTGTCCTTTTAAGTTTGTTTAATTGTAAAAGAGTCCCTGTCTACATTTCAGTTCATTCAACTTTTATTTTGTATTGCACGGACAACCCTGACTTTGATCATTAATTTGAAAGTCATTTTCGCATCAAATTTTTTTTATCAAAAAATATCACTTTGATGAGCAACCAATTCTTTATCTCGTGGCTATTTATTTGTATTTTTGTGATCATCGGATTATTTATTAAAAATCAGAGATTAAAAATTAGTCATATTTTTCCCATTTAATTTCTGAAATTCGCACAGACATATTCCTTGCTCCAAAAATTATGAAAACTTATATATTATGCCTCTAAATGTTCTATAATCACTATCCAAGTTTTATCGAAATTGGAGTTGTCGTTTGCATAAAATAAATTCCAGAGTGATTTCTGTAATTGATTTTTAATTAAATCCATGAAGATTATTTTTGAGAAATTTCAACTCTGCTATATTACTTATTAAAATATCTATTTAAGATAAATATCTCTTTGGATAATTTGATTTCTGGATTCATTAAGAATTTAATACTCATAATCGCTCTGTTTTCATTAAAAAAATCATAAAGTGTCAGAAAGTTCTAAAAAAATTAACCTAGCTTAATTTCAGCATGTTTATATTCCAGTAAATATTTCAAAATTTTCTCATATCATTTGCATGAAAAATTTCATAAAAACCCCCAAAAAGTTAGCATTTCTCATCTGTGCATTTTAAATCCAAAAATTACAAAAAATACATCTTGCATTTTAATCATTGGATTAGGTTTACAAGAAAAATACGATTTGGGTAATTTGAATTAATTTCACGTTAAAATTATTTTTGGCTAAGCTGTTTATTTTCTTAATAACCTAGTTCATCCGCATCGGTGCATCTGCATTTTTATTGCATAAAAAAATTAAAAAAATCCCACTTGGAAAATCACGATCTAATTCATCTAATCTGATCCCGATTGTTCCTTTGCCTCCTTGAGTTGACCCTAGGGCTTGCCCAGGTTAAACAAACATAATACCACACATTAGAGTTCATTCGACAATTCATCGATCTGTGCGGTTATTTTTTATCGATCCAAATTTATCTGACTGCAACGAAATCGTTAATTCGATACCATCAAAAGGGTAGATCCGGGATCCATCAAATGACGCCGTTGCCAGGGATGCAAATGGCTTAGGATCACTTTAGAAAATTATATTTACGTTTTCCAGTCACTCGGGTAGTCTGATCCCCTAACCACCTTGTAATTATTCCATTTTATTCTTTTTCCAATTGTTTTTCTATTTATTTTTTCTCAATCTCTGACATTTTTATATCTTTTTGTACGAGGGTCTAGTGGACCTGGAGCTGTTTTCTTGAAGTCGACGCATCTTGAAGTGCATCGGAGTCCGATGATTCATGGATCAAGTCGGCTGTTGAGATGCCAGAAAGATTTTCAATTTTGTTAACTTGAAAAAAAAGTTTGCATTTCCAGCGGTTCCCGTTTGGGTTCTCGCGCGTGTTGAACATAATAAAACGTGTCCACGTGTGTTGTGTGGTTGCTTTACGTAGAATAGGACATGCACTTGTGGCTCTTAGAGATATTTTAGGAGCTGTTTGTGCTCGTAAAATTCTAGGACCACACTTCGCACTTAAAAGATGCACTTAGACCGCAGGACTTAGCCAAATTCAATTCGTTCTTCACTCGCTAATAGAACTACCTGTCTAGGAGAGGCTTTTTCGTTTGCATTCATTTAGTGTAAAATTTCAATTCAGTATTGCATCCTGCATTGTAGAGAGCTGGAGGCACTGGAAGTATTCTTACTCAAGCAATCATCATCATTTTCTCGATTGCATCGGTTTTTCTGATTCTCTCTCTCTCTCTCTCTCTCGGTTTTTTAACCTTGGATAAAGGAATTGGGACTAGACGGTAGACATGATTGCTTGTGTAGAGTAATATCCGTAACAACTAATCTCTGAAAATCGAGACTGCTAATTGAATTGGGCCAAAAAAATTGACTAAAATTAATCCTTGTTTGCGGGAGATTAACCCCGACCTTGTTTTCAGGCTGAGTGAGGGTACTAGAGTGTGTGAGCGCCCTAGGGCAGAGCCAAAAATCCCCGCCCTACATATCGCGTACCCCGATCTGAGCAAATATTACTGGCTCAGCATTGGGTTCAACTGACCAGCGCCAAGTAGCCTCCGCCTACTCCGGTAGGTAGATAGGGGCAAAATTACGATGCACCGTGACAGGTTTCTAGTAGCCTCCGCCGGCGCTTGCAGGTAGATCGGGGCGAAGTTATAACCTTGTCAGCCTCCGCCTACTCTATAGGTAGATAGGGGCAGGTCCTTGAACTTTCGGCTGGGGATAGGAGCGAAGAAAGGAAGGGCGTTGGTATCTAAGGCGACATGTTAAACATGGGAGACACATCTGGCTTTTAGCCGACTCCCCTATAGGCCGCGTAACCTTTGCTACTTGTTTGAAAATGCACATTTAAAATCAACCAGACCAGACTCGGTTTCAGGTCCTTCACCGTGTTGAGTGTAAACTCGGGGTTTGCTCTTGCGTTTGTCTTTGTGTCTGTCCGTGTGTGTTATCCTGTGTAATTGCACATTTTCTACCTAAATATGCTTACATTCATCCTTTCCTCTTCAAGATGTCGGGATATTGGTCCTAATACCCTGTGACCTCTGGTTAATCCTCCTCGATCATATACCGTTCATCTTCACCTTCTCCTTTTTCCATGTATCCTCCGCCATCCACGTGAGACCATTACCCGTGGTCAGTTCCACCTCAACCCGATTATGAAGTCATAACTTCGACCGACTTCTCCACTTCTTCACATTTCTCACATGCTCCAAATTCTAACATTCCGGATCCACTTCCATCTTGGGCTGACTGTCCTTATCTCGAGAGCTTGCAGGAATTAAAGAATCGAATGAAGAGCAAGCCACCGCTAAGATAGATGATTGGCAAAATTATATGCCCCCACATACTTCATTCTCACCTCAAGTAGGGACCAGACAACAATTTACATATACACATCCTGACTTGACCTTAGGGCATAACATGGTCGATCGAACAACCCGGATGGAGAGGCCTGCACATCATGATTTCCCACACTTGATTGACTTTAGTGATCAAGCTTCCATTAACCAGCCTTCATTCGGAGAGCCTATACATTCACATGAGTGGACTCATGAGCTAGACTCACCAGTCCCCCGTTCATTGACTCCATCATATGAGGCTCCGACCAATATTTGCCATTTGGATGGTCCATACTCGACCCAGCATTACATACCAGAGTCTAGGTATGTTGAGTATGAGACCCCAATATCTCAGCAGTATCCTCTGATTGAGCAGAACTCTCCCATGATATGTCATGAGAATTTTTTGGAGGATGACATTTCTCGACTTATCGCAAAAAATGAAACATTAGGTAACAAGTTGAGAGATATCATAGAAATATTGCACTCAATTTCTGCGAGCTTGGGAATGAAAGTGGAAAAGGACATGAGTAGTTTTGAGGTTGAAAACAGAGCGAACATTAGGGAACCCACACATCGTGTACAGCTGGTGTCCATTCTATCTCCCTCTTCTACTAACCCCTTGCCCTCCAATCTAGAGTCTGATCATTCAACCACCCAAAACACCAAAAAAATTGGAAAAACCAAAAAATCACATAAAAATTGAAAATGAAAAAGACCTAAAAAAATTGGATCCTGCCCTACGGGAAGCACTCGATAAGTTAAGGCCATAGATCACTTCCCCGACCTCAAGAGATTTGTAAAGAGTAAAATGATGCCCAAGAGGTCTGGCAATAAGAGGACAAGGACTGAAAGACACATAGTGTCTATGGCCACCTCTTTGGTGATGGGGAGAAAGATCAAGAGCCACAGAGCGAAGCAGTTGCCCCGAGTTGAATGTGAAATCAAAGACACCATCTTCAGTCATGCAAGAATTGATGATGAATCACCGATAAATATCCTCCCGACCTTTGTGTTTGACAAGCTCAAACTCAGGCCACTTAGGAAGTCGAGAGAGATCGTTCAGCTGGCTGATCGATCCATCAGACGGTCGAGATAAAATATTCCAGTCATCGTTACTTTCCAAGGTGCTCTACTCCAGGTAGACTTCACAATCATTGACATTGAGCACCGAGGAGAGTTTACCCAGTCTCCGATTATTCTTGGGAAGCCGTTCTTAGCCTTGGCTAAGGCGACTATAGATTGTGAGACTCAGGAGATCGATTTTTCAGCATTGGGAGCGCTTCGACCTCTCCCATTCTTTTTTGATACACTTTAATCTAAGGTGACCCGCACATCCGCTGATAGTCGTGACCATCGAGAGGTAGACGAGTCCCACATCTCTGCTACACTTGAGATACCAACTGTCCGAACGATCGTTGGTTCAGAGGCTCCCCACACCTCCACTTCATCAACTGCTTGCACCACCACAATGACAGCTTCTAAGGAGGACTCACGACCAGAAGCTATCATTGAGTCGGACACGACCTTTGTTGATTTCCTTGACCATTTGATGATCCGACACAAGAGCCCAATAATGCCAAGCCAACTGAGATCACTAGCACTTTCTCGAGATATGTGCTGATTCTTCAGGAATATTCCAATCTTTATGGTGACTCGCCTGATGAGAAACCCATGGTCAGCACCGGACCACATCCCGGACCTCCAAATGAAACGACCAAGACTAAATTGACTCCACATAAAAACATGGTTTCTCCCTCTTCTAGTCGACTATCTAGTGAGAGGAAGTCAAGAATTGATTCCACGAGGTGTTCCCCCGAACCTCTCAAGGCGCACCGCTCTCATCTCCCTCTCAATGATTCAGGTTCTATAAAACCGACCAAGAAAATTTCCTTCAACATTCCGGAGAAGGAAGTTTCAGAGGAATCCTCATCGGATCCGGATAAGGTGATTTATATGAGTAAGCTCAGTTCGGCTGTTCCTAAGCCGTATCTAAGAAAGCAGCCGTGTGTCGACCCTCGTTGGACGATCCCTTCACCTCACTACTATTCATCTGAGGACAATTCCGACAGCAACACACTTGTATATTCCTTGCCTCCTCTCTCCCGCAAGAAGGTTCGTCACTAACCTTCTTGATCCTTGTATATTCTCATACCTTCTTGTATATATTATCACTCCCTCCACAGTGATTCGAATCACTCGTCCCAGCTCCATATCATTTCATTTTATGGCTATACTTAGGATGATCAGATCCTAAGTAGGGGGGGGGGGAGAGTGACATGGGTCTCTTCACCATTCGCTGTATATTATCTAGATCTCATCGGTTCTCACACCCACTCCTGTCCTATACTTAGGCTGACTAGAGCCTAAGTATAGGGGGGACCGATGCCCGCCGTGTATATACCCCTCCATTTCCCCTCTTAACCTCTCCTGCCCCATTTTCATCTTCTTCTACACTTAGGCTGCCAGAGCCTAAGTATAGGGGGGGCGGAGCGACTTCTATACATTTTTGTTATTTTAGCTTTCCTACACTTAGCACGAGCTATGTCTTTTTCCTTTCTTTTCATGCTCTGAGGATATAGCATACGCTAAGTATAGGGGGCGTGTTTATATTACATATATACTTTACCCATAGCTCGTACTTTCACGTATTTTCGCGTATTTTTGTATATATTATGTAATAATTACGGGATGGGTAAAATTGGAGAATTTTTTTTGTAAAATACTTATATATTGTATAACAATTGTATAATACTTATAAAACTCTTGTAAATTGTTGTAACATAGGAGGTATACCAAATTTTGAAAAAAAAAACAAAACAAACAACAAAAAAAGAAAGAAAAAACAAAAAAATAGGCTTCTTATTTACTCTTGCATACCATCCTTGCAAAAAAAAAGTCTTGCATTTCATTCATCTGCATAGCATGTCATTTGCACCTCATCTGCATATTTTGCATATGCAAGGTGAAAAGCTAGTGGGTTCTGAACCAAGTTATGAGTAGATGTTGAGGAAGGACTTGATTTGACCTTAATCCACCTAATTTCATAAGAACCTTATAGGAGCTGGAGTTAAGACTTCTCAGGTCCTGTGACTTAATTCTTTGAGTCCACAAGTCTATGTTCACATGTCATCTTAATCAGTCTAAGTAGGATATCTCGTGCACACGCATGATTCTTTTAGATAATGATCTAACTTGGACAAGCACAATGTATGTAGCTCTTCATTGATGAGGTGGTGAGGAGGTAGAATCCTTTAGCTTGGAGTAGCACACGGGTGGAAACATCCTTCCTCCTCTAGGGAGGGTAGTTCTCAACCTAGTCTGGTGGTGTTGACATCTAAGGACGGGATGCTGTGGGTTGCAATAATGCTTCAAAAGAGGGATAGTCTACTGGCTTAAGAGGAAAAACTCATGATGTACATGCTGCACCTTGTATATAGTTCAAAAACACAAAAAAGAAAAAAAAAGAAAAAAGAGAAAAAAATGCAAGAACTCCAAAAAAAGTAGACAGGCCAGATAGAAAATAAAATACCAGTCGGAGTATGTATATTAGCAAGAAGTCTGCAGCTGGATGACTTGACTACACTGGTCAGGCATCCCGGCATGGGTAGCTACACTGGATACCATCCATTCTTTCTCCACCACTCTTCTTGAGCTGGTCGCACTTGAACTTAGAAGGGAATACCCCGCTCCTCGAGGAAAGAGTTACTGGACCTGGGAATTAGAGTTACCTTGTTAGAGGAGGCTGCTTATTAGCCATTTCTGATGTGGAGAGCTATTTTACACTTACACAGTACAAGTAAGAATCATAGTCATCAGAAATTTGCGTTTGAGGATTTGTTCTGACCTGACTATTAAGGCGTCTTGAATAGAAGACTTGTGGAATTTGAAGTCTGTTAGGTCTTAATTTCAGATTCCAATAAGGCTCTGCCACACAATTAATCCAAAGGTTGAGTCAAACTCCATTTTCAACTTTTGTTCATGACCTTGGTATGGAACCCAAAATCATTTCACTCTTGCATTTCATTTTATTTTCTCGGGGACGAGCAAGGATTAAGTATAGTGGTTGATGACTATGTGATTCATCACTCTAAAAGTTGAAAATAGAGCTTTGTTCCCGAGTAATTAGAAGCATATTTCCACTTATATTGCATAATTAGCATTCATGCATGCATTGATAATATCTGCATTTTAGTATTCATATTTGCATTAAATAAGAAGCCCAATTCACTTGTAAATATTCACCACATTTCACCTATTTGTATATATGTTATACTAACTCCAAATACAATAAAACCAACTCTATAGTGTAAATATTACTAATACTAATTAAATAAAAATATCAAAAAAATACTAATTGTAAAATTGACCAATAAAACCTGAATCCAAGTTTGAGACCGTAAACCTTAAGATGTGCATATCTCTCTCATACATTGTCCGATTTAGGTATACTCACTTTTAAAATAGTATACATTCAAATACCTTCGAAACAAGACCAATTTTATTAAAATCGGAGCTCGTATGCAAAACTTGAATTTTTGGGCCCCTATTGTATATTGTACTTATTAACCTTTTTGCCCTTTATTATATCCTTTTATTTTCTTAATTATTAAAAATCCAAAAAAATAGATTAAGTTATAAATAATCTTTTTATATTTTCTCTATTTTATTTTGAATTTTCTCTTATTTAAAATTAATAAAAAAATTACAAAAGATAAAATGCGGTATTTTTTATCTATAAGGTACCACCCAAAAATACACTTTGTACATGTTACTTCTGTTGATTTTCGACCCTTCACGAAAGTTGTTGATCTCATCGAGATGAGCAACTTTTATGTTGACCACTTTTTGATTTGACCTCTTTTGTTATTTCTTTTCAGTTTTTCTTTACATTTAATTTTTGAATTTTCAAGGAGCGACACGTGGCAACTCCTGGAGCCGCCACGTGTCATACCATTTTTTAATTATTTTATTAATTTCGGATTTTTATTTTATTTATTTTATTATTATTTTTTAATTAATTAATTATTTATTTAATTTAATTTATTTTATTTTAATATTTTTTTTACCTTTAATTTCTCTTTATTTTTAGTAGCCTACTTATATTATTTTATTTATTTATTCTCTTTTACTTCTTCTTCTCTACTTGCCTTCCACTCCAAGCCACCACTATCACCACCTCCTCCATCTTCTCCACCCCTTCTCCAACTTCCCTTTCCTCCTCTTTTTATTCCCCTCATCCTCCACCATTTTTCTCCATCTGCCATTTCAATATAAAAGAGAGAGAGAGAGCTTCGGCTATCTGTAAGTGACAGTTACCGATAATTATAGTCGAGCGACGACCTCTGACCACGACGAGATACGAGGTGGTCTCAACCACTTTGTCGCAGCATCCCTCGCAGGAAGCTGCTCCAGCTTCGAAGGACTCCACCACCCTTCTTGAGGCCACGACAGGAGCCGCGAATCGTAGCTCCGCCTTCTGGCGAAATTCGAGGTAATTTATCTATCTCAACCTTCTCAATTATTTTTTTATCTAACATTTTTTGTCGTTGTTATTTCACATCTAATCACCACAAATCCATCACAATCACATACATACATACACACACACACACACTTTTTCTTCATTGCATTTTATTTACTGTTTACATTAAAAAAATTACAAAAAAATTTACAAAGAAAAAAAAGAAAAATAAATAAAAAAGGAGAACAGGAGGAAACAGCTGCCTCCGCCCCCCTCCGCTTCTCCAGCCCACGCCTCTCGTTGGTGCCGCTACACCGGTCGCTGTCACCGCCCTCCGCCCTTGCGTCGTGTCCTAGCTGCCCCCACGTTTGTGAGCCCTAGCTTGCAGGAGAGGAAAAGAAAATCCCTTATTCTATTTTTGTGAAAATTGCAATTTCATCCTTTTAAGTTTGTTTAATTGCAACAGAGTCCCTGCCCACATTTCAATTCATTCAACTTTTATTTTGTATTGCACGGGCAACCCTGACTTTGATAATTAATTTGGAAGTCATTTTTGCATCAATTTTTTTTTCAAAAAATAGCACTTTGATGAGCAACTAATTCTTTATCTCGTGTCTATTTATTTGTATTTTTGTGAATATCGTATTATTTATAAAAAATCAGAGATTGAAAATCAGTCATATTTTGCCCAGATAAGCTCTGAAATTCGAACAGACAAATTCCTTGCTCCAAAAATTATGAAAAAATTATATATGATGCCTCTAAATGTTCTTTAATCAATGTCAAAGTGTTATCGAAATTGGAGTTGTCGTTTGCATAAATAAATTCTAGAGTGATTTATGTAATTGATTTTTAGTTAAATCCACGAAGATTATTTTTGAAAAATTTTAACTCTCATGGATTCCTTATTAAAATATCTATTTGAGATAAATAGTTCTTTGTATAATTTGATTTCGTGGATTTATTAAGAATTAAATACTCAAAGTCGCTCTGTTTTCATTAAAAAATTCATAAGAAATCATAAAGTGTCAGAAAATTCTAAAAACATTAGCCTAGCTTAATTTCATCTTGTTTATATTCCAGTAAAGTTTTCATAATTTTCTCATATCATTTGCATGAAAAATTGCATAAAAACCCCAAAGAAGTTTGCATTTTTATCTGTGCATTTTAAATCCAAGAATTACAAAATAATACATTTTGCATTAATCAGTGGATTAGGTTTACAAGAAAAATACGATTTGGTCAATTTGAATTATTTCTCATTAAAATTATTTTTGGCTAAGTTGTTGATTTTCTTAGTTACCTAGTTCATCCGCATCGGTGCATCTGCATTTTTATTGCATAAAAAAATTTAAAAAATCCCACTTGGAAAATCAAAATCTAATTCATCTAATCTGATTCCGAGTTGTTCCTTTGCCTCCTTGAGTCGACCTTGGGGCTTGCCCAGGTTAAACAAACATAAAACCGCACAGTAAAGTTCATTCGACGATTCATCTATCCATGCGGTTATTTTTGATCGATCCGGATTTATCTGACTGCAACGAAATCATCAATTCAATGCCATCAAAAAGGGTAGATCCAGGACCTGTCACTGCTCCAGAGATGCATTGCACTGCCCCGCTGATCTTGCCATCCCAGATCGCCATCCAGATCCACCGTCGCCTTCCGTCACCTCGAAGAAACAATATCTCCATCGCCTCTCCCTTCCATCGCCGTCCGCTCAAAAAAGCTCCTTCACCGTTGTCCACCTCAAGCCACTCTGTCGCTCGTGAAGAGGAGCTCCATCGCCCCACCGCCACCGCCTTCTGGCTTAGAGAGGAAGATAAAAACGAAGAGCCCTACTTTGGGGTGGGGCTCAATCTGAGCCCTTGATTCCAAAGAGCCCTAGATCTAAGGGGCCATATTATGCCATGTCACGACCCTTTTAAAATATTCAGGGCAAATATCACTTCAGCCTCCCAGATATTTTGAATTTGCGCAAAGGCCCTCGCTAGTTCAAGCACGCATGATACACACACACACACCAATCATTGGGTAAATTACGACTTCTCCCGCATATTGTTTCTTGTTATAATTTAATGCAAAAACATTGAATAATTACTTTTAATCCCTGTATTCCAGACTTTTATTTTATGTTCTTTTATCATTGAAATAAATGTTTTCATGGTCAATAAATTTTTAGAAAAATGATGTTATGATCCTGATTTGTATCTCTTCATAGTTTAATTTTCTCATAGCATTTTATTATCTTGAGATATTATTAAAAAATAAAGCTGTTGCATTTTCACTATTTGAAATTATAAAATTCATAAAAATTTGAATATGGCATCAAAAATTCCAAAAAAATAGAATAGTTTTTTTGTGTATTTTATTTACTGTGTACATTTCGTGCATTAAATATTTTTAAAACCCTAAAAATTTGTAAAAATATAAAAAATCTTTAAAAATCATAGAAAATTGTAGAAAATTTCAAAAATTGTGATTTCACTTCATGTTTGTAGATAATTTCTTCTAATTTTTTAGTAAAAATAACCTTAGGAATTTTTAAATTCATTTTATATTTTTAATTTGCAAAATATCCATGCTTGTCCCCTATTAGACTTTTCTCTTGTTTTTATTCATTTTAAAAATCTTTAAAATTGTGGAAAATTCTTGAAAAATAACAAAAACATTAAATATTATCAAAAAAACCCAAAAATAATTTTGTCTTCTGTACATATTTGATATCTTTGAAAAATCCAAAAAGAACGCATTGTTTTCTTTTCTCTATTTCATATTATGTATTTTTAAAAATATACCTTTTGTAAAATTAAATTTATATAATCAGAAAATCAAATAAAAAATTAAAAAATAAAAAAATAAAAAAATAAATTAAAAAGAAAACCAAACAAAATGTGCATTGAGATTCCTTATTCTTTTCATTGATTTTTCAATTGTTAGAATATCCCTCGGGATTTGTACCCTCCCCGAGTTCGATCCTGTTGCTATACAGGTAAATTACATAGTAATTTTCTCTTGCTACATTTTTTGCAAGTAATTTGGCTTGAGAAGTAAATAAAATTTTTGTTTGATGATTCTTTGGTTGTATCAATCTTTGTGAATAATTCATCTAAATAAAACCCAAGTAAACCACGTTCAATAAATTGGTGCCATTGCCGAGGAGGCACGACGAAGGTAGTTAAATTTTTCATTTGACCTACTATTCTTGGATGTAAATTTCCATTTATATTTTTCTACATTCTTTCATTATTCATATTCCTTGTGTTTATTCAAATTCATTTTTTCTTGCTCATATTTTTATACTTGTATCTCTTACACATTCTTTCTTACCTCTTTCTTGCGGGGGCCCGACGAGCGAGGGCAACATTCTTAGGAGTGCTCGTGCACCCAAGCGAAGCGGAGGCGGCTTGATTCTCCCTAAAGCTGCAGGAGAGCGTAGAAGGATGATAAGAAGATTCAGAGGAGACCATTAATTAGAGCATATATAGCTCTAGATAGACTTTAGTATTTTTATTTCATGTAAAGACTCTTGTAAAAAGGACATTCATTTGTTTCAGAGTCTGTTTCACCAAGTGCCAGTGCACTTGAGGGATCTCACCGTTGTTTTCTCGCCGTTTTTATCACTTTTAGTTTTATTTGTTTCTCACGGATTTGTGTTTTCTGACTTTATTTTATTTTGTTTTCTGTGAGTGAAGCCCCTAGCCTTAGGTTTTATTTGGTTGAGCCAGGTAGTTATTAGGTCTAAAGCCCTTAAAGAATATCTATTCCTATAGATCGTTTGGACTTAGGAAAATAATTACTTGGTTCTTCTGGAATAGAAGTTACTACTTAGGGCAGTTCTTGCTTACATTTGCATATAGTTTAGTTTTATTTTTATGCGCAGATCATATTGCATCAGAGTGTTGGATTCAGGTACGTGCCTCTATCTCTAGCATTTGCATCTCATATTTTCTCGTGCATTGGCTTTTTCATTTTCTTCCATCTTTTTTGTGGATATATGAATAAAGGAAATCAGAAAATTTGTTAGAAGTGTTTTTATTCAAAAATATAAAAAAATGTGAAAAATAAAAATAAAAAATAGGACTGCTAATATCACTTGGACCCTTAAAATTAAACGTAATTGATTCATATCATTGTTTTGCGGAGAGCAACGCCTCATTGTATTCGCATTTTATTTGCCACGTACACACTAAGGATTAGTGCCTCAATCTTAGGCCTTCCTACTTGTTTGTACAACTTTGTGTTTGATCACCTAAATCTAAAATTGACAAGACTAACGATCAATTTTTAATGGTCATCACCAAGTTGAGTAGGTAAATCTGGGATTGCATTGTGTTTGTATCTGCTTAGTATTGAGTTTGTTACGTTCATTTTCTCAAGATCATTAGCAATCACCTAAAAAAATCATCATCACTCATGTTTTTCCTCCCGCCCACCCTTCACTCTGAGGGCCAAATTCTGTCCAACATTTCCCAAGCTCAGATCCTTTCACTCTGGCAGGTCAATGATCTCTTTGATCTTGACAAAGATTTCTTTGAGCCTTAAATTTCTGATCCAATGGACGACTTTTCTCTGACTTCGAGAGAGAACCCGTTATTTGAGTTTGATCATTCGTTCTCTTCCTCAAGTCTTTCTGATTTTTCCCATATTTCCGAGAGTTATCTCCAGGTGATATGTTATTTGTACTCAGTTTCATTTCCAGGATGTGCATTCGATATGTTGGATCACCGTACAGAGTCTTCTAAATTTTCTTCTGAGTCCGAGTTGTCTCTCCTCGACTACCCTCGCAAGGATGACCCGATCTATGATATATTTGATGATTTACCTGAATTCTCTACCTCATGTGCATTGGATATCAGTGAGTCTCATGATTTTGATTTTCCGTATCTTTTTGAGATGACGATTAACGTGGAGGACTCCATGACTGATCCTTCTTTCTCCACCTATGATTTCTTCGACCCAATCATTTCACTCCATTCTGACCCTAAGACAGAGATTTCTTTTGTGCTACCAATTCTTGATTTTATCTCCACATCTATCTACCCGATAACAGACACCCGCCTGATTTCTTATTTGGGTGTCATCATTTACATTGTTGGTCATGTTATTGTTCTCACTCCGAGACAACAACAGTACGATATTCGCATTATAGATGCCGTCTTGAACCTCGATACATCATTGTCCTAGCCTTTGCGCCCAACTAGGGACGTAAACTCTAGCGCTTGTTGTGAGGCACCTCAACAATGTCTACTTTGTATATATGAGTTTCGTCTTGATTTGTTACTTCCTTCTTCTTTTTTATCATTCACCTCTTTTTAATGTATATATGTGTGCATGTTGTACCTAGGATGTACTTTATCCTAATATAGGGGGGTGAATGATTTGTGTTGTTCAAATTTATCCTGTTCATCACTCCTGTTGTTGCTTATACTTAGGGATACTCTACCTTAAGTATAGGGGGAGTGATTTCTTATCGTCTCTTTTGTGTTTTTATTCTTCTGATCTTCTGCTTGTCCCCCAACTTGTTGATATTCTATAGTTAGGGTTATTCTACACTAAGTATAGGGGGCAAGCCAAGCCGTTGAGTCCATCAATTCTTTTGCTCGATTTTTCCCTTTTGTATAGTCTTTTATACTTAGGATTAATTAATCCTAAGTATAAAGGGGATCACCAACTTCCATTCGTTCTTTGAGTCGTTGTTGTGTACGGGTTATGTCTTCCTTTACAGCTCTTTGATCACTATGAGGATATAGTTTGAGCTAAGTATAGGGGTGTCGTATATATTGTATATATACTTTAGCCAAAACTCATACTTTTAAATGGCTATAAAAATGTGATTATTTTTTGGATATGTATATAAATGCGTAAAATCCACATGTATATGTAAACATTGGTCGCCTTCCATCTTATAAAAAATTAAAAAATTTTCGTATCCTCTTATAAAAATATTATGTAATCCATGTATATACTTGTATA